>NC_061157.1:49888242-50115742 GCF_022113875.1 Hydra vulgaris
TTGTGTAGCGTTAGTTAAAACTACATGCGTTTACTAAAGTTCTGGCGCTTTTTCGTTAACATTATGAATTATGTCATTAAGTAATTATTATTTCAATGACAAAATTCTAACTGAAACTTTATATATTAGGAGAGTTTTGAAAATTTCTTATATTTTTTTTAATGTTAATTAAAATTATTTATATTATTGCTTTTTTATTTGTTTATGTTTCTTATTTTATTTGACATAAATACACATAAATAAATAAAAATAAGAATTATATAAATGTTTGTATTTAGGCATTAAAAAAAAAAGATTTATTTGCTATTCTCCTAATATGAAAAAAATCAGTTAGAATCATTTTTGTTTTAGTAAAACAAACGTTTTTAAATGCAATTAAGGGGCTCATTTATAAAGCATGTCACGCTATATTTATCAATTCTTAACCTCTTCCCTCCTGTCACAAACGATCACATATACCTGAACCCCTCTCCCTCCTAAACTGTGATAGCAGTTTTTTTGTAAAAAATATTTTAAAGGTTTAAATATAGATATTTTGCAGCATTTTAAAAATTGAACCTAATGAAAATAAGGCAATATGTATAAATGTAAGGAGTGTAAGTTAAAACTTCGACAAATCAAAGATTTTCTTATTTAAACGACTCAAATGAGTATTAATAAAGTTGTAATTTTTTAAAGTTGCTCTTGGTCTTGCATAAAAACTATTTTCGATTTTATCAATAACTTGAATAAATGTTATGAAAAATCACTCAGGAAGAGGCCACTATTTTTTAAAAATTTATTTTGTTAATTTTAATGAATGAGTTCAATACTTTTGCAACTGTTTTGATACGTGACTCTAACTCTTAGTAATTGATATGAAAAATCCACTATAAATATTGCTTGGTAACGTAAGTGATGTAATGTAAGCTAAATATAAAGTATCAAAAAAACAAGTTTATTTTCCTTAGCCGGTCTCTGAAAAAATTTTATATATTTTTTAAAATAGCATAGATTTCCTAACATCTTGTGAAAGTTTCTAATACAAACCGCTTTACTGATTCACAGAAATCTGACCTAAAAGTTGAAGCAATTTTTTTACTTAGTTTTGCGTGTAATGTAAGTTAAGTGGCATTTTCAGTAATAAGTTCTCCCTCTTTTGGTTAGACTCAAAACTTTTTAGCTTATTTTATCCTTTAGACTAACAGCTTTTATTCAAAATAGCTAAAAGTTTAATTTACAGTTTAAATAGGCGATTATTTGATAAAGTTGTTATAATGTAAAGTAAGTTAAAAATGGAATTACCTATATTTATAATCAATACTGCATTTTTTTTGTGTTGCTTTCATTTTCTAATGTTTGTTTTTGTGTTTTAAACTATCAGAAGGCTGAGGTTAGGATACCAATAAATCAAGGAATAGCCGGCCATGTGGCATGTACAGGTACTTTTACTTATACCTTTTAAAAATAAAATATGGTATGTTTTATGTATTTCATTCACTATTTTTTTTTATCTTTAATTAAGGTGAAACAATCAATATAAAAGATGCATACTCTCATCCATTATTTTATCGTGATGTTGATGCAATGACTGGATTTAAAACAAAGTATTTTTATGTTTTATTAACTACACAACATAAAATGAACTCAGCATACTAAATCAAAAGTAGTCATTTAATTAATCAAAGTTTCTTTTTTAACCTCCAAAAGGAGTAACAGTTGGTTAAGTTGATTGGTTAAAAATACGATGATAAAAGTTAGACTTTTTTTTTAATTACAAATTACATTACATTTATATTTAAATACTATTTTGTTTAGTAAAACTGGTTTATAAATTTAATTAAACATAGTATAAAAAAAGCATAAATATATATAAATAAATAAGCTATAAGTTATGAGATAAAAATATTTTCATAACTTTCACATTTTATCACAGAAAAAAAATTCTTTTGCATACTGAAGAGCTTTTTCATTGAAAATAAATATTTGTCATGTTTAAAGTAGATTAGTCATATAAAAGTCTTATAATAATTTATTTTATAATACTTTGAGATTTTTCTTGGGCATATATTTTGCTTTTTTTTAGGCACATACTTTGCTTTCCAATTCGATCTGACCAAGGTGAGTTTTTTTTACATTATTTTAAGTTAAATATCTTTTTTTTTTAATTGGTAATTTTTATATACTTGCAATATGATTAGGCAATAATATATTTCTTAATGAAGTAAAAATTTATACATTATTAGATATACGCTGGTTCTAAAGGTGTATGGAATGGGGGAGGGGGAGGGGATATTGTGAAGTTTTGCTGACTAACGGTGCAAGTTTATTATAAATATTTGCACATAGTTTGGCGAATTTTTTTTTTAGATGTATATTGTAAAAAATGGTACTTAGACTATTTATCTCTAGTTGGCAAATTAGAGAATTTAAAGATCTTTTTTTTTCATACTTTTATGTCTGAAAAACTTGTAAGACAACTCCCACTTGACACCTACTTGTGCCGGCCTTGGACTAGTATTGTGTTAACACCCAATGCGTTACTATTTAGTTTTCCTTTTTACCTTTAATTTAATTTTCACAAAATTTGTTAAAATTAAAAGTTTTGCTTTTCTGGCGTGATTTTTTTTTTCCAGTAAAAAAAAACTAGTTTTATAAACTTGTGTAATGTAAAATAGAAATTGACTTTTCAATTTTATTTTTTATATTATATTACAATAGTTCATTCCTTTGTTAATACTTCTGCAAAAAAAAATTTTATATAGTTAATTTTGCTTTAATTTTTGTTAAATTTATAATATTCATCATATGTGACAGTTTACTCATTATATGCGACAGTTGGATAAGTTTTATAATTTTGAGCCTAAGTGAGTGATTGTGTATAAGAAGCATTATTTAGTCAGAAGAATTTTTTTTTGAAGGTGAGGTGTCTTGCCCAAGAAATTACAAAGATTTTTGTTTGATGAGATGAAGTTGATCTTCCCAAAAGCTAAGGAGATTAATTTACATAAGTCATAAATGTTTGTTTTAAAATACATTTAGATAAAGTTATTGGTGTCGCTCAGCTTTGCAACAAAATTAATGGAAATTCTTTCACAAAATTCGATGAAGAACGAACAACTGCTTTTGCCATTTTTGTTGGTCTCAGTTTAGTTCAGGTTACTTAGAATTATTTTATTATTATTTTAAATATTATTAATAAAATATTTTATTAATATATATTTTTGTAGGTCTTATTTAGTTCAGGTTGGAATTGTTTAAGAAGAACATTAAGTTCTTTTATTTTTGCATTACAAGAGATGCATATTTATTTTTAGAGTTTACTTTATAAAAAAGCAACAGATGCACAACAACGAAGCAAATTAGCAAATGAGCTAATGTTGTACCACATGAGAGTATGTTTAAATTAAGTATTGAATTGTATGAGAATAAGGTAAAGTTTTTACTTTTTTTTAAGTCGTCTTTTTAGGTTCCCAATGAAGAAGTAGAAAAGTATGTGGCACATTCGTTTCCTGCAAAATGTGATATCCATCCAAGAATGGATGAATTTACATTTATGCCAAGAATTGAACTTTCTCAACATGATAGTATTCAGGTTTTATTTAATTTTGTTTAATGACTTTATTTTAGTGTATACAGTCTTCACCTCTTCCTCTCTCTTTTTTTTTTATTTTCCAATCCTTTAAACTGTCACGCTCGTTTCATGTTTACATTTATAACACTTAAATGTCATTGGGATGATACAAGTAAAACTATAGGGTTGAAGACATACTTAAAGTTGCTTATATATGCATATATTCATATATATGCATATATAGCAAATTTAATATAGCGTGTTTACTTAATTTATTTGATAGGTTGTATTAGCGATGTTTGTGGATTTAGATTTGATAAGGAAGCTCAAAATTCGTGATTCTACACTTGTCAGGTAAATATCAAAAAAAAATTATTCATATACTTTTAATGAGTTGTTTCTAAATGTTTTAAACAATTGTTTTTTTTTGTTTTTTTTGTTTTTTTACTACTTTGAATGGCCTAACAAATGTTACTAATTAGTAGTTGTTAGACTTTAAATTTTCATTTGAAAACAAATTAACAGTTTCATTGTACTTTAGTATTTTACTCTTTGCAATTTTTATTTTAAAATGCACCAACAATCTTTTTTGAAATATTAAACAATCCAGCAATTGTTTTCAAAAGTGCTGAGTAATAAATTATTTATTATAAGTAATGGGGTTGCAACAATCATTTTAAACTCTTTTAAATTTTTTTTTTAACTTTTAATAACAAACAACTGTATTATTTACATTTCTGTTAAAATATCATGATTGATAAACTACAATTTAAAGTTAAACAAGTTTAAAGTTATTTTATATGCTAAGAATTATTTTTTTTGTTAAGCTTTACAAGCTAAGAATTGATTATTTTGTTGAGCGTTTAGTAAAAATGATACATATAATAGTTTCTTGTAGATTAAGGTTTTTGTTTACTTTATATTTTAGTCTTAAATAAAGTTTTAGTTTTAAAATGTTTTTTGTTTATAGTACTTAAAACTATGATACCTCATTTTTCTGCAAAGGGTTTAACCAAATTAAATTGCTATTAAATTGAAGTGTTATAATCTGGAATAAGGTTATTTTTTAATAATAAGGTTATTTAATTAAGATGTGTCAAGTTTTTACACAAAAGCAAGTTTAGCAGTTTGCAGAATACCAAGTCAATGTTCAATGGCCACCGAACATGTCCAGCAATTATGATTTGGGGTGCAATCACTACCAACAAAGGGTGGTTAACATCTTTTACAACAATGTGTCTTGTTGGTTTAGAATATCTAAGTTTGATAGTTTCATGCATGAAGGAGCATCTTGTCATCTGATAAAAGTATCAAACCTTTTACATAAAATTAAACACAGAAGTTTCTAAACAAAGCCCAATCTCATTAGCAGGATTAAGATTAACTATAATAAAAGCATGGTATCATAAAATAACGCCTGAATATTGTGAGTCTCTTGTGTCCTCAATGCTGTAAAGAGTAAAGGCTGTTCTTTGAAAAAGTTTGAGGAGCCTAACAAAATTTGTTATTTTTTGTATTATGCATCATACACTATTCAATACAAAGTTTTTTAAGATAAATATTGGTTTATTGGTATTTTGATTGGTCAGATCTTTTTTGCAACTATACATTAAACCTAATAATAGAAAACACAATATACTACAATACCTAATTTTACTGCAAAACCTAGTTTTTATATTTTAATGAAGAAATAATTGATAAAAGATGTAAAGCATAAATTATCAAGAACAGTTTAAAAATAGAAAATTTTAATCAAAATATATTTTTGTTAATATAATATTGATTTTCAGTCAAAGTTGATGCTTGCCTTACATGTAGTTTATTGTAGAAAATATTTTTTTTGCAAATGTTGGTTGAGTCAAACTTTCAGATAAATCCTGTTACTTTGAATGCCTGATTTCCAATTGCACTATTTATTGTGTATAATTGCTGATATCTTCATGATATATAGTAAATGCATTAAGCAAAATATTTTTGTTTTCAACTTTAAAATCTGTAAAAGTTTCAAAATGGCTGCTTAATGCTCTTGAAATACATTACTAATAATCTTACTTTCAATAGAATAACTTTCAAATGCTGGAAATAGATGAATATTTTTCTGTGATAAGTTGTTTTTTTAATAATTAAGCTTGGCCTTAAAAGCTTAAGTTTTATTAAATAATATTGCCAACTTAAAAATCTTGTAAGTTTATATTAGATATTAAGATAGTTTGACAATCAAACTAATACTGAATTTAAAAAATAAAAATGTGATTATTATTGGCAATTGAGCACATAAAATGTACTCAAAAAACATAATATGTACATAAATACAAAAATACAACTTTTTGCATTTAAAATGTAACTCAACTGTTTTTTGCAATCAAATTTAGTTTTTTTTTATTGATATTCTCTAAAGTTTTTAAAATGTTCAACCGGCATTTAAAAAGTCTTTGCAAACACTTTTTCTAAGAGGCGTTGGTTCGGCTGCTGCTGGTATATTTGATAGGAAAATGATCAAAATGTAATATAGACTTACATTACCTAGCTAAAGTTATAAATCATTTAGTTATGATTAATTTTTTTAATGAAATTCATTAAAAATGATGTTCAATAATGATTTTAATAGTTTTTTTTTTTTCAGAAAAGAGATTATATGTATATATATATATATATATATATATATATATATAATATATATATATATATATATATATATATATATATATATATATATATATCAAAGTAAAAAGTAGTTAAAAAAATTTCTACCCTACTAGTTACTTAGTTACTAGATGCTTTAGGTGCATATTTAAAAACTTTCATTTAATATTTATGCTGACACTTTGTTTAAAAAGAATATCAGTAGAATAAAAGTAGATAAAACTTTTTTTAGTTTTTCATTTTCTTTTTAGTTGATATTTTTCATCCTAATGTTTTTCTAGTTTTTGGATTTTTATCAGCATATAAGTATTTAATAATAAAATCAAATTACTATAAATTAAACAATATTGTTATAAATTATTATTTTGTATTTAAATGTTGTTTAGGTTTATTTTAACTGTTCGTCGAGCATATCGTGATGTAGCTTATCACAATTGGACACATTCTTGGACTGTTGCGCATTTTTCTTATCTTCTACTTAAGTCAACAAAAGCAAGAGATTACTTAAGGTTATAATTGTTTATGATAATTTAATGTTATTTAAAATATATTTTATATATATATGTATATATTTATATATATATATACATATATATATATATATATATATATATATATATATATATATATATATATATATATATATATATATATATATATACATATATATGTATATATATGTATATATATATATATATATATATATATATATATATATATACATATATATACATATATATATATGTATATATATATATATATATATATATATATATATATATATTCACGGTCATTTTACAATTTTGCATCATTTTATCATAACAAGTTATTTTTGAGTTAGCTATTGAAATGTATTGTTTGCATGTATATATATATATATATATATATATATATATATATATATATATGTTTTGAATGTCGACACTGAGATATGATTGCGTTTTTTTTATTCAGTAGGTTTTTTCCATTATGTGATAAAATTACATATTTTTTGTAGAGACAAAGGTGGCATATTTTTGTTGCTAGATTGTAAGGTTTACAACGTTTGACAGTTTTCCAATCTATAATGGGCTTTATGTTTTGGTCTTTTAAGCTCCATATTTCCTTATATAGTTCTGTGTCATTTCTATACTTAACTGATGCAAATGATTTGAGGTGGCTTGCGTATCTTATTTTAAATGGTGTATTACTAATGCCAAAATATACTTTTTTATTACAATCATGATGACTGGAACTTACAGTTGCTTGATAGACAATGTTGTTAGATAAACATTGATTGTTCAAAGGGCAAAATGCTTTATCTACGCAGTTACATTGGTTGGTTTTTAATTGATTTTTGTTGTGTGAAATTTTGAAATTATGCGAATTTATGATAGATTTTAGGTTAGGCATGCAACTGTAGCTAATCTTAATAGAATTTTGGTTGAATATTTTATGTATCTTGTGGCCGGCTGGAAAATGTAAGTCAATAAGGGCTAGAAAATGGTTTCCTATTTTTGTTTTGACGTTTAAGCTGAAGGGAGGGTTATACCAAATAATATTACGTTTACGTTGCTTTTTTTGTTGATTTTGACTTGAGATTTTTTGTGGTTGATAGGTAAGGTTTGATTTGTATCCCGATTTTTTTAAAGCCTCTTCATATGGTGGAATAGCCTTTTTGAAGAATATTTCATTAATTGACATGGAAGATAATCTTTGTTCAATATTGCAAGGGATTGCTTTTATTATGCTTGGAGGGTGGTTAGAATTAGAGTGGATGTACCTTATTTGATTATCAGGTTTAAAATATGGTTGAAACGTATCGTTACTTAGATTTAACGTAACATCTGAACAAAAGAACAGATTTAAATAGTATCAATATTTTTACTAAAACTGGTAACAACAGAACTTTAACTGGTAACAAACAAAACTGGTAAGAACAGAACAAGTCCATTAATCTGATTGTTTCCAATAACAGTTCTGATTCTGTTTTTGATATTATAGTTGCTTTAGGTTTAGTTAATAATCTTGTTTCCATGGTTTTTAATTTTTCCTGTACAAAAGAAGTTTCCTGAGTCTTCCTAAATTTGGCTTTCATACTAACCTGCTTAAAACCATAATTTTACAGCCCTCCATTTGCTCCTAGATAAAAAGTAAATATCCTTGTCAGATGGCATTATGTGTTGATTATTTTAAAATTTTTGTGAAAAATTGTCAAATTATCATCAGTCCAAAACAAACTTGTAAAAACATTTTTTTAAATCAAATATTTGTGGTAAGCTTAAAAAAATTCATTTATTAAAGTTTACTTTTTGATTTACAAGAGTTTTAAACAAATACTTATATCTTTAAATTATATACAGTTACACAAAGTTTTGCTAATATTTAATCTAGACTAATGTGTTACAGTTTTCTCAGTTTGAATTTGCCGGATGGGAGGTTTTCTCTGGGAAAGCTAGTTTATCTTCTCTAACGTAGCCCTAACAAAAAAATTTTCCCTATGAGTAGACCTAATAGGAACATTAGGTTATCTTTTGCTCTTCTTAAATTCTTGATTAGTAACATTCTTATTTACCCTTGTTATCATTTTATGTCATAGTTTATCTGGAAAAGAAAAAAAGTATAGTCTCTGATTTTAAATTTGTACCATTTTCAACAAACATTTTTTTAAACTTTAAATTGAGAAATTAAATGGGTTTTTTAATGAAAAAATTATCTATTTACTTTTCTTGGAAACATTAGGTGGCGATTATGTGGTTTATATATATATATATATATATATATATATATATATATATATATATATATATATATATATATATATACATATATATATATATATATATATATATATATATATATATATATATATATATATATATATATATATATATATATATATATATATATATATATATATATATATATATATATATGTAGTTTATTAGCTATGGATTATGTGGTTTATGATTTTAATAGATACTAATAATATTTGTAAAATTGTAAAAAAATTTTTTAATAATAACTTTTATTGGATATTTGTGAATTGTTACTCAATGTCAAATTATGTAAATATTTTTAAAAATCAGAGTTTAGAAGAATTAAGATAAAAAACATGTTAAAAAGTTAAAAAAAATTAAAATAAAAAACATGTTGTTTTTACTCTGAGAAAACCTAAAATACAAATCTAAAAAAAAAAAAAAAACTATCTACAACAGAAAATATTCAAACTCTTAAAGAGATATACCACCCATAGTGTTTGCTTTTGCTCCTATTTCTACCCCGCGTGTGTACAACTTCTGTTAATGATTTATTGTTTAGAAGAATTTAATACATATTAAAAACCAAAAAAAAACCTGCACAAACAAGGGGTGAGAATGAATATTTCAATTATGCTAAGTGTTGTTTAAGACAGCTTACTTGTGGATTTTCAAAAGTTCCTAACTTCCAATTAAGTAATAAAAGGCTAATTTATCAAAAATAAAGTATATTTTCAACAATACTTCAAATTTAAGAAATAAAAATTACTTGTTAAGTTTTTTTTACTCAGTTAAGAATTCATTTTATTTATTATATATATGCATATTATATTATCTATTACACATATGCTTATTATATTATCTAGTATTTTTTAGTATGTTTACATATTATGCACAGTTATTTTCAAATTAAAAAGTTCAAAAAAAGTATTTTAATTAAATAATTAATTTAATTAAACATTTTTAATTTAAACACCACGATAGACTTAATTTATCTTAAACTCATGTCATTTTGATTTCTTGTTCACACTAAATAATAAACACAAGTAGAAATATGATCTTATTATTGAGATATCCAAATCATGTTTCTGTGTGCTTAAATCATCCACTAAATACAATTTTGTTTTTAAATTAAAAATACTTTGAAAATGCTGCCTTTTGCAATAAGTGCATATAAACTACTTAACAGTAATCAACTAGACAATTTCAAGGTATCAAATGAAAATGTTCAAGATAACAAAAGTTTGAGTTGATCGGTATTCGACTCACCCGGAATCAACCATATCAATTTTTTCATTTATTTAGAACTTTATTACATGTCTTTAAATAATGGTTTACTATAATAACTGTCTAGAATGCATCAAATGGCTCAGAAAAAGAAATTTTTATTTTTGACTTATAAACTTCATCTTCCAAAGTTTCAATATGTGTCAACATTGAAGTTTCTGGTTTAGCTCTATTAGTAAAAAAGAATGTTAGTAATTCAGCTGGATTTGAAAGTATCTTCAATTATTTTCTACATGTTTATTTAATAAATTAAAACTTGAAAAATCTATTAGTAAAGGCTGATTCTGTAGTTGGCAGTTGCGTGAGGCAAGTATTTGTTGTGTACTTTATCTAAGGCTCTAAATGATTTTTTTTTTCCTTAAATTCCCATACTTTTCATTGGGGAATTTAAAAAATCAAAATGACTTGATTAAATTTTCAGAAGTCATTACATATAAAACATAACTAACAGTAGCTTAATACTTTTTATTTATTTTTGTTGTGTTTTGATCTGAATAGAATAGTAATTAGATCTGAATAGTACTAGATGGTTATCAGACATAAAATAGTGCTAAAATAAAACTAGATGTTTAAAATAGATGTTCTAAAGTAGTGCTAGATGGTTATCAGACAGTAAAATAGTGCTAAAATAAAACTAGATGTTTAAAATAGATGTTCTAAAGTAGTGCTAGATGGTTATCAGACAGTAAAATAGTGCTAAAAAAACTGTTACAAAATGAATCAAAATAAAATAACGGTAAAAAAGCAATTATTTAAAGGGATCTCAAACCTCCGAGGCATGTTGTGTTCAAATCAAAGAGATTGTTAAAAAAAACGTTTAGGCTAAATATTTGTGATTAAAATAAAATAATAAATGCATGCCAAGAAATTTAGTATTTTAGTCATATTTAAGCTTGCCTTTTCTGTTTTGTTGTAGATCAAATAGTCTTCATAATACACTCCGCAATCTACAGACTTAATAATTTATGCAAGCGTGTTTTATTTCTATTAGTTTTAGTACATGGCATCATTGATTTTTTATAAAATATCAATATCTTTTAAATTTTGATTTAATTTTGATTCACTCCCAACAAGCAACCACTATTAAGTTGGGAGTTACTAGAAAAAAATAATAGAGTTATAGAGCAAGAAAACAGTTGACAGAAGTCTTGAAAAGTTGTAGGTTGCAAATAAGGAAAACATGAAGATGAGGGAAAGATCCAGAGAAAAAACTAGACAAATAAAAGTTTTTAGAGCATACAAGGACAGATACAGTAAAAGAATAAGACTTTGATGAATGACGTGTCAAGCAAGAATAAGTTTTAGTTGATGGAAATAGGGGTGATAGCTCCCTTGAGCAGCAACCATTACAGTATTTGTAGAAAAAAGAAAGAGGTTCAACTTTCCAACAATTTGAAAGAGGCTCAGGCTTAGCTGATTGTGCAGAAATGCAATTTTATTGCCAAGTCATTGTGTTGCTAAATTTTTTTTGTTAAGAAAAATGTTATATTTTAAGTGTATGTGTTATGAGTGAATGAGTAACTTTTTTTACTGAAACATTTTTCATGTTTTTATAAGTATAGTAGTGTATATTTAATGTTTATACTTTAGCATTGAATAAAAAAAAGTTGCCTTAACTCGAACTAATATCTCATATCAACCAATCAAAGTTCGACTTAACAGAAGTTTGCTTTAGTCAAACATTCGTTAAGTCGAACCATTTTCTTTGGTTCCATGGAAGTTTGTACATATATATATATATATATATATATATATATATATATATATATATATATATATATATATATATATATATATATATATATATATATATATATATATATAAATATATATATAAATATATATATATATATGTATATATATATATGTATATATATATGTATATATATATATATGTATATATATATATATGTATATATATATGTATATATATATATATATATATATATATATATATATATATATATATATATATATATATATATATATATATATATATATATATATATATATATATATATATATATATTGATTAAGTAAAACATCTGAAACATCAAGAGTTCAATGTATTGAAAAAGTAGTCAAAATTATAGTGAATGACTTTTGCTTTCAACACCTAACTGTTTTATCTGCTAAAATTTAATATCAACTAAGCTACAACTTTTGGAAAAAAAAGGTACATAGTTTGAAGCAAAGTCAGTTGTATAACCTGGCTTTGCTTCAAACTATGTATCTTTTTTATTTTCATATTTAAATTTCAGTAGAATTATATTTCATTTTCTTATTTTGGGCTGTATAGCAAAAAAATTTGAAATGTTTCTAAAACATTTTATAGTTAGACATTACGATGCCTGTGGCATTTCTTTAACAAATGTACCTTTGTTAATGTTATGCTCAACTTTAGTATCATCATTTCAAAAATTGTGCCTAAAATTTAAACCACAATTTTAGTATCAAAGCTAGTATATTAGCTGTTAAATAGGTGTTTACTATATTGGTATTTAAACCAATCAAAAATTTTGCTTTTAGCACAAGTCTATTGTCTTATTCTTGCAAATAGAGTTTTAGTATTATCAGTGACATTTTGTGTGTTTGCATTAGTCAGCATTAAAAGGTGTTTGTATTTTAATGTATTAAAAGATATTTAGTATTTTATTATTTATTGTATAATATACCTAACTTCATAGTAATTGAAATATATATAAAACTTTTTTATATTAGTGATTTAGAAGCTTTTGCGCTGTTGGCTGCATCTCTGTGTCATGATATTGATCATAGAGGGACAAATAATTCATTTCAAGTATCTTCAGTATGTTACTTTTTTAAAGTGTTTTATTTTTAATCATTTAAAATGTGACCTTGTATTGGTAATTTTTACTTTTTATTTTAATGCATCATTAAATTATATTTAGAGGACCTGAATAAGTTGAATTAAAAAACAGGACCTGATACTAGAGTACTTGGGGTGTGGGGTGTAATCCTTTACTGAAGTTTTTGATTTTGCACATTTTTCAATAGCTTTAAAAATATTCTGTTTTATAATATTACTTAACTAGGGCAGCATTACCTACATAATGTTGAATTGAAGCTAAACTGAATTGAAAAACAGGACCTGAATAAGTTGAATTAAAAAACAGGACCTGATACTGTTATGTTATAACAATTTCTGTTTAATTAAATTATATAAAAACTGGAGATAAAATTTCATATAAAGACTGGAGATAAAATTTCAAAAGTTTTTCTTAAATTAGGTTGTTAAATTTGTTAAAAATTATGTTAAATTTGGCCTTTTACTTTCATTTTATTTCTCATAAAACAATAAATACTAATATAAATGAATATAAATATAAAGCTTCACAAATTTAACACAGAAGTTCACAAAAAAAACAACTCTTTTTCTGCATAATATCATTATAATTCTTATAAATTAATAGTCCAACAAAAATATTACTTTTTTTCACCTTTTTTTTTTTTTTTTTGCTACAATTTTCTTTGATTAAGTCAAATCATATATGCTTCTAAATGTACCCTTTTTTTTTTTATGATGTAGGGGTAGTTGTTTTTGTCTCCAAACGTAACCTTGTTTATTTTTTTTTTTTTTTTATAATCTAGGGGTAGTCGTAAACACCTCTACATGTAACCTTTTTTCTTTTGTCATAGGTTTTTTTTATGATGTAGGGGTAGCGTTTTAAGAATAACACTTTTTCAGCATTCTAAATATTTTTTTATTAACACCTTAAATAAAAAAAGTCAGATTTTTTTTGAAACTTTATAAATATAAACCAAAAAGATTATATAAATGGCGTTCCATACTTTTTTTTTTTCTTTTTTTATTTCTCTCTTATTTGTCATTTTAAAAATGACAAAAAGTAAATATAAGTGAATTTTAAATATATGTAATGTTTGTTTATCGTCATTTTTTACTAATTTCTTCATCTGAGACTGCTGATAAAACAAGTATTATTGGCTCAAACTAGGACTTTTATGCTTTAAATTATCTGAACAACCTTTGGTATTATTAATGTACAATGGAATTTTACTTCAAGTAACAGTTAATAAACTGTTACTTGAAGTAAATTAAGGTTCATTATCCAATATGGTCAATCTTCTAATGTATGCTTCAGAACAAAATTACTAGTCTGCATACTCAAGGTATCAGACTGTTAACTTTAAAGTATTTTCATAAAGAAAATATTTTAAGCATTATGATTCTTTCATATTTATTTTTTTATTTTAAATTTATGGTAGGCTAATCTTATTTTTTATATATGTTTTTCCTTATTTTATAGCATTCTGTACTTGCATCATTATATAGCTCCGCAGGTTCTGTTTTAGAAGTAAGTTTAACTATTGCATTTTATGTTGATTAATTTGATATGCAGGATTATTTATATCTGTGATTCGTATTTATTTTTTGATAAATTTATTAGTCATTAAGACGTTTAAAACCTTTATATATGTATATCAGAGACATCATTTTGCGCAAGCCATGTGTATTATTCAAACAGAAAGCTGTAACATCTTTGAAACATTTTCCCAAGAGGTTGATTTATTTATCATTCTTCATTTTTCTTTCAAATTTTTTGCTGAAAAATGTTTAAAACAGTTTTTAACATATTTTTATGTTTTTGACATTTAATACTTGTTCTTAGGATTATAGCAGAGCATTAGATTTAATGCAATTGATGATTCTAGCCACTGATTTAGCAAATCATTTTAAAATATCTTCGCAGATTGATAAATTGATAAGTAGTACGCTTTAATATTAATTATTTTCATTATTTATTATTTGCATATATAGTAATTATTTATTATGTATATAATAATCATTACTTTTATCATTATCAGTAGTAGTTATAGTATTGTTTTTAATTTTTTTTTTCCCTTATGTTTAAAACAGATGTTTAAAATAGTTTAAAACCATTGTTTTAATTTTTTTTTTTAATTTGAGGTTATTTTTAACGTTTAGCTGGTTTAAATAAAAATGACAAAAACCACATTGATCTAATGTTATCACTATTCATGACAACTGCAGACTTATCAGATCAGACTAAGCCTTGGGAGAGCACATTTTCTGTGTCTGATCTTTTATACGCTGAATTTTTTGCTCAAGGAGATCAGGTATTTTGTTCGTACGATTAAAAATTTCTTGTTTATTCCGCATATCTCATGAAACAATGAAACAAAAGTTTAATATTGTTTTTAACTTTGTTAGGAAAAGTCTCTTGGTTACACCCCCATCCAAATGATGGATCGAGAAAAAGCTAGTATTCCCGAATTACAATTTGTTTTTTTAAGTAAAATTGCAATGCCTATTTACCAGTAAGATTTAATTCGTTTTTAAACATTGTATAGGATATATATAGATTTATTGTATAATATTTAGAGAAAGTCATTTAAAGGTTTTTTTTTGTTTTTTTTTTCTTTTCTATTTTTGAAATTATCTTATACGTTTATTTTTTTGTATTTATTTTTCCAGAAAGTTAAGTTCGCTGTTTCCAGAAACCACTAGCATACTTTCGTGTATTAATGATAATATGAATCGATGGAAAGAAATGGAAAGTTTAGAAAACTCGTAGTGTTATCCTTGCATTCAAATATACTTCTATAAAATCTTTCGTTGTTTGGATAAAATTATTTTTATGAAAGCAAAATAACGTTATGTGTGTTACAGAAGTTACTTTTTTTAAAGAACTTCAAGGATATGGCATCTTTGAAATTATTTATTCCCATTACCACCCGGTCGCAATCTTTTTAAAGACTCGTTTTTCAGTAACTATTTAAATTTCATATTTATGCGTTATCAATTCGGTATGGTTTTTTTTTTTGAAAGTATTTTATAGTATTTTTCATTCGAATCGAATGTAAGCATAGAAGCTTAGTTCAAAGTTTTAAGCCATTTGTATAGTTCATGCCGTTTAAATTATTCTAATGGAGATGCGTTATCATTGTACATAAATGTAAATGTTATTTTTTAATTATTTTTAATTAGTTTGTTGTTATATTCTATAAATTCTAAGCTGCTTTTCATATATAAGTACATGGTGGGCGCTACTTCGCTCCTTTTAATTTTTTTTTTTTTTTTAAGTATTTTTTTATATAAAACAGTATCATTAAATGTGACATTTTCTTAGAAATATCGTTAAAGAAATATAATAACATAGCCTTAAAAATAAGTCGATAGTCTGACAATGATATATACATATATATATATATATATATATATATATATATATATATATATATATATATATATATATATATATATATATATATATATATATATATATATATATATATATATATATATATATATATAATGTATATATATATATAAAATTCACAATTTTTTTTATTGGTTATATATAATTAAATATTAACATTTTTAAAAAAAATAGTCTTATTTTAGTACCAAACCTGGTTGAAAAGTTCTAAAAGTCCTAAAGGAACTTGGAACAAAAAAAAAAGACAAAACTTTGGTAAATATGAATATTTATTAACTTATGTTTTTTTTAATTTAAATGGTGTTAAATCTGAAATTTTTTTTGTTCCAAATTCTAATAAGATCCTATAGGACTCTTTGACAAGGGAAAACCGAGATTCCAGGAAAGCCAGACAATTTTTGGTGCCATAAATCTTTGCGCTCGGTCCACCTGAATCTCATTTCAGTAATTAATTAGATTAAATAGTCGAAAGTTAAAATTATTCTTTGACATAATATTTCAAAGTGTATTTGAAAAATAGGGTATTTTACTTTAATGAGATCTAGAAGCTCTGAAAGCTTATTTTGTTTGAATAGATTTGTTTTGACTCAAATGTTTAAAACAAGTCAGAAAGTTATTATTAAGTACATTTATAGTTTTTTTCCAAAGGTAATATAGCAATAAGTATCGCGTCAATTTGACAATCCTCTAATTTTAAAATTGTATTGTTTTCAAGAACAGTTAAAGCTGCTTTTATTGAAAATGCTCCCAAGTTTTTAGGATTGAAGGGCCGACAGACATTAAATATGATTTTTTTTACATTAACTAAATGCATAAGCAAAGTTTGTTGCAACAAACTTATGTACTTAGTATATATAACTAATTTACTGTACGACAACATACAATTTACTTGGAGCTACTGGATGAGGACGCATTTATCTTTGGTTATCTAAACTGTTTCAAAGGTACTTTGCTTAAAATCACAAATGTTTTATTTATGATTAATTAAAACAAAGCAGATTAAAAGATCAGGTGGTCTTATAACAAAATACAATCTAACGGATTACGGTAAGTTCACGTTCATAAACTTTTTCAAACTTTTTATTTATAGGTAAAAAGTTTAAAAGATCATATAAACAATCCATTTGGTTCAAATGAACTGTTTGTATGATTCCAATCTATTAGGGATAGTTCCTTAATAAAGATAGTTCCTTAAACGGTGCCTGATTTTTTTTTTTTTTTTAATTTAATTTTGCCGTAGAAAGTTACAATTTATAAAATAACATAAATAATAAAACAAATGGCTGGAGCAAGAAGAAGACATCAGTTTGTCTTATTCTTGAGCCCCATAGTGACTTCATTACAGGTCGTTTTTTACAACAAAATATATAAAATTGTGACAAATTGTTTGTGATAAAATATGTAAAAATGTGAAAAACTACGTTTTACAATTGATATAACTGTTTATATATAAATTCGTTTAGTAAAAGAAATAAATTGTGCTATTTTTTTACTAAAAAAGAAAAAGAAAATTTAAGTCCGTAGAGATAAAAAACGCTTTGATTCAGATTTGTTCAAGTTTTCTTTTGATAGTAACAATCTGAGGAAAAATTTTCCACAAATAAGGTCCGCGGTGTTGGATTGAGTATGAATTTAACTTTAATGTAAATTTTGGGATGACAAAGTTGTTATATGAGAATCTAGTAGGGTATTTATGACTTATTTCGCTAAATTAGGGTTAAAAGTTTTGCCGCATGCTTTCTTCATGAACAGACGTGTTTTGGCAGCGTAAAAATTTAAAGAAAAAACTGTATAATTTTAAATTATTAAAGAATTAACAAAACAAAATAAGCAAAGTTTTGAAAAAAAGCGTGTTTAAATTATTATACAAATATGGAAATTTCAATTAAAAACATAGAAAAGTTAATTACCAACAAATTAGAAGAACAAAAAAAATCTATTCTGAAAGAAACAGAGAAGTTATTAAAGGAACAAGAAAAGAGTTTTGCTTCGATTATGAGTGCTAACTTAAAAATATTATCGGAGAGAATTGAAAAACTAGAAGTTTATGTAAACAATAACAAATGTAATGTGACAAATATTCAAAAAGATGTAAGTGATATTAAAACAACTCTAAATTTCCAAGAAACAAACTTAATGGAAAAGGTTGTACAAATTAAACAGTGTCATGACAAGGATTTAAATATTCTACACAAAAAAACAATCGATTCAGAAAATAGATCTCGTCGAAATAATCTACGAATAGATGGAGTTGAAGAAAAACCTAACGAAACTTGGAGCGACTGTGAAAATACAGTAAAAAATATCTTCAAAAAACAACTGAAAATTGATGGAGAAGTGATTGTTGAAAGAGCTCATCGTGTTGGCAAATCAAGGGATAGTAAACTACCAAGAACAATAGTTTTGAAGCTTTTAAATTACAAAGACAAAAACAAAATTTTAAACGCCGTGAAAAACTTGCGTGGAACAGGTGTATATATTAATGAAGATTTTGCAAAAGAAACGATTGAGATTCGTAAAAAGCTATGGGAAGAAGTAAAAAGATTACGCAGTGAAGGCAAGTATGCTATTATAAAATATGATAGAATTTTTTACAGGGAATTTAGAAGCCCAAACATTAAGTTTTAAAAAGAAATTTTTCTAAAAATAAATGCCCCTTAAAAAAAAAAAAAAGCATGGCTGGGACTAGTGATTTTGAATCCATAAAACTCAACTTTTCTGAAATAAATAATAATGAAAAAGTAAAACCCGATATAAATAATTTACACGACACGCTTATGGATTGCTCATATCACTATCCGAGCGAATTAGAAGGGTTTCTTTTTAAAAATGTTTGCGATAAAAGTTTTAGAATTCTCCACGTAAACATACGAAGCCTTAATAATAATTTTGAAAAACTTCACAGTTTGTTAGAGGAAACAAAAGACTGTTTTAATATAATTTGTTTGACTGAAACGTGGATTTCGAATGATTTAAATAATTCTTCAAACTTTTATATTCCTCATTTCAAATTAATTTCACTCCATAGGCAAGTAAATAAACGCGGCGGAGGAGTTCTTATATATATAAACGAAAACATTGTTTATTATGTTAGGAATGATTTAAGTGTATCTGATGGCGATAAAGAAATTTTAACTATTGAAATTATAAACAATAAATCAAAAAACATATTGTTAAGCTGTTGTTATCGACCACCTGACGGCGTGAGTGAGAACTTGAGCATTTTTTTTGAACAAAGTATTTTTAAAAAAGGTATTAAAGAAAAAAAAAAAAATTTTATTATTGGGGACCTAAATATGAATTGTTTTCTATACAATAAAGATAATAAAGTCAAAAACTTTTACGATTCTTTTTTCGAAACTGGAGCAATCCCGTTGATTAATCGTCCAACAAGAGTAACAAAAAACTCAGCGTCTTTGATTGATAATATAATTACAACAGATATATCCGATAATGATATCCAAACCGGTATCCTAAAATCGGATATATCTGACCATTTTCCATTATTTTTGTTGCTTAAATCAAACTCTGAAAAAATAACCAAATCAAATAAAATTAAAATACGCACTTTTAACGAAACCAATATAAAACAATTTAAAAGCCAATTATCACTCCTACACTGGAAGCATATTAACTTTAATGATAATGCAGACAAAATTTACAATAAATTTTTTGAAACATTTTATTCCGTGTATGACGCTAATTTCCCTATCATTGTAAAAACTCTAAATCCAAAAAATATAAACAACCCATGGGTGACCAGGGGATTTAAAAAATCATCAAAAATAAAACAGAAGCTTTATATAAAATATCTTAAAACAAAATCATCTGCAAATGAAAAAATATATAAAGAATACAAATACCTATTTGAAAAAGTTCGTAAAAACTTGAAAAAAAATTACTACTCAAGACTCATAGATAAATTTAAAAATAACTCAAAACGCACTTGGCAAATAATGAATGAAATTAGTGGTAGACAAAAAAAATGCTCAGGTTCCCTCCCCCAAACGATTGTAGTTGATAACAAACATATATGCGAATCAAGAGCTATAGCTCATGAATTTAATAAATTCTTTGTTGACATCGGTCCCAAACTAGCAAAAAAAATTCCTTATACAAATGCTACATTTAGAGATTTTTTAGTCCAAATGGATAACTGCACTAGTTCCAACGAATTATCTTCTGAACTATCTTTACAAGAGTTTGAAAAAGCTTTCAAAACTCTTAAAAAAAATAAATCAACCGGAGCAGATGGTATAAACGGTAATATAGTCATAGAATGTTTTGAATATCTAAAAGATATCCTATTTAAAGTATATGGAGCATCTATACGCCAAGGAGTTTTTCCAGAACAACTAAAAATTGCTAAAGTTACTCCAATTTTAAAAGAAGGTGATCAAACAATTATCAGTAATTATCGCCCTATCTCTGTCCTCTCCACATTTTCAAAAATACTAGAACGTATTATGTACAATAGATTATACAATTATCTTCATTCTAATAATTTTTTATACAACTATCAATTCGGCTTTAAAAAAAATAATTCCACAGAACATGCAGTTATCCAATTTGTTCGTGAAATCTCTAATTCTTTTGAAAATTGTAAATATACATTAGGTGTTTTCATCGATCTTTCGAAAGCATTCGATACTGTCGATCACGAAATTTTACTAAAAAAGCTAAAATATTATAGAATAAATTGCAAAGTTATAAAATGGTTCAAAAGTTATCTATCCAACCGTAAACAATTTGTTTTCAGCAATAATGAATATCCAAATAAATTTTTAAATATTTCATGTGGCGTTTCACAAGGTTCCATTTTGGGACCACTTTTGTTCTTGATTTATATAAATGATCTAAATAAAGCCTCAAATTTAATGAGTATCATGTTTGCTGATGATACTAACTTATTCTTTTCCAATAATGACATTTGCAAACTCTTTTATACTATGAATAATGAACTTAAAAGTATATCCAAATGGTTTAAATGCAACAAACTAACTCTTAATATTAAAAAAACAAATTGGGTTCTTTTCCACCCAGTCTCTAAAAAAGCTTATTTACCCCAAAGTTTGCCTAAAATTTTTATTGATGATGTTGAAATAAAAAGACATAATGTAACAAAATTTCTAGGTGTTTTTCTTGATGAAAACATAACATGGAAAAAGCATATAGACTATATTGGTACAAAAATTTCTAAAAATATTGGTATTCTATATAAAACCAGAACATATTTATGTAAAAAAAGTCTAACTCAACTTTACTACTCATTAATTCATAGTTATTTAAATTATGCTAATGTTGCAGGGGGAAGCACTGAAAAAAGTAAGTTAAAATGCCTTTATCGCCGTCAGAAACATGCGATCCGTTTAATAAATTTTGCGGATCGATACACTCACTCCAAACCCTTTTTTATTGAAATGAAAGTTCTCAATATTTATGAGCTTAATGTTTTTAATGTTTTGTGCTTTATGTATATGTGGAAAAATGGCATATCTTTACCCATTTTCAAAGATCTCTTTTGTTTGAAGCCAATAAATAAATATACACTTAGAAACAATAATTTTATATATGAGCCCTTTTGTCAAACCAGTTTTAATCAGTTTTGCATTGCATATCGTGCACCTTATCTTTGGAATAAAATTGTTTTGTCCAATTTTAACATGCATTTTACTTTTCCCATTTTTAAATATAAACTGAAAAATTTAATTATCTTAATGGATGATGTAGTCAGATTTTTTTAACTTTATATTTTCTTTAGAACTTTTATTGTTTATTACGTTTTATTTGTTGATTATGTTTTGATGTAGTTTATATACACACGTTTGTAAAAGGTTCTGATGATAAGATCAGTACGATCTTCTTTCAGAAACCTTGTTTGTGTTTGTGAAAGTAATTTATTTACTACGACAACAAATGTAAACTTTGTGTAAAAAAAAAAAAAATATCGGCGGAGATAGTCCATTTTTTATTTTGTACATAAACTGTAAAACAAGATGTATGTTAATTTTGTATATATTCAATGCTCCAAGTTTGCATAAGAGAGGTTCACTAGACGCTTTTTTACTTACTCCGAAGACAATTCTACAGCCATGTTTTTGTTTACTGTAGAGTTTTTTAAGCTTAGTACAATTTGTGCTTGCCCAGGCCATGTTACCATAGCTTAGATGACTATGTATTAATGAAAAGTATAAACTTCTTAAGGAAATGATATTTAGGAAAGGTTTTGCTTTATACATTAATGAAATATTTCTTGAGAGCTTTCTCTCTAAAGTGTTTATATGGAGCTTCTATAAAATTTTTTCTTTTTATATTAGTATTATTTATTTTAAGATCAGGTAGTTTAAGAGGAATATTTTCGTTTTTATTTGGTTTATGAAATAGGATGAACTTGGTTTTTTTGACATTCAAAGAGAGTTTGTTTTGGTGACAAAGTTTTTGAAAAAGACTTTATTTTGTTGTACTAATTTTTTATCAATATTGATAGAAAAACAGATTAGGAATAAGATAAGAAACGTCACTATTTACTATACCTTTTTTAGTTTCATTAAAAATATTAGTTGTTATAGTGTTGTCAATTAAAGTAGCCGACGTCGATATGATTCTAGTTGATTTGTTAGTTAATTGAGTTGCTCTGAATAAGTCGTCATAAAACTTTTTAACGTTGCTGTTACAGGGTTTAAGCGAAATATAAAACATTTTTTAAGATATTATAAAATATTTTTTAAGAATATATAAAACATTTTTTAAGAATATATAAAAGATTTTTTAAGAAAATATAAAACAAATTTTTAAAAATTATAAAAAATTTAAAAATAAATAAAAAAAATCTTTAAGAAAATGTAAAACATTTTAGTTGATTTAATAGTGCATTTATGATATATATATAGTTATTCATAAATTTCTAAAGAGTATTTTTTGTATAACTATGACTCATTATATTTTAAGATATAATATAAATAACAAAGTAGGGGAGAGTGGGGCACCATGACACATGGGGCACCATGAAACAAAGCAATTTTACTACTTTGTGAAAAATCTTTTTGAGTTGTAATCAGTTACTATTAGATGTATTGTTTAAGGTATAATTCATATCAGAACATGTCAATAATATCGGAAGAGGTTCAAATTTGTGTTTTTTCCGTTGCAAAGCAGTTTTTAAATTTTTGGAGTTGCAGCGTTTACGGTGTTTTTTTTCACTGTATTCTTTGGAAAGTGCTTCTATTTTGTGAACTATATTTCATGAGCTTTTCAGTGTGGCAAAGACATTTTATAAAATAATTTTTTGAAAAACAAAAACCAGTCATCTTATTCTATCAGCATGTATGGGGTACCATGAAACAGTTTTAGTAGGGCACCATGAAACTAAACAAATGTACCGTTTTGTAAATTACTAGATAGTCAAGCATACTATAAATAATTCCCAGCGAGAAATATTGGCTTCTATACTTGAATGTTTCACCTAACTTGCTAACAAAAGTTTATGTAGTAAAAATAAATGTTATGCTATTCAGTATTTATGCATGTAGTATGATGATGTATATATAGAGTAATAAAATTAATTTTGTCTCCTAAACATAAGTTACACAAGTTTATATAAACATATGTTTGCTTTATCATATTAAGGTATTTATGAACACTTTTTTTGTTGAAGGACTAACATTCATTTATTTTATGTTTTTATACTGATTTCTATTAACATATAAAATCTATTGGTGTAAATAAAGCTCAGCGTGGTATCAAATAATGATATGACCATGAATTGAATTTTTATACATTGTAAAGCCTCTTTGTTATTGAAATTAGTAAAGGAACCTTCTTGAGTAGTTTAATTACAGTAGCTGCTGATTTAGTTTAAAATTTTAGTTTTTCTTCAAGAAGAGTATTTACTAAAGAGCAAGAAAATCTTTTGAAGCAGTATATTGTAACCTATTTTTATATTTGTAACCTGCTCTTAAATGTAATATGGACACATGTTGTAAATTTAAGATCTATTAGCAACATATGCTTAATAATGCACCATTTGGATCTCATGGTGTTGCAAATTCAACTGGATGAATGAATACAGAGTTATTTTCAGAAGTAGTTCAATATTTTATATTAAAAACATTATTGTCCAAGGAAAACCCATCTCTACTTTTATTTGATAATCACGAAAGCCACTAATCTATAAAATCTCTTAATCTCACTAAATGTAACAGTGTTAATATTCTTACTATACCACCACAGTAATCAAAAAATACAGCTCTTAGATGTTTCTCTATTTGCTCCATTTAAAGTTTATTATAATGACACAGTAAAATCTTGGCTTCTAAATCATCCTGGAGTGTCAATATATACGAAATTGCATTTTGTGTTAACATTGCATATGAAAAGTTTTTTATGTGGTGTTGTTACTAATAGAAACAATTCAAATACATATCAATCAAACATTGAAAAAACTCTGACTACCAATAATCTGTTACTTTCACCAGAAAAGCTTTAAAAGGCTTTTGTCAGTTACAAGCCAAGTACAAGTCAAACCAATGGTTCTCAAGTTATTAACTTTGTAAGCCTTCTCAGTTTAAAGGATTTCCAATAGCAACAGGTACACCAACAAAAACTCAATCTTATTATTAAAAAAAAATAATAAAAATTTTGTGTCCGAAAGTAATTTATTAAGTGATGAACATGATTCGTATTCTTAAATTTAAAAATTTATAATGGGTCTTTAGAAAAAGGTGTTATTTTTTTTTGTATAAATTTTGTGTGTGTTTTTCTATGTTTTATAATTTTTTTATTATCCTGTTTCATGGTGCCCCATAGACTGTATCAAGGTACCCCTTGGGTGGGGTACCTTGATACAAAATTCGACTTTTATGTAATAAGTTTTTACAAGTTCGACCTCATTTATTTTGGTAATTTAAGAATTTAACTTTGAAGGTATAATGTTTATCTACAAATTGCGCTAATCGCTTAAAAAAACGTTTTTAGCAAAGTAGTTACAAAACAAATACCAAAGGTGTGTCATGGTGCCCCACTCTCCACTACCCACTTTAATAAAATTCTTGCCTTGCTATGCCTTTCGAAACCCATCTTCTCATATTACAACAACAACCATAAAAATCAACGCCAATTGTCGGTATAAGCGAATTTAAAGTAGCCTTAGTTTCATTGCTAGTTTTTGGAAACGGACTTATATAATTAGCTTTAAGACAACTAAAGTATTCCTCGATCGGGTTCAATTGCGGTGAATAAGATGGCAAAAAGTAAACTGAAACATTGGATTGGCCGAGCAAATTGATTACATCTCTTTGACGATGAAATGCGCAACTATCCAACACTAGTACAGAATGGAGATTCGTTTGGAAATACGGTCTTAATTTGTTGGTTATAAAATCACAAAAAAGATTGCAATTATAAGCACCATCCACTATCTTAAAGCTTAGAATACCATTAACTGTTGAAGCGGCCATTAAACTTACATTCTGTCTACGATTTGCTGGCACTGTAACAAAACATTTTGTATTCTTTATAGAATAGCCATATTGCTTAGAAGTATGTTAAGTTGAAGCCTGTTTCATCTAGAAACACTAAGTTATTGTCAGGAATCGAATTAATTGTCCTGTGAAAACTTTGTCATAAATCAACGTTTTGCGGCGAGTTCCTTTTTTTTGGTACTAATGTAAGTCGTTTTCTAATGAACTCTATCGACTTCATATATTTAGATATTGTTGGTATAGATGCATTAATATTCCTTTCAACGAGAATGTTTCTCAATGATGCTAACGTATGAGATTAATCACCCTCAATTAACAATCGAATTTCAGATTTAAAGTCTCGTCATAAGAGCTGCGCCTTCCTTTTTATACTGATGCGATTTCATCATCACTAAGTTCCTTACTGATTTTATGAGAAATAGTACGTGTTGCAGAAACTGATATTTCAACTTCTTCCGCAATTTCTTTTAACTTCATTTCTTTAAGAATTGACTTTCTTATGGTTCTTACAATATCCTTTGTAATAAGTGTTCTTTTTTTTCTTTCTCTCTTATTTTCCATTTATCGATTAAAACAACAAAATAAATAATATATTAAATAATATATTTTATTTATAAGCATAGTAATGCATGATTGCTTGTTGCATTTAAAAAGTTTTCTCTTGATAAAAAAAAGCATTTATTTAATATGGATATATTAATTTTTATATTTTTTATTGTAATTAATATAAATTAACTTAAAGCTATAACGATCTTTATCAAAATTTGATAAAGAAGACTCAAAAAATTATCTTTTTATTGATAACAACGAAGAGAAAAAATAAAAAAGGCGGTTTTTTTTTTTATAGTTCTCTTCTTTGTTATGAATCTCGTAAATTCCAAAGTTTTATAGTAATTACGTAATTAAATGTTTTATATTTAAAATAAAAAAAATTAATTATCTAATTAAATGTTTTATATTTTCTTAAAATTTGTTTTATATACTTTTTTAATATGTTTTATATTTTCTTAAGAAATTTTTTATATTTTCTTAAAAAATGTTTTATATTTCGCATAATGGAAGACATACTTCCGATAACATTTAAATTATGTACTTTTATCTGCCATGGACTTAAGTTACTTTTAACTCTTATGGACTTAAATATACTGAATCGTTGATAGCTTCTCATGATATAATTTTTATATGCGAACATTGGTTATCAAAATTAGAATATCCCATGATCAAAAATATTTGTAAAAAAACTCACTCCTCATACTTCTACCATGAAATAAACACGAGCATGGTCGACCATTTGTTTCAAAATGTCATTATTCTCTACGAAGATGATCATATTCTTGTAATAAAACTTATTAAAAATAATACAAACCTTCTCATTATTGGTATTTATCTCTCTTCATCGCGAAATAATCGAACATCTTTGGATGAATACAAGAATCAGTTACATATAATTAAAGGCCTTATTAATAATTATGAAAGTGTTGGCAAAGTTATTACACTTGGTGATTTTCAATCGTTTCCTGACGGAATATATTAATTATTAGAAAGATTGAACTTCACAAAAAATAATTATACTACGGCTATCAGAATCTATAAAAACAAATGAGTTTGAACTAGTAGACGTAATTAAAGGTTTCGCCCTAAAATAACGTATCAACATCATACATTAGCAAACGCATCTTACATTGATCACATAGCTCTCTCTAAGAATACTTCTCTTCAGTATGAGAATTGTATTATAGCCCCTTTTTCATCTCACAATATGAGTGATCATTAACCAATATCAATTGTACTTGGACTCAGCAGGCAATCTCCCGAGAAAATGTTAACAAAATTACAGACAATAATAGCATTCCTAATTATGCCTGGAATAATCAAAGTTTTATACAAATATATGAGTGTTTAAATAACAATTTTAAAAGTTTTTACTTTAAAAATAACAATTACGACGAAGAACTTATCAAAATCTATTCTTTTATTACAAAAAGTGCATCTGAGGCTCTTAGCCAACACTTATTCTTGAAAAAAAAAATCTTTATATTCAAAATCCTGGTGGACTCCCGAGTTAAGCAGGAGCAAAAAAGTTCTTACATTTCATTTTAAAAAATGGCATGAGATGGGTTTCGAAAAAGATTTAAGCTCGCTCATTTTTAATCGATACCGAATGGCACGTAAAAACTTCCGAAACGCTGTCAAAAAAGCTCAAAATTGCAACCTTTTCAAGCAATACACAAAAGTTGAGAAGCTAAAAAATACCAACCCAAGAAACTTCTGGAATACCTTCAGATACATAAAGTCTGAGACAAACTCAAAACTAATTACTATAAATAACAAAAAGGACAAGAAATCAATCACTAAAGAATTTGCGGATAGTTTCGAAAAACGTTTAAATACCAAAGCAATGACGCATACCGTTTCAAATTTTCAAGTTCCACCTTGTACCAATATTTGATATGGCAATAATACCAGATGAAAATATCCAAACGGCTATCTCTCGCCTAAAATTAAACAAGACCAAAGATGTGTTGGAATCTCTGCAGAACATTTAAAACATGCACGTTTTAAAACAGAGTGGCTAAGGAAATTCTTTAACTTTATTATTAACCACGGTCAGACCCCGAAATCGATATCTACATCACTCATTATACCTCTTGGTAAATCTTATAAAAAATCATTAACTGTTCCGAATACCTACCGTGGTATTAGCATTGTTCCAATTATTACAAAACTAATAGAATATCTTATCTTAATAATCTGTCCTGAGATAAAAGAAACTCATCCTCTTCAATTCGGTTTTACAAAAAACAGCTTAACCTTACATGCCGAATTTATTATAAGTGAAACGATAAAACATTACAACAACAACAGCTCACCTGTCTATCTCTGTTCCCTAGATGCTGAAAAAGTATTTGACAGCTGTAGCTGGAACATTTTATTTGAGAAACTATACGAGAATAAAAAATTACCACTTTATATTATTAATGATATATATATCGTCATTATGCAAATCATATCCATTTCATCTAACCCAAGGATCGATTCTGTCTCCTCACCTGTACAATATATATAGTCAAAGCCTACTTGAAACCATACTAAATGAAAGTATAGTAGGGACATCAATTTATGGAAATTACACAGGTGTTTTAGCATACGCTGATGACATCATACTTTTTACTTCTACGCTCTCTGGAATTAAAAAGCTTGTAATATATACAATAACTCAAATTGTATAAAGTTGAATGCTAATAAGACCGAGTTCTTGTTCACCTGAAAATAACAAATTGCAAACTGCACGATAACAGTCGACCACCAACAAATAAAACTGGATAGTAAACTTAATTATCTAGGTTTTAATTAGGATACTAAAAGCTCTTCTTTTGCCTCACTTAATCGTTCAAATATTGATAAAATAGAATATCAATAATTCAGACTCTTATTCAGTCTGAAATCCGCTTTGCTCATTCAAGCTCTATCGTCCAGCTATATAAAACATTGGCGGTTCCGTTACTTACGTATGGCCTAGAACTTTGTGATTATAAAAACGTAATGCAAAAGCTTGATATAATAGGAAGGAATGCACTTAAGTCACTCTTTAATGTTTCAAAACCCAGCAAAAATTATATTCATTCTTTGTTTTACATTCAAGATATATCAACTATTGTACAGCAAAACAAGTTAAATTTATTTATTCGCATATTGAGGATAAAATTCGCATATTGAGAATAAAACAACCTTTGGTATTGTAAATTCGAAAAAACCAAACCGCTAAGCACTCTTTTCTAGATGATGTCATAAGTTTATGCAATCGAAATGAACTAAATTTAGAAAACTCAATGCAAAAAAAAAAAAAAAAAAATTATTGTGTTAAAAAATATAATTCATAAAAGTGATCTATAAAGGTTAAGCTATGCAATTGAGTTCTGGAACTCATTGGAGCAAATTCTTGAAGTAAATATTCTAAGATAAACTTATTTCTTTTCTTTGTATTATATACAGTGGGTGATTAATAAATATAAATATAAACCCTGTAACACGGTATTCAAAAAAAAAAAAAAAAATTAACGTCACTAATTAAATTGCTTCGGTCTTTTTTTTCCGTGTCACATGATAGAGCCGAAAATATTTATCCTCGAAAATATCACCGAAATATTTCACAACCGAAAATTTTATAGAACAGAAAAGTAAACTTTCATTGCAGGATCGAATTACAAAATCCTTTCTTGTGCCGAAAGTTTTTAAACCGAATTTTACAACCGAAAAAATTTTGATCGAATTACAAAATCCTTTCTTTTTTTAATCTATTTTTTTTTTTTTTTTCAGTTAGTCGTTTTACAATAAAATAAACAATTTAAATTTCTTTAAAATATATATATATATATATATATTTTACTGCTGAGTTAGGTGAGCATGATGATGTCATACTCACCTAACGTCAAATAGCCTGCTGCTGGGGGCTTCAGTACATACATCGACTGACAAATAGCCTGACTCGCAGTGGAGTGCTGCTACATCGACTATGGGTCAGCAACCTTTTCATTCATTATTCTTCGTTTTCTCTCATCGTTTTCTAAAAACGCTCACTTAATTGTAATTAATTAAGTGTAACTTTCGGTTGTAAACCATTTTAATGAAATTCGGTTCTAAAATTATTAATGACTTTCGATCGAAAATTCGATCGAAATTTTTTCGGTTCTAAAATCATTAAGGTGGCACACAACTGAAAATAGCAAGTTTTTTGAAAAAAATCAATTTTTAGATTTTTGGGTATTTTGATTCTATAACCATTCCTTGAACATATAAAAAAAAATTAGTCTCAAAAATGATATAAAAGTTGATTTAATATCATTTTAGTAGATGACACTTGAAAATAAATTCCCTAACAACGCCTTAGCAACCATCAGTCTTAGGAGTTTTTCTGAATTCAAAACAGTAAAACACCATTACAAACTTGGTTTTAATTTGTTATACGCAGACTCTTGTTAGTTTTCCGTTTTAAAAGTCATAATTCAAAATTTTATTTTAGAGCAAGAGTGTTTTTGATAATTTTTATGTTCTTATATATTTTTTTCTTATTTTTGCTTTTTTCTTAATATGTATTTTTTTAAACTTTGAAACACATTTTCTCATTAACAAAACAGAATTACATAATAAAATTTTCAGGATTTGTTTATCATAGTATAATACTTCATTTAACCCTCAGAATTTTCATAAAAATTTATAGAAAGTGAAATATTGATGTTTATAGTGCTGGATTTATTGATATTTCATATATATATTAGGTGATTTTGTTAGAAATGCAATATTTCATGAAATAATTTAAATCATAAAAATTCCCACGGTCAAGCAGGGTGAAATATGATTAGGAAGCTATGTTCAAAATTTTAGTTTCAGTTGTTAAGGCAAAATTAAGTTATTAGGTTTTGAAGATTACTAAAAACACATGTTTTACAACACCTTTTTGGCCATCATGGATAATAAAATTGATTAAAAAAAAAATTATCTGTTTTTTATTTTTTTTAATATATATTAATAGTCATTAAAAAAAAAAAAAAATCAAAATTTTGATTATTTACAAAAAAACTTGCTTTCAGTTGTGTGCCACCTTAATGACTTTCGATCGAAAATTCGATTGAAATTTTTTCGGTTCTAATTTTTTTCGTAAATATTTTGGGTTGTGTAATAAATTTCTCATATTCGGTTCTAAATTGAAATTAGAGATTCGGTTGAATCATAGGACGCCTTTTTTTCAATGAAACTTTTTAAACATATCGTTACAAAAAAAAAATGCATTAAGGCTTCCAATAAGACCAAGTGGTGGGTAATAACACCAGCTTAAAAGTATGTTTTTAGTACTATTGATTAAAATTTCAACCATTAAAACTTTTTAATGTCATCAGAAATACTCATCTCAAGTCTGATAATAATTCTCAAGTTTTCTGTTATATTAAAAAAAAACAACCTCCGCGTTTTTGCTTTACGCATAAGTGACATATTAAAACCTGGTGGTAGATATTTAAATCAGGTTTTGCGTCATTAAATTTACTCAACGTTTTAGTTACGCATATTACCATATTAAAATCTACTAGATAAAGATTTCAATAAAGTTTTGCATTATCAAGTTCACACCACGTTTGCATATTACTCCCCTTGTTCCGAAATATTGTTTCAATTTGCATTAAACGTAAAGAATTATTAAAATAAATTACGTTGTGTACTTTTTTAAGTTTTGATTATAAAATATATTTTATATATATTTTATTAGTATATTTTATATATATTTTATTATATAAAAAAAAATATATTTTATATAAATAATAAAAAAAATCAACAACATAATTTATCTTCAAAAATTCTTTATGTTGAATGAATCGGAACAGTATTTTGGAACTGGGGAAGTATATTAAAGGTATAGGAGGTTTCCTTTATTAAATTTTTTAAACATTTCTTTTACATATATAATGAAGTATATAACATTTTAATGATTAAGCGCAAAAAATTATTTTATTTCTTTGTTATAGAAATAAGAACAATTGCGACGCAAAGTTTCAATGTCGCTTAAGTAAAGTTTCAATGTCGCTTAAGTAATTTAGATCCCGATCTGAATTAGTATTAAGCGCCAAATCGTTAAATTTTAAAAAGTTAATTTGTCACTGTAGATTATTTCTACGGCTTCGATTTTCAAATTGATAGTAACAGTAATAGAAAGATACGCTAGCTGAACTAGCTTATCTTTCACATTATTATAAGTATCATTAAATTTTATCTTATCTGTTTAGTGAACACTTAAAGTTGCTTTTTTGCTTCAATTAATTTAATTTAACAAAAGTCATTTCATACTACTTTTTTAAGAGAAAAAAAGTCCGCTCACGATCGCAGTTTTTTTATTTTATTATGGTAGTTATTAAGATATTCCAAGAAGTTCTAAAGGTCTTAAGAACTTCTTGGAACATCTTAATAATCTCTAACGCCTCCTTTCTTACCAATGTTGTTAATCATGTCTTAGCAGGATTATAATGTAATAATAGTATAATGGATATAAAAAAATAAGTTATATAATAAAAATTAAACCTTATACAATGTCTAAATATTTGTGCTAAAACACTTGATATCTATTTCTAAAGTGTGTTATACCCCATTAAATCATAACAGTTACACCCCATGAAGCCACAACAGATATACCCCATGAAGCCACAACAGATATACCCTTATGAAGCCACAACAGATATACCCCCACGAAGTCACAACAGACATTAAAGATTGTCTTGACATTCTTGATTCCTTTTTTAAGAAAATTAAGTGATGTCTTCCCATTTGAGAAAATGCTTCCCCCAACCATCAAGGAACTCGGAAAATGAGATGGAGTGACCTGCTGTTGCTATAGTGTTTCAAAAGACAAAAGCAATTACTAATCATTTTATGGATTGTGAGCTTATTTGAATATAAAAACTTTCTCATAATCATATCGAATTTTCGCGGCAGTCTAAGGAACTGCATTTTTTCCGTTGCTTAGACTTCTGTTGCCTCTGCTCCATTATTTGTAATTTGTATGGGAATAATCCTAAGTCTTGATTAACAACTGCATAGACTCGCAATTAATTCTTAACCCCTTTGTCATATCCATTGAAAAAGAAAAATTTCATGTCAGCCTTCAGATCTTTTAGCAATCATTGACTTACTTTTACATTTCTTATCGAATCCAAAAATAAAAGATCGTTGTATACTTTTATCCAATCCAAAAATAGAAGATCATTGGATATTTTTATCCCATCCAAAAAAAGAAGATTGTTGATTATTTTTATCCAATCCAAAAATACAAGATCGTAAAAGTAGTCTCAATTAATGCATGATCTTGCCCAGTAGGTTGTTAAACATACAGTTACATGAAATCAGATCAAGTATAAAAGATCACTAAGTAACTAAGAGTAGTTTGATTGAATTTAATTGAAATTGTGTTTCGGGATAATTATTGTCTTGGTTCAAAAATACTAATAATGGCCAAAGTTTTTTGGCCATTATTAGTATTTTTGATGGAAAGCCAAACATATATTGTCATGGGTTCAAATTATATGGGTTTCTGAAATGTTAAAGGACTCACCAAGTGAGATGCCATCTAATTTAGTCCAACAAGCTAGACTATTTATAGAGTTTAAAAGATTGAAGGCAACGCGTATGTATTACATGTGTTTTGTTTAAACGTTAAAGTTTTTAGTATAAGTGCAAACTGGCATAAGAGGAAGCAGTTGTATAAACTGGCAAAGTGAAAATTGGCATAAATACGAATTGGCATACGTGCATCAAAAGAGTTAATAAACACTGGCATATGCCATTGTTTATGACAATTGGGTATCCCAATACGGAATTGGCATAGCCAGACGTTTTTTGGACGTCTAAACCTCCGCGAGACGTCTGAAGCACGTTCCCCGGACGACGCGTGTCTACTAGGTATGCCAATTTGCACTTATGCCTATATAGGCATAAATGCAAATTGGCATACCCAGATGTCTGAAGTCTTTCCCCGGACGACGCGTGCATTGTCCGGGAAACGTGGTTTAGACGTCCGCGGGTGCTTTAGACGTCTCGGGTGCTTCAGACGTCTCGCGTCTCGCATCAGTAAGACGTCCGACGGACGTCCCCCGGACGACGTATGCCCACTGAGTAAATACGAAATGCCAATTTGCACTTATGCCAATTATGCCCTTATGTTAATATTTGCAATTTTATTCGGCGCACTTATGCCAGCTCTCACTTATGCCAATTTTTGTAACTGCTTTGCGCTTTTGCCAGTTCGCACTTTTCTTGATGATTGCGAATTTATTCGGCGCACTTATGTCAATTCGCAGTTTGCACTAATGCCAGTTTTTGCAACAGTTTCTCCAGTTTATGCCAATTCTCACATATTTTCAAATTCTTTTTATGCCATTTGGCACTTATGCCATTGTTTGAAAATTCTTTTAGCGCACTTATGCCAGTTTTTACTTGTGCCAGTTTGCAAATTCTTTTGCCAGTTTGCAAATTCTTTTAGCGCACTCACCAGTTCGCACTTGTGCCAGTTTTTGCGTATAATTTTTGTCAGTTTTTGCAACTGCTCAGTCAGTTTTTGCACTTCCATAAGCGCAAAAACTGACTGAGCAGTTGCAAAAGTGCGTATCTATGCCGACACGCAATTATGACGATGTTTGCGAATTCTTTTGGCACACTTATACCAGTTCGTACCTATGCCAGTTTTTGCAACTGCTTCGCACTTATGTTAGTTCACACTTAATAGTTCGTACTTACGTCATTAGCACTTGTAAAATTTGCACTTATTCAGTCGTCCCTTGAAAATGCGTTTAATTGAATTTGCTTGTAACGCCAGTATTAAAACAAAGAATCCATGAATTATTTGCGTTTGAATTTATTTTTATTTAACTTCTAAGTTATATATTATAAAAAATATATAACTTAAAAGTTAAATAAAAATCAATAAAAAATTGCGAGATTTTTTTGTTTTTTTATTTTTCGAATAATTGCCTGTAATTAGATGTAAGATCTTAACTATAAAAGAAAAAAAAATTAAATTGTTAAATTGTTGCAACAACCAATCAGAGGCAATCGTTGTTTAAAGTTGAGTTTTTAAAGGACGTTTTTGTGCAAGGTTTAGCCAACGTCATCAAAATGAGATTTCATTTCTGCCATTATTCCAACGTCTTTACATCGATGGAAAAGACGTTAACTCAACGTCATATTGCTAAAAATATACCGTTACCCTAACGTCTTTTATCTTCAAATGTAACGTGGTTTTAGGCTTTTTAAAAAATCATTTTGCTCTAAAATATCTAAAAGATCTAAAAGGTAATTGTTACAACATTGTTTTACAACGTTGTAATAACGTTGGCAAAATGACGTTTGCGACTGTTTCATTTATAACATCCCACTAATATTTTTCTGATGAAACAATGTTGTTTCGGTGTAATTCTATTTACTGGTTTGATTTCAATTTTTTAAGTTTTTAGAACTATAAACTTTATGTGTTTATATAAATATGTTTTAAATTTCTCTCGTAGCATATTTTGCAAACGTTTTTTTTTTTAAATGTGTAAGCGATTTTCAAAAGGAAAATCACTTACACGTTAAAAAAAAATTTTTTTTTTCCAAAAGCAATATCAAAATATAAGATAATTTTTACTTAAAAGTACTTTGTGTTTATATATTTTTTTATAAATCAAATAAAATAGAAAAGAAAACTTTTTCAATTAATGTTTTCCCAATTAATGAGAACTTATTTGTTTTCAAAGAAAAATACTTTCTTAAATTATTAATAATTTTAATAATTTGATTTAAAAATCATTGGATGTTTTAGTTCTTAACCAAAAGCAAACTTATAGGTGCATTTATATAAAAATTGTCAATAAAATGATGAAAAAATTCTTAATCTTATAAAGCTCATGATATATCATTCAGGAATGTTGACTTGCAAAATATGTAGAGCAAAAGGGTTGCCAGTGAGATGCTGCTACTAATGTCAACTTGTGGATGAGTTATCAATACAGATATTTCGTTTATATTAACAGTAACTTTTAAGGACTTACAATAGATTATGTGGCTTTTATCTCGATAGTCATAAAGTAGTTCCCAGACTTTTGTTAGTTTTCGCAAATTCATAAACTGCACAAGTACTACTTTTTCTGATTCATTTTTAGTCACTTGAAGTAACCCAGAGTCACAGTTTGTTCCTCGAACTATATACGTTATTTCAGGAATATCCATTAACACGCAACAGTGACGAGGATGGGAAACCTGGTTTAGATTTGGTAACGATTCTTTTCCTATTGTAGCAGATGAAGCAAATATAGCTTCGTTTAAGTCAAATAGCTCCACTGATGAAAACTGTTCTTCTGAGAAACCATCTTTCTTTGAAAGTTCTTCTGAAAATAACCATCTGCATTTTAAAACTTTTTTTGATGTAGTAGCTTTTACCAATGCTAAATCAATATATTTACATGGTGCTTCATCCAGTTTTGTAGCGTTGGGCGCAAGTACACGTGGCTGCTTCAAGACTTCTCCGTAATGCTTATGAAAACAAATTTCACCTTCTTTATTTAAACAAAATGTTGATGTTAAGCTAATCACTTCAAAGCATATTAAACTTAATGTTCCACTAAAAACCTGACGCTGATTTAAATCGCTATTTTCAAGACTACTAATTTCGTTATTTTCAATATTGTTAGTTGGAAAATTGCAAGTTTTATTCAGTTCGTTATTACTTTGAATGTTGCTGTCACCTGCATAAATATTTTTATTTATTAAAGAATTATTAAAATCTTTTTGTGTTTTTATTGCGTCATTATCTTCTATTATAATACTACAAAATTTATTAACAACATTACCAGATTCTTCTAAGTTGTTGTTGAGTTCAACGTTATTACATTCGTTTACATTAACTGAAACAGTTGTAAACTCTTTTAGATTTTTGTTCGCAATAGCATTACTAGATTCTCCGAGATCTTCAGTAACAGCAACAGTATTGGGTTCTTCTAGATTGTTGTTTCGCTCTACCGGATTGTTATTACATTCACTATTATAAGTTTTATCCAAGCAAAAACTGGAGTTTTTACTTTTAATAACTTTATTTATCTCACTTTTAATATCGTTATTTATCTCACTTTTAATTTCGTTATTTATCTCACTTTTAATTTCGTTATTTATCTCACTTTTAATATCGTTATTTATCTTACTTTTAATACCGTTATTTATCTCACTTGTATCACTTTTTAACTGCATATGAGCTGAGCTTAAGTTAGTTGGGTAGCTCAGTAAATTATTTTCTTTACTACCCTCCATTAACTTATCGTTTATCATATTTTGGAATAAAGTGAAATTATTCAGCACATCACTTGTTTTCTTTGGATATGCATTGCTGATTGCCTTTGTATATGTATTGCTAGTGAAGTTCGGATTTGCTTTGCTTTTTATCATTGGATACGTGTTATTGTTTTCTTTATAAGACGATTTGACCTTTTTCAAACTATATGTGTTATGAGAATTTTTTAAATCATTTTCGAATTTATTTGGCTTGTTTAAAGAATCATTTATATTACTATTTTGTCTCGGATGGGTAAAAATGTTTTTATGCTTGACAGTATTACCTGTTTCATTTGCGGTTGTAGCGGAGTTGGTTGTATCATTACTAGGTTCATTTGAACATGGATTTACATCCATTATATTATTACCAAGTTTATTTTGATTTGTAAAAAAATTGCTTGTGTTGTTGCTAGTTTCGTTTGAACACGAAGTTGCGTCAATTATTTCATTACTGTTATCCAGACGTTTCGCACTATTTTTAATACTTTTATCAGTTGATGGTGGTTTCAAATCATAAGAAATGACACATTTATCACCCTGCTTTAGGTTTTTGTTATTAGGAAAGAAAAACTCTTCACTAAAATATCTGCCTTGCGAATTTAATGTTGAAATTTGTTGCAATTCATTTGTGTTATCCAATTTCATGATTTGTATTTTAAGAACATGACTATTTTGGGTGTTAAATTGAATTGTGTTAATGCGTTTTACATTTTTATATGTTCTTGTTAGTACATCTCCTTTGCTTCGAAATCTTATTGAAGTCAAGTTTTCTTCATTACCGTTTTCATTTTTTGATTTTATAGAAAGTTCGTAAAGTGCACTTTTCTCAAGATTGTTAATTTGAATTCCTGTAATAGAAAACATATAAATTTTATCTACTTTTAAAATATCGCCTATGGATGTTTCATCTTGCTTCAAAGGTGCAACACTGCCTCTAAACATGGCACCTTGATTTGAAGAACAACGCGAATTTAGTTGATCCATTTTTGAATAGTCTATTATTTCTTCTAGATAAGCAATGTCATTTTGATATGCTTGTGGGTTTACCATATGAGATTTCCAGATAAAAGCTCTGTTGTAAGGGTAGGCTATCTTAAAATAGTCATCAAACTGAGCATTGTGTAGGTACTCGTTTATTGCTGTGCTCAAAAATTTTTCGTCTTTAAAATGTGGCAATGCAACTTGCCGACAGAAAATCCGAAACTCATCCAAAGCTTTTATTATGTTACTGGATAATTTTGATATAAAAGGAACTTTCCGAGGTGTTGTTGTAAATGCAAAAGGCTCGTTTGGGTACTTTTTCTTCCATAAATATTCTGCTGTCGTATTTTCACGGCGCTCTTCAAAAGTACCAATGGTGTGGTTTAGTAGAGTTCCTTAACAAACCAATCAAAAATCAATTTTTTATATATTAGCCTGTTTATCAAAATTTTGAAACAAATGTTGATAAACATTTTGCTCAAAAAAAATTTCTAGCTTAAATTTAAAAACTGTTTATATAAATACGCTTATTTATCAACATGTACATAAATATTCTAAACTTCAACCTGCAAAACTGAAGACAGCTTACCATATAATCGCATACAGTCTTCTAAATAAGCGTCTGGATTGTGCATATGAACAATCCATATTAACTCGATATCTAGGGGCGCAATGAGACGGATTTCAAGATATTCAGCCACCAATGGAAGCCATAAACTTTCATAACGACGAAGTGCTTCTTTTGCGATTGTTTTCTGAAACAACTGAGGAATGAAGTTAAACTCTTGAATCAGATCGTAAAAATTTTGAGCCTCAATTAGTAAGTTTACATCCGAGAGTCTTCCGGATGAATTTCCCATTATAAAAAACACATTTTTATTTTTTCACGGATGAGTATCTTAAAGACAGTTAAACAACAATAATTTTTAAACAATAATCTAAATTTAATATTGTATTTAATATATATATATATATATATATATATATATATATATATATATATATATATATATATATATATATATATATATATATATATATATATATATGTGTGTGTGTGTTTATGCACACACACACACACACACACACACACACACACACACACACACACATATATATATATACACACACACACACATGTATGTATGTTTGTTTGTTTGTATGTATGTATGTATGTATGTATGTATGTATGTATGTATGTATGTATGTATGTATGTATGTATGTATGTATGTATGTATGTATGTATGTATGTATGTATGTATGCATGCATGTATGTATATATGTGTGTATGTATGTGTGTATGTATGTATTTTTCACATAAAACGAATAACTATATACAAGAGTTCTTTAAATCGTAAACAACTTTTGTTAACGAATCATTTTTATCATTTTAATGCAAAACAGAATTTTTCAACCGTTTTTTAATCTTATTCATAATTGTATTGACGCTCAAATTGTTTTTTAAAAATAAGTTGATAATTATCGACTAAAAATTCAATAGAATTCCAACGGTTTTATAAAGAGCAAATAAATAAAACTCATTACGTATTTTTACAAAAAACAAATAAATAAATAAAGTTTTGAGTTGCATTTTTATTTTTTATATAAATATATATTAAAATTAATATTTATATAAACATAAAAATAATAAACGATAAGCTATTAGTTTACAGAGCGTTTCGTTCTGAGCGAATGATACGTTGATTTCGTTGAGCGAATGATACGAATGAGCGTTGTTATGCAGCCGTATTCTCATCTATCCGTTAAGTTTAACGGAACTTTTGTCTGAAATTTCATTACAATATATCTAAGTAAAGAAATGACAAAAACCTTATTTAAATTTTTAAAAATAAAACTAATACTAAATAAAACATTTATTTTTAAAAATTTATATTTTCAAAGAATTTTTTTATTAATGTAGTTAAAAAGAAATTTTTTACTGACGTTTCGTTAAGCTTAACGGAGAGATGAGAATACGGCCCCTGATTTTTAAGCTGCAGGAGTATTTTATCGCGTAATTATTATTTGAACGAGAAAAAAATTGGCTTTAAAATAAAACATATGAATAGAACATAAGCATAGCCAACTCCAGAAAATTCGGCACCCTAGCTAAACCTGTCACTCTGCTCCCCCTCCTCCACACTTACGTCAACTAGTTATATAAACAAAACTATCAGAAAAAGAAAAATTATATAATGCTGTCGTTTGTTTTAAAACGTAATTTAATAACGTATTTACGTTCAAACGAATTTATACATACATTGTTGTATATAAACAAATAGTTGATTTATTCATCTAGACCATCATCATTTTTTAGGTCATCAACTGTTTTTGAATTGTGTAAGTAAATACTTTAACAATGAATCAGCCTGTTTTGTTACGTATGTTTCATTTCAGGCCATTGTTTACAAAACAATGTACTAGAAAAATTGTTTTCTTTCTACCATGGATATTAAAAAACGACGGAAACTGAAAAACAATATTCGTAAAACCTGTTATTAATCTTCTCTACAGCGATACTACTAAGTCTATATAGGTAGTTTTGGCATAAGTATAGACATATTTTTACCAATCTTTTACCTTCAAACCAAATAAATGCTATTAGCGTAACACATGACATAAAAGAAAAAGCAAAAACGAATGAGGCAGCTTAGCTACCTAGTTTAAATATATATAAGATCAGTGCTAGAAGTGGAGAAAAAAAAGTAACGGGATGATATTTGGTAAATTAAAAACACCATCCCGCCATTGTTATATAGAGAGACTTTTAAAAAGGTGGCGGGATGGTTTATACTTTATAAAAAGGCGACAAGTTGGCATCCCGCCGCATCCCACCTCAATTCTAGCACTGTATTAAATAGACATAGTATAATTAAATACATATTCGATAGATATAGAAAAAAAAACTAGTTTTTTTTTCTATAATAATATACGTGTGTGACTCGTACTGTTGTACAACGGCAGTCTTAAACTAGCATGTTTGCTATGACAAGTCTGCAGTCTTTTTTTTGCTAAATTTAAACATTTAAACTTTGCTGAAGCTAAAATTTTAATGTTGATAAAATGATATTTTATGACTTTTATTATTTTGTTATTATTTAATGAAAAGCAGAAAAACTGCATAAAAAACACATTCAGAGATGAATGTATATATATTTATAAATATTTATACCTAAAACCTATAAATATTTATACCTAAAAACCCTGAGGTGGATCAATTGATCCACCTTGTAGAAAATGTGCATATGCATAACAATTTTAGTCAAATAATTAAGTTTATTTGCAATAAATAATTAAGTTTACATATATTTTATAATAAATAATTAAGTTTATTTGCAATAAATAATTAAGTTTACATATATTTGATAAACACTTTCCACAAAAAGGTTTCACACAATTTGCACATACTGTTGATCAGGGCCGCCGAGAGCCGTCACGCTGCCTGGGACAGCAATCCTGATTGGCGCCATTATTTATACAAATTTCATTATATTATATATGAAAGACCTTTTTTTTTATTATTTAGATACCTTCTTTTTATTTGGTGGCCCTTGGATATCTGCCGCCCTGACAAGCTGTCCCTCACAACCTCCCCTCTCAGCGGCACTGCTGTTGACGTCAGATTAATTTGCAGTCTGTTTTTATCTGACATCTCAAACGGGTTGATAGTTGTGTATTACTGTTGATAGCTAGGGCGGTATTACTGTTAGCAGCAAATAGGGAGTAATATTTGCTTCTCTTAACTGTTCAGGTAAAGCGTAAAGCAACTTTTGTTTCGAAATTTTTTGTTGTGTAACTTTTTAAAAAATGATCTAAGCAATTACACGGGTCAAGTCTAAAATATTGAAGAAAACAGCTAACGGCTAGCGTCTGCACCCAGATTATGTTGACATTTGTCGACACATTGAATCTAACATACCGATTCCACATTTATTTGTATTGTAATAAAATATTGCCTCTAGTTTTTTCTTCCCGACACTTAACTTAGTCGTCCCTTTATGGATTCTTGATAATAAAATAACAGTTTTCTTCTTCTTTGCCTGGTAGTCAATCAAATTCAATGGTCTATTTTTGTAGAAAGTTGTATCGTAAAGTGGAAGTAGATCAAATACTGGAATTTCTTTTCTATTATGCTTAACTGTTCCAACATTTGATGTTTCTTTTTTGCAAAAGTTTTGTTGCAATATTGACACTTGTAAAAAAGTTATCTGTAGTAACATTATACCTGCGACATAAATAAGGTTTCATTAGTGACATGATCACATAAGTAACCAAATTTTTAAAACGGTTTTTATCTTTACCTAGATACGGTTTGATATTGAGACAATATTTGGTCTTTAGATCAGCTAAAATCCAGAATTTGATTCTGAACTTGTCCGGTTTATATACTGTGTAAAGAGACATATATTGAATCTAATGTTTTTCATAATGTCTCCAAATAGAGAACGCGACATAGTCTATATAAAGACATCTACTTAGAGTAAAACGCGCCGTAATTTGGGCATAAAACCTATGCATATATATGTAAGGTGAAAAAAATTTATATTTTTTTATATAATTTACATCAAAATTAACAGTTTTAACTGTTAGTTTCATACATTTAAACAAAAAAATAAGTCTAAATGCATACAAAAAGTTGGATCAATTGATCCACTTTAGGGTTTCTAGGTATATAAAAAACCTGGGGCTTCTAGTGTTAAACTTAACAACTAAAAAACGAAATAAGAAAAATGGGAGTATTTTGTAACTTCTTATCACATAAGAAATTACAAATTCTCAATGAGCCATTATACCAGATGTAGTAAAATCATTGGCTAGCATCTTAAAATAAATGCCACTAATGGTCCAACGATCCGATGAGCAAAATTCCAACGAACAGCTCAAAATGGTTATAGTCCAATGCGAATCTACTTAAGTCCAATACGAACCTACTAAAACAATGTTTACTGGTATTCATAGAAAAAGTTTGTTGCATAAGTTTGTTGTAATCTCAGTTGTAATCTAGTTTAACTATTTAAAACTTATTTGTTCATACTCTCAAAATGTTGTTTTTGGATTTTGTTTTACCATTGCATACCGACGATATATTTTTAAAAAAATCTTTAATTTCGCTGTACTATAACTAATGATTAACACACACTGACATGTGATGAAGCATTGGCGGTTTTCTTAGGTTATACAATAAAAAGCAATAGAACCGCACGTAAATTTTTCGATAAAAACCGGTTTTCAATATATCGTTATCAGGCTAATCGATATAAAAAAAAAAAAAACGCATTGCTATTAGCTAACTAAATGTCGCTATTGTAACTAATCACCCTCGATTCTTAATCTAAAAATTACTATCAAAATTTACGGCATAATTGCCAGTGCTTAGTGTCGTCTAATATTTATTTGAGCTATGATAAATTTAAATCAAGTTTCAGTTGATTGCTTGTCCCCCTAAGTCCCAACTCTGATTTTATATGTTTTATTTTGGTTGCTATGGTATCTAATTTTGCATAGCAACAATCTGCTTTTTCCTTAACATCATGTACACAATATATGGCGAGTGTATATATATATGGTATCTAATCAATGCTCAATGTTTAAAGAACAGAGCTATAATAAATAAGTAAAAACACTTATCTTCCTGATGAACCAATTGATGGAGAAACAATTTGTTGAAGAAAAAAATTAGATCAGTGTTTTTACTAATTTTTTACTTATATTCATAACCCATAGTTCTTATGTTCAATGAGGCTCAACAGGCAAGACATAATGACTTTATCAATTTATCGCGAAAATTTCATTTATTAAAACATTCAGTGGATTAAAAATACAATAAAATTTATTCACAATTAAGTTATTAATTTTGAACTTAAATAAGGTTTCCATAGCGACTAAATAAAAAAAAATCACTTATCTTAGAAGTACGATCTCAATTTGGTACTCATGCTAATTTTTGTGAATATAGTACTCGTAAAATATATCTGCAGATACCATAAATACGTTGTTGCTGTGCAAAATTAGATATTCATAGCAACGAAATAAAAAAATAACACTTTACTTTAGTACTCGTGCATTATACATTAGTTAATTTTTTCCAGTAAAAGTGAATTGATTGTGCAAAGGAAAGAAATTTTTTTGATAATATTAGAAGTATATATATAATTACTTTTTATATATCTATATATCTAAGATATATATTATATATCTAAGACATACAGTATATATCTAAGATACATATTATACATCTAACGTTCAAGAACATTGCAAATGTTCAAGAACGTTCTATGAACGTTCATAGAACGCGATTGAACGTTCGCAACATTCGTCAAACGTACTTGAACGTTTTGTGTAAGCTGGGAATTAAAGAGATCACGGGAAAAAGTAAAGAAAGTACAATATCAGTACAAAATGCAATAAAAATTAAAAATCATTACATAGTGATCATTACAACATTACAAATTAATGTTCCTATTTCAGTTCTTCCAGTTTTTTCTAAAATATTAAAAAGAATAATGTATAACAGAGTCTACAATTATCTTGTTCATATTAAACTTTTATATAATAATCAACTTATTTCTCTTCCAGAGAAATAAGTTTACTGAACACGCCATACTCCAAATAACACGTAACATTTCGGATTCTTTTAAAAAATCTCATTATACCCGAGGAGTATTTTGAATATTGAAGCTTTTGATACTGTCGATCACCACATTTTATTAAAAAAATTAGAGCTCTATAGCATTAAAGATAAATGACTAAGGTTGTCTTGTAAGAGAAGATGAAAGCTGGTTCAAATCTTAGCAGTCATAGTAATTTTAGTAATCGAAAGCAGTTCGTTAATATCCAAGACTCTTTTTATCTTTTATTAATGAATGTAACACGTGGGGTCCCATAGGGATCCATAGATGAGCACCTATTATTTTTAATATAAATATATGACCTTAACAAAGCCTCTAACTTAACTACTATAATTTTTGCTGATGACACAAACCTGTTCCAATCTCATTAAAACATAAATACACTTTTTAATAATATGCCATAAGAATTAAATAAAATCTCATATTGGTTTAAGAAAAACAGGTTTTTTTTTTCAATATTGATAAAACAAAGTAGATTCTTTTTCCCCAATATCCAGAAAAAAATGTTTATCAAATACGATGTCCGACTTTTTTTTATTGATAATACAATACTAAAAAGGACAAAACTGCTTGGAGTTCTTGTTGATGAAAACTTAACCTGGAAACAACAAATCAATAATATCTCCATGAAAGTTGCTAAAAGTTTTGGAATTATATATAAAGTTTGACATATGTTAAATAAACAGCAGTTAAAACAACTATATAATTCGTTTATCTACTGCCATTTAAGTAATGCAAATATTGTATGGGAAAGCGCGCGCAAAACTATACTTAAATATCTTTATCAGCATCATAAACACGCAGCTCGCTTAATTAATTTTGTAAATTGTTTTTCAAATTCAAAACCACTTCTGAGAGTGAGAAATGAAAACCTTAAATGTATATAATATTTACTATATTACTAAATGTTTATAATATTTTATGTTTCATGTGTAATATGGAATATTTTAAAATTTGCAAAAATCGGCACCCGTTGACTTTCTTTCCCGCCATTTGATGTTTACGACTGTTCTATTAAATTTCTACATGTCTTTAACTAAACTATTAAATTTCTACATGTCTTTAACTTTAACTTTCTACATGTTTTTAACTAAAAAGAATTTTTGATACTTAACTTTTTATTTATTGGTTTCTTATTCTTACATTCTTTTTTTTTCAGATTAGAAAGTGGTACAAAATTAATTCATATATAAAAGATGCCTGGTTACCTCGAAAAACTTGAAATTATAAACTTTAAATCGTATAAAGGAAAGCATTTGATTGGGTTTTCTAAATTTTCCGCTATTATTGGACCAAATGGATGTGGTGAGTTCAGATATTTTGTAGTAATAATAAGCAGTGTGTTCAATGAGCTTTTCATGGTTAAATTAGTAACTTTTGTTTTATAATAAATTAAAAAAGGATTATAAAACTTATGAATAGCTTAAATATTAGACTATTGATGCTTTAAAAATCATTCTAAATGTGAAATGTTGGAGCTACTTGACTTTCTCCCCCTCTCCTCTGTTTTTAGGATTGATTGTAATAGAACACATACTGATTCAAAATCATATAAAAACATAAATGAAAACTTGAGGATAGTGCTCTAGTTTGATGTTAAAGAATAATTAATTACACTTAAAATGCTAATATTCGCCATATTTTTGTAAAGGACTCCCTAATAACCAGATGATTAAAACATTATTTACTGTAAAACCTTTAAATATGTGTGCCCTAGGGTTGGCTGAGTAAGTGTTAAATGAAGCACTAGTAACTAATCTAGGTCTGTATTTTTATTATTTTGTTAGGCAGCAGCTGTATTCTCATCTCTCCGTAAAACTTAATGGAGCTTTTGTCTGAAATTTCATTACAATATTTTTAAGTAAAGAAATGACGAAAACCTTATTTAAATGTTTAAAAATAAAACTAATACTTAAATAAAACATTTATTTTTAAAAAATTGTATTTTTAAAGAACTTTTTTTATTAATGTAGTTTATTAATGAAATTTTCTACTAACGCTCTGTTAAGCTTAACGGAGAGATAAGAATACAGCTGTTGAGTGTTAGTCATAAATTTTTCTTTATTAATAAATTAAATTATTCTTAAAAAAATGATCTTTTGAAATCTAATATTTTATTTTTGTATTTAGTTTATTTTAATGTATTTTATTAAATATTTTAACATTTCCTTAAAGCTGGAATTGAAATTTAAGCTAGTGCTCTGTTAAACAAAGCATTAATTTAAATTTCAAACATAGTAATTAATCAAACTTAACAGAGGGAGAAGTAGAGGTACATGGCTTTTAATTTGATTCAGAACAAATCTGGGTTATATTTTTATTTACTGTTGATTAAATATGATTAATCAAAATTTTGGTATTGTCTAGCAGAAGTTAAAAGTACATGATTTAAATTTCAGAAGAGGTTTATTTATGCAATCATAAAAATGAAACTTTATTTTATTTATACAAAAACGAGTTGAGTGGTTTCTAATTATTCCACTTTTTTATTTTCCAATTATTGCCATCTCTATATTCTACATAAAAACCACTTTAAACTTTTCTGGGAAATTTTATTAGATTCAATAACTATTCCAAACTTCTATATAAGCTCACAGCATGATTTTTGGCTTCTATACTCACAATAGAAATCAACTTGATCATCATTTTGTCCTTTTTTTTCAGATGTATATATTTTTTTAAATGCAACACTATTACACATAATGTGGAGATGCTTGTAACATAAAACAAAGTGGAGACTTTTCTAATCTTGATTTTGTCATATGACGCACTTATAACTGATGCTTTTCCTCCTTACCTCTTGACTCAATCAAACCTTATAAATGAAATACTTATGAAGTATTTTACTGTAACACAATACTTCTGTTGTTCAACGCATTTAGAAGCCATTTTGTTTTGTTGTGCTAAACAGTTCTAAAAAATTAAAATGCAAAAAAATAAAATTAAAATTGAGGGAATATTGTTACTTTTAGGTTTTGATTTAATGTTTATTAGGGGTATTTATCCCAAATAAATGCAATTGCACATGATTTTAACAATTTCAAGATTGAAGATAATAGAAATAATATAAGTTTTCCATACATTAGAAATAATAATTACAGTATAGGGAATTTTATTTATCAAATTATGTTTTTTAAAATTTTAGTAAAAATATAAAATTGAGGTTTTACATAGTTTGTAGAGTTTTTTTTATTATAAGACTTATATGTTCAACTTTTGAGATTTTTAAAAAAAGATTAAAAGTTTGTGTTAATATGATGATTATTATTTAACATAACATGGCATGCCAAAGGCTTTACATATATTACCAGTAATACATAATAATAACAATAATAATAATAATAATAACAATAATAATAACAATAATAATAATAATAATAATAATAATAATAATAATAATAATAATAATAATAATATTAATAATACATGACAACATGATGTTATGTACAAGTTTTATACCAGTAAAACTCAAAATTATTTTATATTATAAATATAAAATGTAAGAAAAATAAAATGTTCTATAATAAATAATAAAATGTTGTTTGAAAATGATGTTTGAAGCAAAATCAGGATCAAATTCTAGTTGCTCAAGAGTTTAATTACTAAATATCTGACGCTTGTGATTGTCTGTTTTAGGAAGTACTTGAGTTAACTGAATCTTGTATGGGTGTAAACCAAGATCCTGTTTCAAAATTTGTCTTATCAAAGTTGTACATAAGCCAAGTTGCAACGATCAACATCTAACCAACTTTCCTGGTTTTTTTCTTTGTTCAATACTTTTCCTTCAGTGTCCTTAAAGGGACTGCCAAATCCCAAGACATGTTGTGTTCATATTAAAGAGAATGTTAAAAAAAAATGTCTGAGCAAATTTTTTTTGATTAAAACTAATTAATAAATGTATACCAAGAAAAACAAATCTTGTTGTTTTAGTCGAAGCTCTTCTTCTCCATTTTCTGCGGTATTTGGAATCTGTAAAATAAACGCGATTTTCCAGGCACAATATACAGACTTGATAATTTATTCAAGTGCGTTTAATTAAAAGAAGTTTTAGTACATGACATCATTGGAAACATTCTAGAAATTCTTTAAAAATTTTACTATTAAATTTTACTAAAATAAATAACTATAGTTAGTTATTTTATTTCCTAAAATCTTTACATTCAAAAAAACTTTATCTTTTTTTGTAGCTATCAGAGCCGTGGCTACATGGACCACGGCAATGGTAGACCTAGGGACCCCTATGGCGCCAAATCGAGTTATATAATATCTCAGATGATTCACAAGTGTGTTCTTTACATTTTGATGCAAGTTGTTTCAACAAATCTAATGAACAATTAATAAAACCAAGCACAAGGAAAAGATATAAAAAATAAGAATATGCTAATAAAATATATAATTTGTAATTAATTTTCAAAATTTTGACAGTTTAAAAAATATATATTATAAAACATTTATTTTTGAAAACAAATGATTATAGTTTAAAAGATTTACGGCTTTGCAGATGTGGCTCCCAGAATGAGCCATAATATTAAAGTAATAGTTCATTTGATAATATATTCTTAAAACAATTTATGCTAGATATCTCAAAACGCAACAAATCATGAATAATTGCTAAAACATTTCAACAAAATACTCTAGAACTTTATTTCGCTTAGTCAGCGTATTTTTTAAACCAATAGAATTAGTTTATTCGTAAATTTGGTGGGTTTTTAGTGTTCGTGAACTCTTTTTATTCTTCCATAAGATGTTTTAAGAACATTCAAGTTAATTATGTTTCTGTGTATGTCCGTAAAACAAAAATTAATATATATTAATTTTTTAATTTTGAAGCCCCTGCCTCAATATATATTTGGATGTTATAATAATAGAAATACAAATAATGAAATAAGATCACCTCAATACCAAAAAATACATTTTTGAAAATCAGAGAAAAAATGCGTTAATTTTTTTTTAATATTTACAAAGTAAATTAATAAAAGAGCATTATTATTTTAGGTTAAAAATTATTTTATCTAATATTTTGAAAGAAAAACTTACAACAAAAGAAATCAAAATACATGTGGTCTAGGCAATTATTTAAAAAAAGTTGTGCAAATAAAATACTATTTTGTTTTTAATTTTTTACAAACACATTTTAGAACTTAAAAATATAATAAAAAGGAATATGGTTTGGAAATAGTATGTAAAAAATAATAATCGGTGTTTTAAACAAACAAACAAAAAAATGTCATCATGTTATGTACTAAAACTTCTATGAATTAAACGCACTTGAATAAGTTATCAAGTCTGTATAATGCGCCTGGAAAATCGCGTTTATTTTACAAACTCCAAATACCGCAGAAAATGGAGAAGAAGAGCTTCGACTAAAAAAACAAGATTTGTTTTTCTTGGTATACATTTATTAATTAGTTTTAATCAAAAAAAATTTGCTCAGACGTTATTTTTTAACATTCTTTTTAATATGAACACAACATGTCTCGGGACTTGGTGGTCCCTTTAACAAAAACTTTTTATAAAAAAAATTTAATATAAAATCAAGTAAACCATTATCAGTTTTCTCCCTCCCAAATTTTTAAGAGAAGGGCAATTCTTTACTCTCGCAACTAAATTAGCGAGCGTTTTTTATCGTACTCCCAATTTATAAATTTCCATTAAAGAGCGTGTTTCATGTGACGGAAGCGATCGCTCCTGCTTCATGCTAAGGCCTGATATATATATATATATATATATATATATATATATATATATATATATATATATATATATATATATATATATATATATATATATATATATATATATATATATATATATATATATATATATATATATATATATATATATATATATATATATATATTAGACACCAGCGGTTTTCAACTTTTTTCAGAAAAATCAATTTGTTAAAGCGGGAGTACCTTTATTAGACTATAAAACTATGATGTGAAACTCAGCCCTGAATTCTGGTCGCTTACCAGTGTGTTGCATATAGGTGTTCCTAGATTTTTTTCTAATTTTTATAGCACAATTAATAATTATTTGAAATTATAAATAATGATAAATTTATAAATCAGACTGCATATATCTTACTATTAGTTATAGTTTTTCAGAATTTAAGTTTTAGATTTTAAACATATTTTTCAATTTCAAAAAAAATGTACAAATATATTGGGAGTATGTGTTGAAAATGAGTGTTTTTTATAAAAATCAACAGTTTATTTTAAAAAGATTATCTGACTCAGATCATTCAAAATACTGTCCATAAGTAGCTATGACCTCCCATCTTTCAGGTAGCATTTGGATTCCACACTGAAAAAAGTCTTGGTCTTTTGAGCCAATCCAGTCATCTACCCATTTTTTTTATATTGTCATAAAAATTGCTGCTCCGCCAGGCCATGTGTGATGAGGGCAATTTCTGGTAAATATGGTGGGTGTGATAGGGCTTAGTGAGTGACAAATGCCCTGGCTAAAAGCAAGACTTTTTTTCAAACCCGACCCAGGCAAAATTTAAGATTTCTGGTCGCTTACCAGTGTGTTGCATATAGGTGTTCCTAGATTTTTTTCTAATTTTTTTAGCACAATTTATAATTATTATTATAAAAATTTAATAAATTGTAGGTTGAACAAGTCAAGAAAACATGAAGAGTTATGACTTTTTTTGATGTACAAGGAAAAAAACTGGATTAATAAAAGTTTTTATAGCATGAAGAGACAGATACAGTAAAAGGATGTGACTTGCTGAATAGGAAGCCAAGCGAGAATGAGTTTTGGTTGATTGAACTAGAGATGATAGCTCGTTTGAGCACTGACCATGTTAGTATTTGTAGAAAAAAGAAAGAAATGCAGCCTTACGGCAATGGGAGAGTGGCTCAAGTTGGCAGGTAAAGCAAGTCTAATTACATTCACAATGTACTTTTAGACTTTATTTGAGAGCGAGATGGTTGTTATTCGTCAATATAGGAATACCAACAATATTACAATACTTATTTACAGTAAATAAATGAGTTTTGTTGTCCAACAAAAATTGTGGATTCTAAGTTATTGTAGATGAGAAATAAAACACAAGCAAAGATAGAACCTTGCGGTACCCTTAAAGTTAATTGAAATGAAGAAGAGTGTAGGCCTTCAAGAAAACTTTAATACTGCAGTTAAAAAGAAATGATTTAAAAATCTCAAAATCTTTATATAAGAAAACTAATAATAGATTGAAGACTAATTGTAGGATAGTTGGAGAGGTCAGAGTGTTTTCTAAAGTTTTTAAAAGTTGGAACCACTCATTTAGCCCTTATTAATAGTTTAAACTATTGATAAAGGATAAATAATAATTTTTGCTTAATAGCAAATATTGATGAGTTCCAAAGACCACTTTTTTAAGACTATGATGGTTATCTTGTCTGAATCACAAACTGTAGAAGTGTTTAATTGAGAATAAGTTTTAACATTTGAAGCTAGAGTGATTTGGATGTTTAACAATAGATTAATCTGTTTGGCTGGAATGACAAGAAAAGCATGGCCACTAGATTTAAGAGTCAAGTTAGAGGAAAAGTTCTTTCTAAATAAGTCTGCCCTATTTTGGATAGAAGTAAAAAGACCCACAAATTAGAGATTAAATGTTAGACTTACTTTAGTTAATGACACTGTTAAAGAAATTTCAAGTCTCTAGAACCAAACATCTGAAATAAGATTGAAGATTTAGTAAACTGAGAATAATGGAGCTTAGCATCAGACAGGACTTTTTTACATTGGTTTCTTGCAATAATAAAAAGACATTTGTTCTCAATAGAGATATCTTTTAAAGAAGATAAAAAATGATTACAGTTTTTTTTTTTTTTTTTTTTTTTTTAACATCTTCACTTCCAACAAGGCTGCAAGCAACCACTATAAGAGTTGGAAGTTACTGGAAGAGAAAAGACTAAATCTGTAGAGCAAGATAACGATTGACTGATGACTTAAAAGATTGCAAATTATATGAATCAGGAAAGCAAGATGAAGGAAGCGAATTCCAAAGAACTGATGTTCGAGGAAAAAAACTAGAAGAATAAGAGTTTTTGAAGCACTTAGGAACAGTCACAGAAAAAGGATGAGACTTAATTGAATGGCGAGTAACACGAGAATGAATTTTAGTAGATGGCACAAGGGACGCTAGCTCTTTAGAGCAGTGCCCATTATAGTATTTGTAGAAAAGAGAAAGAGAAGCAACATTACGACGATGTGACAAAGGTTGGAGATTGGCTGCCAGAGCAGGTCCAACTATGTTTACAATTCGTTTTTGCACCTTGTCTAAAAGAGAAAGAGCATCATTAGAAGATCCGCCCCAGATGTGGCAACAGTATTCCATACAGGGACGGATTTGAGATTTATAGAGATAGAGAATAGAATCTGGAGTAAGAAAGTGTCGAGCTCGATAAAGAGATGCAACCTTAGCAGATGCTAATTTTGCAATGGATTTGATATACGGTTTAAAAGAAAGATCAGAAGTAAGAGTTAATCCTAGAAGATGAATGGTAGATGACTCATCTAGTACATTACCATTCATAAATATAGGAAGATCTAAATTATTACGATAACGATTGGCCGAATAAAATTGAGTTTTATCTGAATTAAAGTTCACCAGCCACTGTGAGCCCCATGCTGTAGCAGAAGTGAGATCCTTTTCAAGCTCAGATACCCCCTCCAAGCAATCAGAGAGTGTAGGCTTCTTATCATGACAAGAGTAAATGGTAGTGTCGTCAGCGAATAATGCCACCTTAGATGTGAGAATATCTGGAAGATCGTTAATGTAAATTAAAAAGAGTATAGGGCCAAGGATTGAACCTTGAGGAACCCCTGAAGTTACAGGATGTGAAGAAGAGTGTTGTCCATCGAGGACAACTTTTATACTACGATTGGAAAGAAAGGACTCAATAATCTTAAAGACGTTACCAGCTACACCATAAGAAGAAAGCTTATGGAGAAGACCAGCATGCCAAACTTTATCAAAAGCTTTAGAAATGTCAAGTGCGATAGCCTTAACCTCTCCACCTCTATCTAATGCACGGTAAAACCTATCGGTTATTACTGTTAGCACATCAGCTGTAGAACGAGAAGACCGAAATCCATATTGATGGTCAGAAAGTAAGTTATTTGATTCAAGATGAGAGATTAAGTGTTTGTTAATTAAAGATTCAAAAACCTTGCTTATGACAGGAAGAAGACTAATGGGACGGTAGTTAGATGAATCAGATCGCTCTCCGGAATTTTTGAAAATAGGGATAACAGATGCTGCTTTCCAGCATGATGGAAAACAAGACTCTGATAAGCACTTGTTAAATAGTTTAGAAAGTATGGATGAAAGCTCTGGAGAACACCTCTGCAAAACTACAACAGGAATGTTGTCAGGACCACAAGCTGTTGAAGAGTCTAAGCAGGAAATTACTTTAGATACAGAAGCTGAAGTGATGCGAATGTCAAGCAAGGGATCAACCTGTTTGACGGCTATGTCAGGTAAAACGCAACTAGTGGAATCAAGAGATGATATTGATGAAAAGTTCTTAGCAAACAATTCAGCTTTGTCTTTAGGTGAGGTGACAAAGTCTGAACCATACAAGAGAGAAGGAATAACAGATTTGCCCTTATTAAAGAAGTCTCGAGAGCCTAATTTTTGTGATGAGATACGAGATTTAATGACCTGGGAATAGCAAGTTTTGGCGTCAGACAAAACCTTTTTACAATGGTTTCTGGCGATAGTGAACAGATGTCTGTTTTCTGGAGAATTGTTTTGCTGATAGATATGGAAGTAACGGTTTCGATTAAAAATTGCTGCAGCGCAATGTGAGGAAAACCAAGGAGAAGAGTGAGGCTTAACCTGGAATCGTCGAGAGGGAATAAAAGATTCCATGCCAGCCTGAATCCACAAAGTTATGTAAGAAGCACATTTGTCAGCAGGAAGACGAAAGATTTCTACCCAAGGGCCATCACGAAGAAAATCACGGAAAGAGTCCCAGTCAGCTTTAAGGTAGTTGTATGTGGTACGATGATAGGGGGATTCTGATGAAGTAGAAGAATTTGATAATAGTTTTAGAGAGATCAAACCGTGATCAGAAGTACCTAAGGGTGAATGTGGAGAAATTGAGCACTGACTAGGATCCAAAACAAGACATAAGTCGAGTAGAGAAGGTAAATGATTAGGGTTGTCTGGAAAACGAGTTGGAAAGTTGACTATTTGAGTTAGAGATTGAGAAAGGCAAAAGTTGAGGGCCTTATCGCCAGCAGAGTCACTGACACTAGAGCCAAGCCAATCGGTGTGATGGGCATTAAAGTCACCAACAACGACGATATTGGCCGATGGATAAAGAGAGAGGGCTTGGTCAATTTGATCAGAAATAACATCAAGAATAGTGCAATCTTGGGATGAAGGAGAGCGATATAGAACAAAGAGAAAGGCGATAGAGTGAAGTTGTGCTAAACGAAAGCACATAAATGAATAGTCTGTAGATTCAAACCTAGTTTCACGACAAATGGGTGAGTTCTTACGAATGTAGATGCCCAGGCCAAGCATGTGATTATTGGAGTCTTTACGAATTAAAGGAAGATAACCATCAACACTAAGATCACAAGATGGGACAGCCAAACTTAAATTAGTCTCACAAAGAGCAAGTAGGTCTGGTGAACTTTGCAAGAGATAAGACTCAACAGAAGAAAAGTTACTTCGAAGACCACGAATATTAGTAAATGATAGGTTTAGAGAACTTGGTGATGACAATGGTTTTTTGTGTTTTTTAGTTTTAGGTACTTTAGTCATTTTAAATTTATAAAGAACTTGACTCAAGTCTAGATAGTACTCAGTACACTATTTAACAACTAAGCAATAGCCTCATTACTCTTAATAAACCCTAAGCCGTAACAAAGGGCTCCAAATGTGGCCTCTGCAATGCACACCAAAAGTACAAACAGGGACACCATCCATGCGCAACATGGCACTGTTAGTACTCTGATATTTTTCGGCTGTTGATGGAATCAGCCTCTCTGAGAGCTACCACAGAGTTCGGGAAACCTGATTACCAGCCGGCCTCAGAACCATAAAACTGAGTTTTAGAGCTGTACCCTCATTAGGAGATAATAGAATGAGTTGCCCAGTCATAAAAATAGAGACACAACCAATACCCACGCATTGAGTCAAGAAGATCCAGCGTTCAACATCCTAAACTGGAAACAATGTATTAAGAATACATCTGCGCCAGCCTAATAGATGAGGAAGGGGTGCGAGGCTGGTCAACAGATAGAATCTGTTTACCCCTTAAGTCTTTGCCTAGGAGGCCTTCTACAAGACAGCAGCTGGATGCATGTAACATCTGCCCAAGATGAGTATTTTTATCGAGACACCATCTCTAGCCTTTACTCAACCAAGAGCTCCAAGGCAGGGGGTGTTTTAATTCGGAGTTAACTTCTCCTAGCCTTTGCCTAAAAAAGCGTATCCTACAAGGCAGCAGGACATGGAGCAGGTTGTACTGGGTTACATGTTACCAGTAGCAGGAAAACCTGACCTGACCTTAATTAAGCAGTTTAATTAAGCAACTGCTCAAAATAGTGAAAATGTGGAATAGAATGAGGTTTGACTTAAAATTGAAGAAAAGCAATAAATGCTTCTAAACTTTTATTCCAGAAGAAGTAAAAGCTTTCAAGATTCGCATTTATGCATACATAATACAAATATAAACATTTATGTTTGCTATTTATTTAGACTAGCTGTCATGACCTGTACGATACGGGTTGTGGTAAGTCTAATCCACACCCAACCATTTCTAAACTTGTTCCTAATTTAGTCTTTATACTTCAACTTATTTTGTTAACGACAAAAAATAAATTAATTTAAAGTTTTGTTAAACAAATAAGAAACTTACTTAAAAAGGTTGTTTATCTTTTGTGAAAGTTTCAAGATTTACTGTTGCAAGTTTGGATTAACAACTCTTTTTTAAAAAGCAAGGCTAAAAATAAATGATCAAAATGAAAAAATCCAACCCAATAATCCAATACATATCCTACCCAATAATCATTTTAAAGTAAAGACCCAGACGTGAGAGTAAACAAATCATCTAATCTATCAATACAAAACAACACAACGAAAGTGTAAACAAAAGGAGTTGAACCCACACAATGCCCTTTAACCGCTTTTGACATGTTTTAAAGGAATAAAAAATAATCTGTATTGTATTAATGTAATTAATGAATTAACTGGAAATCAATTTATTAATATATAATAACAATATAAATATATAAAAAAAAGTATGTTTACAAAAAAAAAATTGACTAAATTTGCATTACCAATAAAGGATTGGTAGATTAACCAATATTTGGCTAAATTGGTAGAATACTATAACATAAATACTAATTATAGATGCAGCGTTTTTTATCAACTACTCACTCTCCTCCTTAACATACGCACATATATAAAGAAGTAGGGGATGCTTTAGCCATAAATTTGAACCCATACCTTTTGAGATGTGGGCCCTCTATTCGTTCTGCAAAATGCTTAAAAAACATTGTAAGATGTCTAAAATGAAACAAAGTAAAATAATGACATGAAAAAAGTAAAAAAGGCAAAATAGCACTGCAAACCAATTAACCTGTTACTGATTAAACAATCAAAACCTGTAAGAAAAAATACTTTATGTGTAACAGAAAAAATTTCTTAAAACTAAAAATACAAAAAAATAATGTTATTCAACCAGAAATTAAAATTATTCTTACCTTGTTTGCAAAAAAAAACTAATTTCTATTTAAACTATTTTCTAATGATCAACATAGTAAACTTAAAATAATTCAAGCTTACTAAGTTAAAACCATATTTTAACAGTAGACAAAGTAAACAAATAGTCTGTAGAGCACTAAAGTAGAATTAAAGAAATAAAATAACAACTAAATTTAAAATGTTTTTAATACATAATTCTTGCAGTTAAAAACATAAAAAAATAACTCTACCTTCACAAGATAATGAAGGTAAAATTGTTAAATCAAACTAAAATAAAAAGAAAAGAAATTATTAAAACATAAGTTTTTTCTTAAGTATGATCCTTTTATTTAAAAACAATAATATTTTCTTAAACAGATAAGGACATTGATAAAGAACAATTTTTTCATAAGTTTATTACGTTTTTTAAAGGTCATTAAAATTCTTTCATATTGCAAGTACTTAATAAACCTATGAATATCTGCAATAACATGGGATTATGATAATATAATTATTTGAAAATTTTTATTTAAAAGATATTATTTTGACATGGAAAATCATAAACACTGTCACAGCTGCTCTTGAATCATTCTAAAATTTTGCATGTTTTGTTGACTTAAATTTTGATGGTGTTTAGTGTAAAAACAAAATGCACAACTTTCAACAAATTTTTTTGTAAACGTAACTCAATTTTTAACTAAATTAATATTAAAAAAATATATATATATGTTTTTGAAAGAGTATATTTATTTACAAGCAAAACTTAAAAAATAGATCAATAAAAATATACATGCAAAACTTAATACATTCACATACCTCTTTTATTTGTAGATGTAGTTATGTATTTTCCATTGCCCACTATAACTTCTTAAACTGCACTTTTGATAAGAGTAATTTCTTCCCTTTAATAGAGGGAAAATCTTATTGCCTATTCTAGATATAGAAGACTTTATTTAGAATTTGACTATTGTACCCCCCTCCACTTTGAAACCCATGTCATTAGACAGAAAAATACAAACTGCTATTTCACAAAAACTTAGAAAATCAAACACATTTAATTACATTTTCATTACATTAAAATAAATACAAACTTTAAAACTTAAAATAAAGATATGTTCAAATTTAAAACTTACAATATATGATAAGCTATGAGACTATAATTAAAATAACAATCACATAAATATTGTTATTTAATATTGAAATAATTAGGAACTAAAAAAGTAAATTTGAAAGATTTTTTAAAACTAAATTCAACTTTTTTTTTTTTTTTTTGTTATTCACCTCCTCAAGGCCGAGAAGGCTACTACAGACAAGGAGGCTACTTAATAGTGGTTATAACCCTCTCTCAACTCTATAACTCTGAAACACGAACCTTGAAGAACAAGGCTGCTGCGTGGAGAAACAAGTTGAGCGCGGTACTACCAGGGACGTGGTGGGGATCGAACTCGGAACCTCTCGCTTATTAAGCGAGTGTTTTACCATTACCAGGCTTGGTCGGAAAGCGGGAGCGATCACTCTCGATTGCTGACGTAAATAATATTTAGTTGCGAAAAACTGGCCAGATTTTTTAGCCGTTTTGAGAACATTTTAAAAAGGCAAAAAAAAAAAGCGACAAAGATTCGTTGGACCAATGAGAGACAATTACAAAAAAAAAAAAAAAAAAAAAAAAATAGGCAAATAAAATATCTTTAAACGCGAAAAAACTTTATGCTAAATATATTACATTTAGAATAAATATCGCTCTTTTACAATTTTTTTTATAAAGTTAAGCGATGTTTTTTATATAAAGTAACAACTTACGATTGTTTAAAAGGGAAACAAATATTATTTATTTAACTAAGTTTGCAAGTTTTAGCTAAATTATTTTATAAATAAAAAAGTTAATTTTTTTAATACCTATTTTATGTTTCGCGTAGTTTAACATAGTAGTTTAAAAGTTTAACATATTTGAAGCGATTCTTCTTAGTAAGATAAACAAATGAAATAATTAAATAATTGAATTACTATAGGAATTAAATTATCAAGATAGAAATCAACTAAAAAGGTTAAAAATGACCAGGAAGCGAAACTGCTTCACAATATCGCTGATGATGTTTAGTGAGTGGGTTTTTTAATTTTAATTAGTATTTAAAGCAGAAAAAAGTATAACGAGTTTTAAGAATGGCAACTTAAGCAAAAATAATTAGAGTTAGTAAACCAATATCTAGAAACTTTTCTTTATATCTAATTATTTACTATATATATTTGTGTTCTGTCGTGACCTAAGGTGCGATGCTTGTTCATCCGTGAGTTACTTTGTATGCATTGTTTGTGTTTAGTAACCAGAAACTTATATGTTTGTTACATAATTAGTTTTATTAACTTTAACGATTACAACTTCATTGAAAATGCAATTAATTGTGTAAGTCTTTGTTTAAATTATGAAAATTGCTTTAAAAGATACATTACAATAAAAAACAAATACACAAAATTACATTTACATAAAGAATACAGTCTCTTTTAAAATAAAAAATAAGAATATACTAATAAAATCTATGATTTATAATAAACTTTTAAAATTTTAACAATTTAATTTATATATATTTAAAAACATTTATTTTCGTAAACAAATATTATATACTCTCAAAACAATGCTAGAAATCTCAAAACGTAACAAATAGTGAATAATACAATTTCTAAAACATTTTAACAGAATACTCTAGAACTTTATTTTGCTTAATCAGCGTATTTTTTGAACCAATAGAATTAGTTTGTTCGTTAATTTGGCGGGTTTTTAGTGTTCACAAATATTTTTTTTATTCTTTCGCACAAAGATGTTTTGAGAACATTCAAGATTTTTATATTTCCATGTATGTCCGTAAAACAAAAATTTTTTGTTTCGTACATAAACTTGAATGTTCTCAAAATGACTAAAAAACCTGGCCAGTTTTACGCAACTAAATATAATTTCCGTGGTCAGTATTCGAGAGCGATCGCTCCCGCTTCCCGACCAAGCCTGCACTACACCACTACCACTACCACAACTTAATAAAATCTAACATGAATATCACCACCAGACAATAACACTGTACTAAATAATTAGATTCATGTAAAACATGTTTGAGTTTCTAAAAAAAAAAGCAATAAAAAATAAAAAACAACTTACTTATATCTAAAATAAGCTTATCTTCAGCTTCTATAAAATTAACAGCTTGTTGAGAAACAATTTCTACACATCACCCACAAAAACAGAACATGTTTCATTAACTAAAACATTAAAAAGTCAAACTTTAGTAGCTATAAAAACAGATTGAAAATTACAAAATACAATTATAAATAAAATTCATAAATAAAAGTGTATTCAATAATTATAGTTTTACGATAATGATTAAAGAGATATTCAAAGATATTTAGAAATTCATGAAAGTTAAAAAAAAGCAACCTGACCACGGCTCATTGCAAATTTTGATAATTAGCGCAATTAAAAATTGCGCTAAAAAAAAACAAAGCAAATTAAAATAAACAATCCATAAACTGAAAAGAGAATAAAATCCTTAACATAATATATATAACAAAAACTAACCTAAAAAAGTAAAATATTTAAACAATGATAAAATAAATAAAGGAAAAACCAGAAAAAAAATCAAAACACGTATTAATTAATTTAAACTTAATTGGAAGCAAAAGTGAAAAAATCACAGCTCTAATAAATCTTTATTATTCAGCTCTAATAAATCTTTATCATACCTTCCCATGAATAAATAGGCTAATACAAGGGCGGATCCATAGTGAGGGAAAGGGTAATGAAATTTAATAAAATTTTGTGGTGCAAATTTAAAATTTCATTAAAAAGTTAATAGGATACAGGGTGCAACAAATCGACAAATGTGCACGCATTTTTTTAAGACAGAAAAACAATCGTCAATAAATAAAGATACGCAAGTCAACGTTCATTAAAAAAAACAGTACGTCACGCCCTGTGATAAAAAATAGTTGGCAAATGCGACTATTTCTAGACTAGTGTAATTCTTTATTTTTAGTAAATAATTTCTTTATTAGAAGTTATAGTTCCACGATAAAAAGGTTTGTAATTATTTTTTGATAACTTCTGTATTCATTTTGCCTTAAACTCTAATCTGAATATTTTTTTCAACGATTGCTTTTATTAAGTTGCATTAAAGTACTCAGGAAATTTTGTGGCAGTTTTATTGTAATTATGGAATTAATTAAATTAAAAATTGCATTTACATTTGCTTTGTTTTCTTTAAGCGCAATTTTTAAACGCGCTAATTATCGAAACTTGCAAAGAGCCGTGGTCAAGTTGTTAAAACAAAGAAATTATGCGTGGTCATATAAAGCATCCGATCGCACGCCTCTTACGAGAAGGCCTGTATACTGTAACACCAAATTTCCTTGAGTTGGAATTATTCTTAGTTGTTTCAAGCATCTAAAAACTGTTGATTGATCAATTCCCAAAATTTCTGCAAGCTCTTCCTATGTCCGGCATGAATCTTCATCAAGTTATGCCTCCAATATGGTATCTTCAAACTTTTTCTCAGCTCAAGGATGTTCTTCTAGGTCTAAATCACCTCCCTTGTATTGTTGAAACTATCTTCTGCATGTTTTTTCTGAAAGAGGATTGTTGTCATATGTTTCCACTAATGTTCTATGTGCCTCAGCTGCTATCTTTTGGTGTAACTAATGTAAAAGAATTCCCTGCAAAAACAGTTTTGTAGGGATGAAATCAGCCACATTTTAAGTTCTGGATAAAAATGTCTTTACACTCCAGCAGTTAAAATTGGACTGATGTTTGCAGCCTAGGGTTTTAGCTTTCAGGTAAGATTTATTTCAGCCTGATCAGATATATACCCGCCCAATCATGAGCCTCAACACAAAATGCTCATTTTCAATGCACAATCCTAATATTTTAAATCAATCTAAAAAATTATTAATCCAAGGGGAATTTTAAAACATCTGAAAAATTACTATTATTGTTCTAAATACTATAATTGTTCTAAATAAATATATTACATTAAAAAAGCTTTTTTTTTTAATTATGAGTATTGAATTGGTTGTTTTTTGCATTACTTTGGATGATCCAACTTTTGTTTGCAAACACTTATTTCCATAGCCTATATAAACTAATTTTGATACTTGCTTGCTCTAAATAAGCTCCTGATTAAGGCCACGCAGTTAACCGAACCGTTCCTTTGGTGAAAACCGAATTAAAAAAGCTGAATTGAACCGAACCGGTTCAAAATATTTAACATATTAAACCAAACTGGAACTGAAAAAACCTGAAAAACCGATATAAAATTTTAAAAGTCATAAAACTTTATAGATTTTTTTAATATATTTTATTTATTAAAGTTTAGTATTGTTAAACCACAGAAAAAAAATAAGTCAAAAAGATGAGACTGTAAACATAACTCTAAAATAGTTGGCAAATGTGCAATGTGCAAATAATAATGTGCAAAATGTACAATGTGCAAAATAGTGCCGCAAAACTATGGCAAAAGTTGCGGACCACGAAGGAATATAGTTATGATATCATTGTACTGTAACATGTGAGTAAATTGAACTTTTTTCTAAACTTTTGTAATTTTTTATTTTACTTTAAAATTCAAATATATTGTATAATATTTTTATTATAACAACATTTCTTTTTAATTTAGATAAATAATAAAACAAATATGTTTTACTGTTAAAAATATATTTTGTTTTTTATAATAGTTTGACATTTATACAAACAATTTTAAACATTTTCATTAACAAAACTGTTTGCTCAAACTTGAATAAGCCTTCAATTAAATTCATTTGTGAATTTTACTTCGTCTTTAATCTAATTTTAATCTTTTCTAATCTTATACTTCTTGTTATCAACTTAGCTATCTGCTACTTGACCAAACAAAAAGGTATACAAATTTATTTTATTTAATTTTTTTTAGTCTGGTTTTCATACAAGCAACTCATACTTTATTCAAATTGAAGATGCCGAAAGAAAGTGAAATTTGGAAATTATTTGAAAAACTGAACAAGTTTAAAGCTGAATGTAAAATTTGCTTTAAATCTTACAAAATAAACTGTGGCAGTACATCAACGATAACCAACCATGTTAAAATCAAACATGAAACATCTTGGAAGGAACAACTTTTAAAAACCATCGAGTCACCTAATAGACGAAAGCTTGATAAAGCAAAACACGCCAAAACAACAACAATTGAAATTAGTATATTAAAAAAATCAAAAACATGGTTTGACTTCGATTTAAAAAAGTTTGTCTGCAATCTAGGTCTACCTTTTGAAATTTTGAATAATAAAGGAGCTCAAGAATTTTTTGATGAAGTAAATAATAAATTCACTATCAAATCTGCATCAACATTTAGACGTCATAAACTTCCAATGTTGTATGACAAGGTTAAGGAAGGGTTGTAACTAGAATTTGTCAAAGGTTTACCAAATGTGACTGGAGTTAGTTTTACAACAGATCTCTGGACAAGTCAAAACAATGATTCCTTCATGAGTCTCACAATTCACTACATTAATTTAGATTTTAATTTATTGAGTTTTCTCATTGCTTGCACACCATTTACTGGTAGACATACAGGGGTAGCAATCACAGTAAACCTGGATTCTATTATTGCTAATTTGAACTTAAATGAAGAAGTGCACAGAGCCTGAGTTAATGACAATGGCAGCAACATTGTTTTAGCTGCTAAAGAAAGTGATGAAATCAACTTAGAGTTGTGCTGCAACGATCACACTATCCAGCTAGTTATTCTTAAAGCGATCAAAAATTCAATTGAACTTTCAAAAGCAATAAAAACCTGCACGGATTTAGCAACACACACATAGAAGTTATCTCTCTACTGCTAAGCTTCAAGGTGAATGCGAAAAATTTGGAATTAAGGCTAGGAAATTGATTGTTCTGTGTACAACATGATGGAATTCTGAGTACATGTGCAAAATGTCAGTCCTCCAAGCCACAGAAGCTATCAAAACACTTGCAAAACCAAATGAAAAATTTGAAAGGTCATGTCCTTCAGATGATCGACGGAAGACATTAGAATACAGCATACCGTTTCTTGAAAAAATTTACAATATTTCAGTAGGTTTATCAGCTGATAAAAAATTAATAATTCAAGATGTAATACCTGAATTATATTCCTTGCACCAAGAACTACTTGCCCAACAAAATCATTAAGACAAAGCAACAAGAATATTTATAAAAAATGTTGATAAGGGAACACCAGGAAAGATATTTTCTCAATGGTGATGAGCAGCTGATTAATTGTTATGCTAATTTTTTAGATCCACATAACAAAGGCCTGCATTTAATTGAATATAAAAAAACTGATGAAATAAAAAAAGCACTATTGACACAGGAAAAAGAAAAAGAAAAAAAAAAAAAAAACTTCCAATCAAAAGCAGTAAAATAGACAATGAAAGCGATCAAAATACTAATGTTAATCACCACGATAGGCCTTAAAAAAGACTAAAACAAGATATTTCAGCACGCAGCGTTTCAACGACAACTAAATTGGGAGCCAAAACAGCAGACGAAAAAACATTATTTAGGAGTCGAAACAGCAGACAAAAAAAAAATATTTTAGAATGGTGAAAAATAATGAAGTTGCAGTACCCAATTCTATCTGATTATGCACGAAAATACCTATGTATATCAGCAACTTCTGCAACAGAGAGAGTTTTTTTCTACTGCCGGTAATGTCGTAACTGCCAGAAGAACCACATTGCGATTAAAAATGTCGAGAAAATTGTTTATACATAAAATCAGTAATTACATAAAAGAAAACATTAAAAAAAAAAAATAAAAATAATTTATAATTAGGTGTTTTTAAAAAGATTATTTTTTAAAGTTGTAAAATGTATATAAATAATCAACTCTAAAACCATGTTTTGTTTTTAATTGAACCAAACCAAACTGAACCAAACCAAACCGAAAAAAACTAAACTGATAGGTTTAAGCTTAAAATTGAATCGAAAAAAACGGAACTAAAAAAAAACCTTAACCGCGTGGCCTTACTCCTGATACATTTTTTTAGAGAATTGGAGGAAGTTTTTGTTAAGTAATGTTTTGCTTATCAAGAAATTTGGAATTTTTATGGGCTTTGTATGATCTCTCAAAAGAAAATATAATCTCTACAAAAGAAATTGATGACATTCCCAAAACTTATCTGTCTAACTGTTTCAAATGTTTTGAATGCAGCAATAAACTTTCCACTTTCCAATCTAATTTTTTCATTTTTAAGTAAATCTTTTAAAAGGAAAACATTGTTCAAAAAATGTCTAAAGTGGTTTTTGTTATATTCTCTTTCATTAGTGGCCTGTAGATACTAAGTTTATTTAATCAGTTTGTAGCTTTCATAGAACAAGGGTTGCTTTGACTAAGGATGGTTATTAAATGATGATCCTTTTTTGACTCTGTTAGTATTTCCATGTTATTGAATGTAGTTCCATGTGGTTGGTATTGTATCAGTTAAATTTCCTGCAAACAATATTTTAAGATTGTATTACAATCAATTTGAATAGTTAAAATGTGTTTGATGCATTCGATACTGAACAATATAAAATTGAAAGTGTAATAAACTGTTAAATACATTTTTTATATATACTATTTTATACATTCAAGTTCACAAGCAATTTGATCAAAAGAACTTCAAAGGGAATATTAATAAAAAGAAAACCCTTATATTTTATGGAAATCTGCTCAACCAGAGCATATATGTCAAAGTTTAAAGAAAGAAAAATTACTTTATTGACCACCATTTTTATGACAATGGTTTTTATGTTTAATTTTAACAATGATAATTTTTTATCTAACTTTATTAAACAAAGAATAATTGTTTTATTATTTATAAAAACATAACTTTAAAATTCTCATAAGCTGTTCTTTTGATATGCTCTAGCTCTATTTCTCCATAAGCAGGGAAGGGGGGGGGGGGGGGGAAAAAAGGGAAAGTTCTTCCAAGAGGTAAAAGTTTTAAAAATATTTTTTAAAATTATTAGTATTTAGTATTAATTTAAAAACAGTATAATTTAAGTGTTTTATCATTTATTTGGAAATAAATTCTAAAAAGCTTATTTTTTTTATTTAGGAAAGTCAAACATGATGGATGCTATAAGTTTTGTTCTTGGGGAAAAAACTTCTAATTTGAGGGTGAAGTCAGTTAAGGTAGTTTGAAATTTATTATTAGTTTTTATCTTATTGTTATTTGTTATTATCTCATAGTTTTCATTTTAAATTACTTTGATTTATTATGATTTTTTAATTTAATGCTATAAAATTATTTCATAATACTGTAAAATTATTTCATATTACTATAAAATTATTTCGCCAACATATTTTATAATACTATAAAATTATTTCATAATACTATAAAATTATTTCATAATACTATAACATTATATTGCTAGCATATTATATACTATAAAATTATTAGTCTTTAAATACTTATTCATAGTACTTGATTCAGTTAACATTTTTTATTTTTTATTATTATGTATTTTACTATATTTTATTAGGTTGAGTAAAAAGTATTTTTGTATTTTGCATGTAAATTTTTCTAACTAAAAATAGTTTTTTTAAATTATATTTACTGTTTCTATATGTGTTCTTTGGAGAGATTATAGATCTCTGTATGATTTTAACCTTAATTTGTTCAATTATTTATAATAGTAATTATTTTACAATCTTGTTAATGTGGAGCAAAATCAGAAGTACTTTAGTTGTTTGATATTAAAACATTTTTAAAATCATTAAACACGTGAACAAAGTTAAAAATATATGTTATAGGGTTTTTAATATATTTTTTGAGTTAATCTAATTTTTTATTATACTTTATTTTATTATACATTTTTAATTTTTATTTTATAAAATTTATAAATTTGAACAAACTACTCAAAAATGTATAACAACAACAATACAAGTTATTCAGTTTTCAATATATTTTAAAGCCTGTTGCTCCAAGTTTTTATTTTTATCAGTAGATAGTTTTCTTTGGCAGTAAGTGAAATTTATTAAAAAAATGAATTTAATGAATCTTAATATGTTCAGGGGGATGTACTTTGCAAAAGTTAAACAAGCTACCCCTCCTTCTTTTTAAGCACCTAAGAGTAATAAAATAAATAAAAAAGACAAGGTCAAATATTAACTAGCTCTCTAAACATTGACTGTTAAAATTATTTTTATAAAATAAAAATATTCAATATATATTTAAATAATAAGTATATAATTTTCTTTTTAAAAGTTGCAGCTAAGTAAAATTAGTATATGTCTACAAAATATTTATAAGTTTTAATCCATAATTTTTAAGAAAGCTTAAATTTCAACTCTGAAAAAAAATAATGCATTACTTCATCAAATAATCTGAACTTTTGATTGAATTGTTGATTTTTATTTGAATCTAAATACATATGTTAATTAAATTGATCAAAATAAACTCGTGCTTTTAACAATTTTTTTCAATTGTATGAACTCTTCTTTAGTAAACTTTTCTCACTTTTAAAAATAGTGCACTGTAAATAGTTGCTTGATTTTGTAGAACAAGTCTTGAATTATAAATTATAATTTTATAGATAAGAAAAGAATCTTGAAAATTATTATACTCCATAATTCCACGCTTCTGATATATAGTCACATCTAATGTTAGTCAGTACATCAATAATGATATAAAATTTGATACATGCTTATGCTTTTTTACAGATATCTATTAAAACTTTTTTTCAACCCTCACACTCCTTGAGCTAAAATATGAAAGTTAATATTTTGCTTGTCCAACTAAGTCATAAAAGTAGAAAATTGAGATTCATTAATAAGCTAAAATCATCTTTTTAATGTTCGTATAACAAAGGACTAAATCAACAATAAAATCATAGATATTTCCAGTATTAAAATCAACAATGCTGCATTCTGAATTTATATCAGAACTAATGAAGAGTTTACAGATTTCTTTGTTATAATGATTATACATATTATTTGTATCTATGTTAGTATTATTTTCATTTTTTACGACTAGAAAATCTTCAAGATGTAAACTTTTTGTTTAAATATATAATTTCAAATCTTAATTTTTCTTTTGTCCTTTTTTCCAAGTTTGTCATCGAATCTTTAGTACTACAAATTTTCAAGTTAGCAAGAATCTGATGAGAATAAATACTAATAACATTGTTTTATTGTACTTTTATATAGATTTTCTTCTGAATCAGCCATAAGTTTCTTGGCATTTCGTATTTTTTGGTCGAAATTTGATCCCAGAAAGCTTTGCGAAAAGTTTATAAAATCTATTTTTAGAACCGCAAAGTACCCTATTGTTCTCTTAAAAGGTTTTTTAGTTGCTGTCAACATCTTTTTCTGTGTTTTTTTATCAACTTTTGAAATTTTTCTTTTTTCTTTTTCAATTTTTTAAAGGCATGTATAAGGTGCATATCTAAATTATGTTAAAGCATGCAATTGAATGCATTACTAAATTCAGACATAAGTAAATGTGCATGTGCAAACTTAAGTTTAGGTGTAATAAAGACATTTATAACTTCTATAAATGCATCATATTAATGTATCAGAGTACACAACAGTGGAATCAGAATTTTTTTTTTCTTAATGCATTAATGCAGAGGTTTTATTTAAAACTTTCATAGACATAGTGTGGTGGATTTGAGCCTTAAATCTCTTGATTGTGAGATAAAAGTTCTAATAATAATCTACTAAAACATTTAAGTTTTTAGTCTGAGTATGAGTGTGTTTTTTTTAGATTTAAATTTTTTTTTATTGTTCTATATACCTGCTTTTGTACTCAATAGGTTGCTACACATTTTATTTTATATTATAAACAAAATAAATTAAATATTAAACGACACATTAAATAATAATTTGGAATGATTTCTATATTATAAGTTAAATTAAAAAATTGTGTTGTTTTTGTTGCCTTACCAACTTATGATTATGATTTAAATTTGATGTTTATTTTATGAACAGCTATTTTTATGATTATGTGTATACTTAGTTTTATATTATTAAAATTTTTATTATTTGTGAATATCTTTGAAATGTGAAGATTGTTATTAAAATTTATTGATTGGTTGTCACATATTGTCTCCATTTAATTAGTTAGCTAACTGATGCATTTGTAAAGTAAAATATGTTTTTTCATTATTTCAATTTAATTTTTTAAAAAGAAGTTTTCTTAAAAAATGTTTGAGATTGATTGGAGTTTGGGTTGATTAGCTTTAACAATTAAACCAGTGTAAAAACTGAATATGTCACCAATTGAAATATTGATATGTGATAAATTAAGAGATTATAGACAATGATAATGATGTAATAGAAGTTAATGTATTGAAATATATCATACAATTTAATGTCTTGTTAGGTTTGCTTTATTTTAATAGGAACTTATTCATGGAGCACCCATTAAGCAACCTGTAGCAACAACAGCACAAGTGTCAGCACACTACATTGATTACAACAAAGATGGAGAAAAGCAGGAGACCATTTTTTGTAGAAGGTAATTTTGTCTTTATTTTGACAAACTGTTAGTTTAAATATTAGCGTACACAAACACACAGGTTGCATAATACTAGATAGCCGTATTCATACACTTTAGCATTTAAAAAATTTAAATCAACAGAATATATTAGTATCATGACAATCTAAACCATATATATATATATATATATATATATATATATAAATCATATATATATATATATATATATATATATATATATATATATATATATATATATATATATATATATATATATATATATATATATATATATATATATATATATGATTTAAATCATATATATATATATATATATATATATATATATATGATTTAAATCATATATATATATATATATATATATATATATATATTATATATATATATATATATATATATATATATATATATATATATATATATATATATATATATATATATATATATATATATATGATTTAGATTGTCATGATACTAATATATTCTGTTGATTTAAATTTTTAAATGCTAAAGTGTATGAATACGGCTATATAGTATTTATTTATTTATATATACAGGGCTCAATTTAATTTTTTATTAAGTCCCAGACAAAATGTTTGATCAAAACTTGCTTGGGTTGGACAGTGTCTGGTCAAATTTTCAAAATATAATTTTTAAAAATTTAGGAACCATGTTATGCAATCGAAATCTTTGTCATGTTATTCAGTTTATTTAACGTTAGTCTCGTGAAGTTTCTTTCCTTATTATTTAGAATATTTCATCGTATATATTTTTTTTTTATAAAATAGTTTCAATTTAATTTTGCATTGTTTTGAAGAATCTCTTATTGAAGGATCCGGAGTGGTTAGCCTCCCATGTGCGTACCAGCCAATATTTCATGCAAATTGTGAAATGTGAGGATCCCGGATGTTGTTCTTTGAAAAGGACAACTGGTGACAAAGGAGGGGGGGGGAGGAGGGTTTCAAAAATTGTCTGAAAAGTGGTGACTTCCTTTATGGACAGCCCCTAATTTGTAAAAGCGTTTTGCGTAACTTTAATTAAATGTTTTAAAAGATGTTGTAAAGTAGTTTTTTTCAAATGCAATAAAAAAAAGTAATAAAAAGTTAATTTTAACTTTGAGTTTTTTTAGTTTTATTTTCAAGCTAATTTATTTTCTTTTTCTTTTGCTTATTCTTTAGTTTTTTCAATTTTATTGCTAGTTTAAGTTTAACTTAACATTTCTTTTTTCAGCGCATTTCTAAAACATTTAAATCATTAAAAAATCTGAACTGTTGTGGAAACAAAAAAATTCATTTGCGTGGTCAGCAATAGTGTTTGATTGCACACCATTTCTGTCCAAGCTTTATTTTGTAGAATTTAATTCCTGTTGGTCAAAATGTCCGATTACTTTGTAAATTGATTGGACAATCTGAGGTTTTAGCTGGACATTGTCCGATATATATATATATATATATATATATATATATATATATATATATATATATATATATATATATATATATATATATATATATATATATATATATATATATATATATATATATATACACACACATTCATATGCATATAAATATATTTATATTTATATATACACTAGGTATTGTAATACTGGGTTATCTGTAATTAGTTAATTTTTGTTGCATTACCAGTAAATTACAATAATTTACTAGTAATTTGCCAGTTTTTTGTATGAATTTTTTTTGTCTCAATCGCTATTTGTAATATATGCTTATATAGGAAAACATACTTCAATTCATAACTCAATTGAGTTTTAAATAAAGTATACTTGAAATATTATAATCAAAAATTAAATAAGATGGCAATAGAATACATTAATTGAGTGTCAATTAAGATGGGCATATAATGTAATCAGATGTTGGATAGAGTGAACATGAAATGATTTAATTAAAAGTTAAATTAGATTGCTAGGGTTTTTTGGTGTTTTATTTCTTTTTGATAAGCTTGCATGTAGAAACATTGCAAAGTTAATTTTATTAACTTTGTTTATTAGATATTTTAAATCAGTTTAATTCTCTTACTTTTGCCTAGAAAGGAAAATCATACAAAGCAGTAAGATAAGCAGTTGGTAGTACCGGATTGCTTATTACCAGAAGCAGGATTATTATGATGATCCTAAGCCTGACCTGACCTTAATCTAATTAACTTACAAATTAATAACTGATAATCAAAAATTTGTGTATTTTGTTTGCTCAAATAATATGGTTAAAAATGGTGGCAGTTTTTATTAATTTTAGTTAGTATTTGTTGTTAGTAGAAAACTTTTATTGCAAGGTGTAATGTAAGGTGGTAGCAAAAAATAAACAGAACTTTTTTTTCTTTTAAATTAAAAAAAAAAATGTTTATATAACTTAAGGGGTAAACAGGTTCTATCTGTTGACCAGCCTCGCACCCTTTTTCATCTATTAAGCAGGCGCAGCTGTATTCTTAATACATTGTTTCCAGTTTATGATGTTGAATGCTGGATCTTCTTGACTCGATACATGGGTTTTGCTTGTGTCTCGATACATGGGTTTTGCATGTGTCTTTATGACTAGGCAACTCATTCTATTATCTCCTAATGAGGGTAAAGCTCTAAAACTCAGTTTTATGGTTCTGAGGCCGGCTGGTAGTCGGGTTTCCCGAACTCTGTGGTAGCTCTCAGAGAGGCTGATTCCATCAACAGCTGAAAAATATCAAAGTATTAACAGTGACATGTTGCGCATGGATGGTGTCCCTGTTTGTACTTTTGGTGTGCATTGCCAAGGCCACATTGGAGGCCACATTGTAATGAGGCGATTGCTTGGGCTAATAAACAGTGTACTGAGTACTATCTATGTTTCAAGTCAAGTTCTTTAACAAATTTGAAAATGAATAAAATAACAAAAACTATAAAACACAAAAACCACTGACATCACCAAGTTTGCTAAACCTATCATTCACTAATATTCGTGGTCTTTGAAGTAACTTTTCTTCTGTTGAAACTTATCTCTTGCAAAGTTCACCAGACCTACTTTCTCTTTGTGAGACTAATTTGAGTTTGGCTGTCTCATCTTGTGATCATAGTGTTGATGGTTATCTATCTTAGTGTTGATGGTTATCTTAGTGTTGATGGTTATCTTCCTTTAATTCATAAAGACTCCAATAATCACATGCTTGGCCTGGGCATTTACATTCGTAAGAATTCACCCATTTGTCAGGAAACTAGGTTTGAATCCACAGACTACTCTTTCGAACTTTCTGATCATCAATATGGATTTCCATCTTCTCGTTCTATGGCTGATTTGCTAACAGTAATAACCGATAGGTTTTATCGTGCATTAGATAAAGGTGGAGAGGTTAAGGCCATTGCTCTTGACATTTCTAAAGCAATGATAAAGTTTGGCATACTGGTCTTCTCCATAAGCTTTCTTCTTACGGTGTATCTGGTAACATCTTTAAGATTATTGAATCTTTTTTTTCCAATCGTATTATTAAAGTTGTCCTCGATAGACAACACTCTTTTTCTTATTCTGTAACCTCAGGGGTTCCTCAAGGTTTAATCCTTGGCTCTATACTCTTTTTAATTTACATTAACAATCTTCCAGATATTATCCCACCAAAGGTGGCATTGTTTGCTGATGATACTACCATTTATTCTTTTCATGATAAGAAGTCAACACTCTCTGATTGCTCTTTGGGGGCATTTGAGCTTGAAAAAGCTCTCACTTCTGCTACGGCATGGGGCTCACTGGCTGGTGAACTTTAATTCAGATAAAATTCAATTTTTTTCAGCCAATCCAATCTAGCCAATTGCAATAATTTAGGCCTACCTATATTTATAAACAATAATGTACTCGATGAGTCATCTACCCTTCATCTTCTAGGATTAACTCTTACTTCCGATCTTTCTTGGAAACCATATATCGAATTTGTTGCAAAATTAGCATCTGCTAAGGTTTCATCTCTTTATCATGCTTGACACTTTCTTACTCTGGATTCCATTCTCTATCTCTATAAATCTCAAATCCGACCTTGTATGGAATACTGTTGCCATATCTGGGGCATATCTTCTAATGAAGCCCTTTCTTTTTTAGACAAGGTGCAAAAACACATTGTAAACATAGTTGGCTCTTGCAGCCAACCTTCGACCATTATCACATCGTCATAATGTTGCTTCTTTTTCTCTTTTCTACAAATACTGTAATGGGCACTGCTCTAAAGAGTTAGCGTCTCTTGTGCCATCTACTAAAATTCATTCTCATGTTACTCGTCATTCAATTAAGTCTCATCCTTTTTCTGTTACTGTTCCTAAGTTCTCCAAAAACTCTTATTCATCTAGTTTTTTTTCTCGAACATCAGTTCTTTTAAACTTGCTTCCTTCATCTTGTTTTTCTGATTTATATAATTTGCAATCTTTTAAGTCATCTGTCAATCGTTATCTTGCCCTACAATCTTCATCTTTTCTCTTCCAGTAACTTCCAACTCTAATTAGTGGTTGCTTGCAGTCTTGTTTGAAGCAAAGGTGTTTTTAAAAAAAAACAACAACAACTTAAAAAGCAATATTTTTATAAGGTATATGAGCTGTTGTTTTTCTTGAATAGAAGATATCTTAAAAGGACTATTGATACCACATTTGTTATCATCATAATTTTCCTTGTTGATGTTGCTAGAAATGCTCTACTGTTCAAATGGCAGATAGTATAGTATTAGTCAGGCTTTAGGGAAGCGGGTGCGATCTCACTTGATAAATGACCACGGAAATAATATTTAGTTGTGAAAAACCAGCCAGATTTTTTAGTCATTTTGAGAGCATTTAAGTTTATGTATGTTTCCTTGTTTGTCCACAAAATAATTAAGTTTATTATTTTATTGTAAATTTTAAAATACTTGGTTTTACGGACATACATGGAAGCATACATAAACTCGAATGTTCTCAAACATCTTTGTGCGGAAAAATAAAAAAAGAATATTTGCGAACTCAAAAAACTTGCTAAATCTACGAACAACTAATTCTATTGGTTTAAAAAAAATTAACCGAATGTTTTAAAGTATTCTGTTGAAATATTTTTGAAAATTGTATTATTTGAGTTTTGTTATGTTTTCGTTAAGATTTCTAGCAAGAGGACCATTCAGTATTTTTTTTATTCATTTTTATGCTGTGGCACATAAAAAAGGACTATTTCGCGGCCCCTAACAGTCCCAGGGCTATAGCCCTTCTACCTCAACCCCCTCCTCCCACCTCCTCAATCCAGCACTGGAAATAAGACATAAGTATATAAATAAAAATTATATATACTCTTTGATAAATCGAAGAACATTTGTTTCCTTATTAAACAATTGTTAATAGTAAGTTGTTACTTTATATAAAAAATGTCGCTTAATTTTATAAAAAAAAAATTATAAAAAAGCAACATTTCAAAAATATTTGCTCTAATGGTATTTATTTTGTTTAAAGTTTTTTCGCGTTAAAAGCTATTTTTCTAACTGTCTCTCTTCGGTCCAGTTGATTTTATTGCACTTTTTTGTTTGTTTTTGAAATATTCTCAAAACAACTAAAAAATCTGGCCAGTTTTTTTGCAACTAAATATTATTTCCGTGGTCAATTATCGAGTGCGATCGCACCCGCTTCCCGACCAAGCCTGATTAGTTATCTTTCTTCTTTGGTTTTTTTGCTTTGATTGTAATGCAAATTATAATTACATCACAAATATCTTTATTTATCTTTAATAACAGCACAAATGTCTTTGTTTATCTTTAATAACTGTAAATAAAATAAAGAATGTCTTAGGACCTGCTTCTGTAATATTGGCTCAAAAATCAAGTGTTTTGCTATTTCAAAGAGTCATTTTTAAGTTTTGTTGTCACGTGTGCCATGCTATTGATATAAATAAAATCAATGAACTTAATCAAACTACTGTTTAAAATTAGTAAAGTAAAGGCAACAGTAAAAGCAAGCCACAAAGAGAATGGATATAAATGTTTGCTATTTAGAAAGTTTGTTCTAGTGAATACATAATGATATTGAAATTTGATACAGAAAAGACAAACCACAAAGAGAATGGATATAATTTTTTTTTTTTAATATCTTGAGATAGCCTTATTACTGCTAGAAACCTTTTTGCAATGGTTTCTAGCAGTAATAAACAAATGTCTGTTTTCTGAAGAATTGTTTTGCTGATAGATATGGAAGTAACAATTTCGATTGGCAATTGCAGCAGCAGAATGTCAGGAAAACCATGGAGAAGAGTGAGGCTTGAGCTGGAATCGTTGAGAGGGAATAAAAGATTCCATGCCAGCTTGAATTCATGAAGTTATATAAGATGCACATTTGTCAGCAGGAAAAAGAAAGATTTCTACGCAAGGGCAATCACAAAGAAAATCACAGAAAGAGTCCCAGTCAGCCTTGAGGTAGTTGTAAGAGGTATGGTGGTAGGGGGATTCAAATGATAAAGAGGAATGAGGTAATAGTTTTAGAGAGTTCGAACCGTGATCAGAAGCACCTAAGGGTGAATGTGGAGAAACTGAGCACTGACTAGGATCAGAAACAAGACATAAGTTGAGTAGAGAAGGTAAATGATTCGGGTTGTCTGGAAAGTGAATTGGAAAGTTGGCTATTTTAATTAGGGATTGAGAAAGACAAGTTGTGGGTTTTAACAACTGCAGAGTCACTGACACTAGAGCCAAGCCATTCAGTGGCTTGACACTAGAGCCAATATGCCAAGTGCCATTTCCAATAGTGACCATGACAATTGACAAATGACACAGTGGCACATTGACAATTGACAAATGACACAGTGGCACTGCCAAACCAATAGTAGCACTGATAAGCCAAGCAATAGTGGCACTGACACTAGAGCCAATGTTTGCTATTTAGAAAGTTTATTGGAATACCTAATGATGATTAAAAATTAGGCATAAAAGAAACATAGTTTTAAAGTTTATGTATAGCAAAACAGAAGAAAGTGCAAATTGCAAAATTTGTTCAGCAGTTTTGATGGTGTTTGTAACAAAAAACCTTATATATCAACTTTAAGCAAAGCATAAGATTCTAGCTAAATTTTGCCTTTCAAAAGATCTGTCGCCAGGAAAACAATCATCAACACCATCAAAAGTTTCTTGCATTGATACTTCCTTTAAGAAAGGCTTTGAACCTCTTAGTGAGGTGATAAGCAAATTGGTTGCAGTTGATAGTCTAAGTTTCAATCAAATTGAAAATTTGGCTCAGAAGAGCATTTAGATCAGATGGTTACACTTTGCCAAAAAGTCCTCAAAATATCAGAGATCAATTTATGGGATATATTATGATGAAACTGAAGAAGAAGAGAATTATGAAGAAGCAATAGAGGAATGTGATGAATTAAGCACTGAGACAAACCTAGTTTCTGTTATTTGTGCTATTGTTGCTAAAGTTTGTAAAATTGTTTAAGTCTTCAGATAGTCCCCAGTCAGAAATGGTGACAACCTTCAAGCTCAAAATATTCTGTCCTTTGGATAAGAAAAAGCTTTATTTTTAGATTGTAAAACGCGATGGAATAGCCTTATTAAAATGCTATGAAGATTTTATGAAGTTTGCAAAGAAGTTAAAGTAGCAATGATCCATCTTGAACAAGAACTTTATGTTTCTGATAAAGAATCGGAGAAGATTAAAGAACTAGGCGAGGCTCTTGCTCCCATTAAGATGACTGTAGAAAGTTTATGCAAGGATCTTTTGCTTGCTGAAAAAATTACTGAATTTGCTGCTAAGAAGCTGAAAAATCAAGGGATATCAATAAGCCTTGCTCTCCTAGAAAAATTTGAAGTCCAAATTTAAGAAAGAAGAAGCCCTGATCTTGTACACTTAATACAAAATTTAAAATTTCTGGACACTTTGGAAGTACAAAAGAATCAGTTTGGTCTCAAAATAAAAAAACGTAATATAATATCTCTGGCTACTTTACTTTTAAACAGACTTTATCCACAGAAAGCAGAAGAAGAGCTACCAGTTGATTTTGAAGTTACAAGTACACCTGATCAAACATTAAAAATGGATAAAAAAAATTTCTTTCAGATGAATTAGCTTCATTTATTCAACAAACAGAGCATCAAGCTATCACCGTAGATAAGATTGGATCTAAAATTTTAAAAAAAGAGATGTTTATTTTTTAATTTTTTTTTTTTTAATTTTATCTAGGTGCCCCAAGAAGTCCTTACAGTCTTATGACAGAACACCACGGATGAGCATTTAGTTGTAAGTTCATGCCTCCTTCCTTACCAAAGTTGCTAAACTTGCCCAGGTTTGAACTACAGATCTTTTGTTTCTGAGGCAAGTGCGCTACCACTGCGCCATGGCTGCTCAATTTTGGATATTTCAATATTTGAAGCTACTCGTGCAAGGCCTAAAAATTTTGAAAAACTTTTTAAAGCTTTATTAACAGTTAAACCAACATCAGTGGAGCCAGAACAAGCTTTTTCAGCCGTGGGATTTTTTTCCACAAAATTTTGAATAGATTAGGAGATAATACCCTTGATGCAATGATTTTACTGTGCAGTTGTACAACAAAATTGAAAAAAATAAAATTGTAGTTAAAAAAATTATCCAGGTAATACCCAGGTATTACCCAGGTAAATTTAAAATTACCCATTACCAGGGTAAATATTTTTGGCCAGGTAATGGAAACACTGATTAAGTAATATTTGTTAGTATATTGCTTAAGGATAAACTTAAAACTCATTAAAATAAAAATAATAAAAATTTATCGCTATAGTCATAGTGAGTTTTTTTATGAGTTTTAGTTATGAGTTTTACACATTTTATCAAAATCAACAGGTTTGATCACTGAAACTTGAATCTTTTTAGAATTGTTGGTTCTGGTACAGAATATCGTATAAATGGGAAATTGGTTGCAAATAAAGAATATCACAGCGCACTTGAGGATATTGGAATTCTAATTAAAGCTAAAAATTTTCTTGTTTTTCAGGTATATATGATTTAAAGTATGTTTATTTATTATTGCATTAAATCAATGTAAAAAGTTGCTGTCTGATGCTAAGATTCATTATTACCAGTTTACTAAATCTTGTATCTTGTACCTCAGATCTGAGATTCTGAGAAGACTAGACTCTAGAGACTTGAAAAATCTTATTTCAAAGTGTCATTAACTAAGTCTAACATTCCATCTCCATTTATAGGACTGATCTTATTACCTGAATGATCTTATTACCCAAAGAAAAGGCAGAACTATTTGCAAAGAACTTTTCTTCTGATTCAACTCTTGAATCTTATGGCCATACTCTCCCTACCATTCCAGTTAAACAGATTAACCCATTGTTAGACATTCAAGTCACTTTAGCTTTCAACTCTTTTACAGCTCGTGGTCCAAGAAAGCATTCCTGAGTTTTACAAAATTATTCTCCAGAACTCTTTTAGTTCTCTCTAAACTGTTTAACAAGTGTTTGACTGAATCATAATATTGTCAACATTACTATTTTAATGAATTGCAACCCTCTCACTGATTCCTTTTCTTTACATCTTCTTGGATTATCATTTACAACTTTTCTATCTTGGAAGTCATATATACAATCAATTACAAAGTTATCATCTACTTTTTATTATTATGCTCGTCATTATCTGATTAATAATCTCTTATTCGTCCCTATATAGAATACTGTTGTCATATTTGGGATGGTTCTTCTAACAATGTTCTTTCTCTTTTAAACAAAGTCCAAAAACGCATTGCAGTTGACCCTGCTTCATCAAGTTTAAGTCTCTCTATCATTGTCATAAAGTTGCATCTCTTTTTTTTTTTTTTCTTCTTTTTTTTTACAAATACTATCGTGATTGCTGCTTAAAAGTGATATCATCTCTAGTTCAACCTAAATGCATTCTCGCTTGACTTGTCATTCAGCAAAGTCTCTTCCTTAAACTGTATCCATCTCTGCATGCTCTAAAAACTTTCATTTGTCTCTCTCCCATCATTATGTTTTCATTGCTAATACAACCTACAACTTTTTAAGTCTTCTGTCAACCATTTCCTTTTCCTTTCTTTGTTTTCTAGTAACTCCCAACTTAATAGTGGTTGCTTGCAGCCTTGTTTGGAGTAAAAAAATAAAATCACTTTTATTAATTTTTGTCAGAAGTGAATAATGATTAAAAACATTTCTACAGTCTCAATTTATAGCTTTTAAAGTTTTCATGGCAAAATCTCATGTAAAAATAATCATATTATAATGTGAAATATAAAAAGCCAATAAAGTCCTGTACCCAGTTGTAATTCCATAGCGTTTAACCCATATGGGCGCCCAAACTAAAAACTCCATAACTTACAAATTTCAACATCAATCAAGTCTAAAATTATTAAATATGAGAAAATAAGTACATTAAAAAAAAATTGTCATATTTCTTAGCGGTGCATTACGTTTTTTAACTGTTATTACTGTTGACTTTAATTATGTTGATTATATTTTTTTATATAACTATGGAATTTTATTTACGAAAATCTAAGAAATGATTTTTATATTGTTAAAAATTGAATTGCGTTGTGTATGTTTTACACTACGTTAGGATCTTTTAAACAATAACTATAACAAAAATTAATAATGAAATCTAAATTTGTTTTTTTGAAAAAGATAATATTTCTTTATTATTTATTTCTTGATAATATTTTATACATAACATAATAATCTTTTGTTTATTTTATCACATTTTTTTTTATTTATTTTTATTTTATCACGTTATTTTATCAAATTTTTTTATTTTTTTTCTTTTTTTTTCTTTACATATTAAATGAATTATATTTAAAAACAAAATTTGTGGTTCTTGAAACTAAAGTTGTACAAACTTAAGGTGGCCATACACTATAATTCAGAAAATAACTACATTTTTTTTTCTATTGTCTACCAAATCTTGTCTACAATATGTTTAAGACAATTAAATTTTCAGAGATGATTTAAAAATATTTGAACTATAATTATTTGAAAAAAAAAAAATCTTAAATTGAACCAGGGGTCGCTTAAAAAAGTAAGGTTATTGTTAAATGCCTTTGATAACAAAATTAATGGCATTTTCATCAACAAACACTACATTAACATTTCCATCTGTAAAAACAGGATCACCAGATAAAAACAAAGGGGTTGTTTGTCTTTTGAAATTTTTTTCTTTTACTAATTGTTACTGACAAATTTTCTGGGTCCGTAGACAATCCAAAACTACCTGCAAGATAAACTGTTTCATCAATCTTAGATTTTTTATGAGCTCACAGCTCACGCCGCCTGATTCTAGTTTTTTCAAGTATTTTTTGCTGCATATTTAATCCAAACACTATCTTCTTGGCGGACAGCAGTAGCCATATTTCTGGAAATAGGTAATTCAATAAATTTTAAAAGTTTTAATCTTGACTTAGCACCAGCATTAAACTGTTGCACTACTTCTGAATCTGCAATTTCAACTTTGATTTGTCTGCAAAACTTAGTTTTAGAACATTTGGACCAAAGAACCCTATTCACAGATTTATTTTAATTTTGTGTCTAACCTAGCAAACAGCAATTAAGAAGCTTACTGTTTGTAAAATTTGTGAACAGTGGAAGAAAATAAATATAGGAATAATAGGCTCACAAAAAACTCCCAAAAATATTAGTTGGAATTTCAAAAAAAAAAAAAAAAAAAATTTTTTTTCTCCTGAATAGTTTGACCAAAAATTAAAGCCAAAAAAAAAATCTTTTTTTTTTACTTTTTATAAAAAGATTGTGTATGGCCACCTTAATGAGATTTTAAATAATAAAAATAAAGATTTAATTCCATAGGTGAAAAAAATTGTTTTAAACCAATACACTTCTCCTTTCTTAAAACAAATAATTTTTTATGGTTGCTTTTACACATTTAATTACTTAAAATCGTTAAAAACATTTTTTGTCTAATGAATTAATTTGCAATAAAATTAAAACCATTTTACAATCCTTCAAAAGTTAAATTTTTATTTTTTAAAACCATATTTAATTTAAAGTTTTTCATTAAAAAGTCAAAATTTATTTAACTATCTGTTTTTATAATCAAAAAATTAAAAATAAAACAAATGTGATTAATATGTTAAATACAATTAATTAATTTAATGTAATAAATAAACGTCGCATAAGGAATATCAAAAAAACTATTTAAATTGAATAAAGTTTTTGTTAATGTAAATTGCTGAACTTGTAGGTGAAATAGCCATTCTGTGTAAAGATTTTAAATATTTACTCAGTAGGCTCATAACATATTTTAGATGTTTAAAAAATCTTGTTATTAAAAAAAATAAAAAATAAAGAGTGACCTTTTTTTTTTAAAGGACTGCCCAAACTATCGCTAGAAATATTTAATAGAAATTCAATTTTAATTTTAACTATTTAAAGGGTAAATTAACATTTATTATGCAGATCTTTAACCTGTTATATATATATATATATATATATATATATATATATATATATATATATATATATATATATATATATATATATATATATATATATATATATATATATATATATATATATATATATATATATATATATATATATATATATATATATATATATATATATATATATATATATATATTAAAATCTAAGCTAGACAAAAATAAAGTTCCAAATTCCAATTTGTAAATTTTGAAATTTTTTAAATAGGGAGCAGTGGAATCAATTGCAATGAAAACACCAAAAGAAAGAACAGCTATGTTTGAAAAAATTAGTGGGTATGTAATAATGTCATTTTTTACTTAAGTTTTTTAATGATTCTATTTAGGAATTTTCACTGGAATGTTTTCATGTTATAGTCCAGAGCATTGGAATCATCAACAGTCCTTGAAAGTTGTTATATATTTTATTGCTGAAAAAATTGCAATAAAAGTATTAAAAAAAAATTTGTCTTGCAGTGCCTTAAAAATGTCAAATTTCATTTGAATTTCATGGGTCAGCAAGAGCCATGACTTTAAATAAAAGATACTAGGAATAAAATTTTAAACTTTTTAAGAGTGAAATTCTATGTTTGTATCCCATTTCTCTTTTATGACATGAATGAGTTAAAGTCATTCAATGTTCAGTGAGACTGGATTTTAAAAACCCTGGAGCATTTAATGTAACAATCATAAATCAAAATCTAGAGAATCTGCTGGTCTTGATTTAAATAGTTTATAGCTGTTCATGTAAATTCCAAAGTCATGTGATACAAATTGCACTCCTTTTTTCATACCAGGTTTAGTCATTGTAGTATCAAATCCTAAGAAAAAATTGTCCTTGTGCTGGGATTCAGGACTGACAAAAGACAGAAGTTTTATCTCTTGTAACTGTTTGTTTGATTTCCTTATTTAAATGTGTAGCTTCAAAAATAAGGACAAGATTTTTTCCCCTTATTTTTTTGATATAATTTTAGTAACTTTGTTGCCTTGATTTCAAGTTACCTCGTAATCGGACTGTTTTTCTGTTCATCAAATTTTATTCATATTTACTCCTAAGTAGTTCATGATACCGGCTAAGTAGTTCATGATACTGGCTAAGTAGTTCATGATACCGGCTAAGTAGTTCATGATACCGGCATTGTTAACATTGTTTGATCTTTATAGTTTAAACCACTCAGATTTAATTTATAATTCAAAGCATCAGTGGTATATTATTAGAATTGTTTGATGTCTTGTACTGAGACTCATCTTCATCAGGACTATAACCTGTATTACTTACCATCAATGCCAGATTTGAAAGGCCTACAATAATATAAACAAAAAAAATATATGTATATATAATATATTAATATTTGATTATTGTAAAAAAAATTAACTTCTAACATGCTCATTTATTTACAGCATGAACCAAACAAAAAATAGTATGCAAAACATTTGAAAAGTGAAATTAGTTAAAGTTTTGACAATCTTTTAAACCATATTGAATTTTCATTCTATTTTTTTAGAATAAATAAAAATTTTACAAATTTAAATGGCAGCTTATTCCAATCAAGAATGGTTGAATGATCCATTGTTTGGAAAATGATAGATAAATGGCACTAGTAAAAAGTCAGCCAAATGCAAAACAAGCCATGTCAAATTTAATTTATCAAAAACGCTGAAGAGCTGTGACAAGTCATATGAATATAACATGTTAAAAATTCTAAGATCCCAAAAGCAAGCAGTTACTGTAGTAAACCAATCTGATAAAACTTGTGCAGAAATCTGTTCTGTTTTGCATGCAGTACAGAACAATTTTTTTGTTTTCAAATCAAAAAATGTTCTCTGATAGCATACTGAATCCTATGAGATGGGTAGAACAAAACTTGTTTATGTCATTAATTTTTGTCTTGTGTCTTATTTGTACTTATTTTGTCTTATTTTATTTTGTGTCTTATCTTATTTTGTCTTGTATCTTATTATTAGAATATTGTTGACAGGGGCAATTCTAAGAAAAAATTTTTAGCGGCGGTATCTCCAGACTGATATTAGCTGTAAAGATATTTCCTTTAAAATATATGTGATTTGCTGAAAGAATGTTTAAAAAGAAAAAAGAAAAAAAAAGTTTTTTGTTTAAAAAGAAAAAAGAAAAAGTTCCTTAATTTTGAATTTGGGCGGCACCCAAATACAGTCGGCGCTGTCGAAAACGGTCTAGAATAGCCCTTGGTTGTCATATCTGGTTCTAAGGATGCTTTTTCTTTCCAACCCTTTTGGAACTAAAAAGTTTTCAGTGGTCAATGATATATTTTATCAATATTGACCAATATTAGCATACCAATATTACCCCATTATTATTTTACTAATATTGGAATGCCAATATTGGAGTAATATTACCATGCCAATATTGAGCAGCAATATTTGTGGAATATATGTACGATAAAAGTTTCTAAAATTTAACTGTAAATCATGAAATATGTTAATTTAAGTTTGTGTCAATTTCTTTTACTCTCTGTGGTGCATGGTGTGCTCTGCGTGTATTTAAACTCTACAAATTTTAAGTTTCAGTTCTAAAAAAATAGTTGTTTAGCAAAATCTGTGACATTTTTGACTGATTTTGAAGTGATGGGGTAAAGACCTGAGCCCTAGAAAAAAAGGACAAATCTGTGTTTTGTTGGAGAATAGTAGCGTAAAACAAAAGGAGATGGGCTATGAAATTAAAGATTTCAGCACAAACAGTTAGTGCAGTGAAAAGGAAGCTGGATGAGGGTAGAAACGTTAAGCTGGAAGAGTTGGAAATTGCGGTCGTAAAAGAATCACTACCCCCAGACTTGAGAGAAAAATCAAAGTAATGGCCCTCAAAAATAGAAGAAGTTCTTGTGGAAGGAGTGATGAACCAGAAAAAGTATATAGAGGTGTTGGAGAAATGTTTGGTCCCTCAAGTCAGAGACTGGTTCACTAATAAGGATTTTATATTTCAACAAGATAGTGGTCCTTGCCATGCGGGCAAGTTGTCAATAAGATGGTTCCGAGACAATGGATTCTCTGTACTCGAATGGCTTGGGAATTCACCAAATATGAACCCAATTGAGAATTTATGGAACATTTTAAAGGATGAAATACACAAAGTTCCAATTACTACAAAAGCACAGCTTATAGAGAGGTTAATCCATGTCTGGTTCCACAGCAAAAAAGTTATGCCGTGATTTAATCATAGGCATGCCTAAGAGAGTGAAAGCATTGAAAGCTGCCAAAGGTGGTCAAACTAAGTATTAAAAACTTTTATATACCTGGAATATATAATCTGTAACTTTATTTTTATGTTATGATTGTTTTTAAAGTAAAAAACATGATTTTTATTTAAAAACTGAAAAATCCATAATAATTTTTCTAGTCCTTATCCTATATCCTGAAAAATCCATAAAAGTTTTTCCAGTCCTTTTTCTATATCTTTATACAATATAGTATATATATTTTGAAAATAATTATTTAAATTTAATTCATGTAATTTTTAAATATAATTTACCATTTTTAAACATTTCCTGAAACTATTTTTACTATGCCTTTTTTCTATATATACAATTTTGTATTAGTAATTTTGTTAATGGTTTATAACTGTTCAAAATAACTGTAAAACATTTTGCAATTCAGTATTATTCTATTCATTGAATAAAAGTCTTAAACACAAATCAATGCATTACCTTTACAAAATAGTACATTTTGATAAAGTTAAAAAATACATATATATATATATATATATATATATATATATATATATATATATATATATATATATATATATATATATATATATATATATATACACATACAGTCGTGGCCAAAAGTTTAGAATCACATGTGATCTTTTCATTTTTTTGTGTTTTTGTCGAACCTTGGTCAGAAATATTAATTCTATTTAGTTGTCTTTGTTCCGGTATTTAGTTAAACCATTTGTGGTAGCTAAGCAGCAGTTTTAATTACATTTTTTGATCATTTTAATGGGAAAAAAGAAGGAATTATCAGAAGTTATTAGAGGTCAAATTCTTATATTAGCTCAACAAAAAAATTCAACTAGAGACATTGCAAAAATTGTAAATGTATCACAATCTTGTGTTAGTAAGACATTAAGTAGAATTCGACAATGTGAAACATTTTCGTCACGTGGGAGAAGTGGCAGACCAAAAAAAGTGACTGAAAGGTTGACAAGACGCATCAAGTTTATTGTGGAGAATAATCCCAAGCTGTCATCATATGGGATTCTGGATGATTTAAGTCCTGGAAATGCTGAAGCAAGTCTACCAAGCACAAGAACAATCAGGCGTGTGCTGCAGATTGATCTGAAGCGTCCTGCTCGACGACCTGCCAAGAAACCAGCCTTGAATGACACTCAACACAAGAGGAGGTTGGACTTCTGCAAAAAGCACAAACATTGGAAGGAGAAGGACTGGGAGAAAGTAATGTTTTCTGATGAAAGCACATTTGAACAATTTGGGACATCATGTAATTATGTTAGAAGACCACAAGGATCCAGGTATGTTCAGAAGTACACTGTGCCTACTGTAAAACATCCACCGTCAATAATGGTGTGGGGTTGCTTCTCAGCTCGATTTCGCGGCCGGTTACATTTTGTACCGAAGGGGCAGAGAGTAAATTCCCAAATTTATCAGGGAATTCTACAGGAAAAGCTGCTCCCAAGCATGGAGTCACATAAAACAACCATATTTCAGCAAGACAATGCTCCATGCCACACTTCCAAGGTGATGCAAGCCCCAATCTTAACCCCATAGAGAATTTGTGGACCATACTGAAGCGTAAAGTGAGAAGAAAGGTGCCACAGAATATTGAAGATTTACAGAGGAAGCTAGTGGAAGTTTGGACAAAAGAGATAACACCAGAACTGTGCAAGAAATTTGTTTGGAACATGCCACGTCGAATTGCGGCTGTATTAAAGAACCGCGGTTATCCTACCAAATATTAAATTTCTGCAACTTTTTATATTGTTAGATTTGTTCAACATTGTATGTGCTATATACTCTAGTCTAATATGCAGTATTATATGAATTGGTGCTATACTATCTTTATTTGTATGCAATAAATTAGAAAAAACATGGTTTTTATTGAAAAATATTGGGCGATTCCAAACATATATATATATATATATATATATATATATATATATATATATATATATATATATATATATATATTGTTATTCACCTCCTCAAGGCCGAGGAGGCTACTTAATAGTGGTTATAACCCTCTCTCAACTCTATAACACTGAAACACGAACCTTGACGAACAAAGCCGCTGCGCCAAGAAATAAGTTGATATATATATATATATATATATATATATATATATATATATGTATATATATATATATATATATATACATTATGATCGAAGAAAAATATGAAATAATGATTATTTTTAAAAAAAAAACAGGTTTCTACATCTAGCACTAATACTAGTAATAAATGGCTATAATTTCATAAAAATGTCTAAAATGTCACAATAAAAAATTAAAAATAGTTCTAGTATCACTGAGGTGTGTAGAAAAGAGGTGTGGTGTTAATTTTGTTCTTTTTATTTAATCCAAAATTATTTTCATTCTAATATTCAATGGTGATCACAGACACTCATAAAATTTTTTTTATTGTGATTTTATAGTGCATTTATATGTATTTAATTTTAATGGTGTATCTTATGATAAGTTACAAACAAACTTTGCTTGTTGTTTTTACAAAAAGCTGGCCTTCAAGGCTGTATAGTAAATAATAAACCCATTGTTTTAAAACAAAATCAACTAAAACAATGAAGTTTTGTATAAGATGGTAAAGTATATGTTAGGTGGGTCCTAAGAAGCAAGAAAGTAACTCATTGTATACTCTAAAGACAGTGAAGGACAATAGGGCTAATATTGAGATTAGAAGGTCTATGTCTTGACATGGTATCAGTCTGCTGGTCAAAATTGATGGAAATTTGAATCAATGCAAATGCAAAGATAGATTACAAAATATAATGGAGTTGTATGCTGATGATAACTTACCTTTTATTTGGATTTCAATGCACAACAACCACCCAAAGCATTCTGTGAGATAACTAAAATTCTAGCTTGAAGAAAATAAAATTAATGTTCTAGAAAAACCGCCCCAAACTATGGATTTAGAGCTTGTTAAAAAATATAAGGGTGGCTTTATGGGATAGATAAATAAACCTCTAGATATATAGATAATAATATAATATAAACAATAGTAATATAGATAATAATGATAGACAAATCTCTAGTTTTAATGAGTTTTGCGGGAAATTCGAAAAGCCAGGAATGCTATAACTGTCAAAAGGTACCAAAGACTTGTTAACATTATGCTATTAAGATGTGCTATCATAAAAACTAAGGGTAAAATATTATTTTTAATTTTAATGTTATGATGTAAATTTTAATATAGCACTATTTTTTGTTTGATATGCTTTTTTTATAATCATAACTTTATATTGTATTTCAACAAATTATACTAAAAAAAATTTTAAAACTTCAGTTTAAAAAGATTTTTTTCTTTATGATAATAGCAAATAAATTGGTATGATTTTTTTTCATTTTATTTTCTAGTAAAGAAAGAAATTGTAATTAGTCTAATAAAGAAAATGTTAGGTTAGCTAATTCTGTGATCACCACTGAGTGTATACATACACATACATATATACACATACATACAGGGCTCAATTTAACGGTCGGACATCAGACATTGTCCGGCTAAAATCTCAGATTGTCCAATCAATTTGCAAAGTAATTGGATATTTAGACTGTTGGGAATTAAATTCTAAAAAAAAGAAGTATGGCGTGCAATCAAACGCAATTACTGACCACACAAATGATTTTTTTTTTTGTTTGCAACTTGACCACGACTGTTTAGATTTTTAAAATCATAATTTTTTAAAATTTCAAAAATTTCAAAAATATTTCAAAATCATAATTTTTAATCATTTTATGCTTTAATTTGTAAGTGAAGTTAAAAACAAACTTTTAAACAATTCTTTGTAAAAATAGAAACAAAAAAAATGAAGCAAATAAATCGTGGGAAGATTTAATTTAACTTATTCATAATTTAAAGTAACTTGAAGTTTTATTTATAATATAATATAAGATTATCTTTTAAAAGTAGTTTAAAACGTTTAAATTTATCATATAAAATGCTTACCTACAAAAAAAATTTAGATATAACATTGAATTTACAAATAAAAGTTATTCGTAATGTAACAATTTTTTTAATGTATTTAAATTAATAAAACATCAAAACAAGCGTTGTCTAATTGTAAAAAAAAAAATACAATGTAAAAAAACATACAATGTTAAATTGAAACTATTTTATTTAAAAAAAATCTGTGATGAAATATTCTAAATAATAAGGAAAGAAACTTTGCTAGACTAACGTTAAATAAACTGAATAACATGACAAAAATTGCATAAATCGGTTCTGTAAAACCGTAAATATTATATTTGAAAAATTTGATCGGACACTGTCTGACCCAAACAAGTTTTGATCGAACATTTTGTCCGGGACTTAATAAAAAATTAAATTGAGCCTTGTACATACATACATACATACATACATACATACATACATACATACATACATACAAACATACATACATACATACATACATACATACATACATACATACATACATACATACATACATACATACATACATACATACATACATACATACATACATACATACATGCATACATACATACATACATACATACATACATACACATACATTCTTACATACATACATACATGCATACATACATACATACATACATACATACATACATACATATATACATATATACATACATACACACACACATACACACATGCACATACACACATTACTACATACGTGCTTAGATGCATACATGCTACTACATACATGCATAGATGCATACATGCTACTACATACATGCATACATGCTACTACATACATGCAACTACATACATACATACATACATACATACATACATACATACATACATACATACACACATACACATACACACATACATATATACATACATACATACTTAAATATTAGGGTGTCTCAAAAAACAACTTTTAAAAAAAAATTTTGCTTTACTCTCTTAATGTGTTCTGTATAATAAAGTAATACTGGAATTGAAAAATTTTTGAAAAGAAAATTTTTTTAGGGGTAGCTCAAGTCGCTTAAGCATCAGATGGGTCCCCAATATTATAAAAAAGTATATCATGTTGGGTCTCAAAAGAAGCGAAGTTAAGTAAAAAAAATCATGCTTTTATAAAAAACATTAAGAAAAAAAAAAGTTAATAAAAGTTTTTTTGTTAAAATACATATTTTTCTTTTCAGTTAAAATATAATTTTTTTAGGCAATGAAATTTAAAATAATTTTTTGATAAAATGATGATTATTATTAAATTTTATAAAAATTTTGATATATACATATATTCATATATATATATATATATATATATATATATATATATATATATATATATATATATATATATATATATATATATATATATATATATATATATATATATATATATATATGTATATATATATATATATATATATATATATATATATATATATATATATGTATATATATATATATATATATATATATATATATATATATATATATGTATGTATTTGTATGCATGTAACAATGTCTTATTTGGCACCTAATCTTTAATATTCAAATAGGTCTGGTGAATTGATTGAAGAGTATGATAAGAAGAAGCAAGAAATGCTAACAGCAGAAGAAGATACAACTTTTTCTTTAAACAAAAAAAAGGTAATAGTTCTTTATAATGAATTAATAATTATTTGCTAAATTTATTTTTGGTAATATTTTTTTTTTTTTTTTAAATCACTCCCAACATGTGGGCAAGCCACTATTAAGTTGGAAGTTAGGGAGTTAACAGAAAACAAAGGAGATAAAGAGCAAAAAGCAAAGGAGATAAAGAGTAAGAAAGCAGTTGACAGAAAACTATAAATTGTATGAGTAAAGAAAACATGAATATGGGAGAGAATTCTAAAATACCAGTGTTCAAAAACTAGAAGAAAAATTTTTTGAGTTACAAAAGTTTCAGTTTTTTAAGAAACACAGTAAAAGGATGCAACTTATTTGAATACAAACACAGTGAAAGGATGCAACTTATTTGAATACAAACACAGTAAAAGGATGCAACTTATTTGAATACAAACACAGTGAAAGGATGCAACTTATTTGAATACAAACACAGTAAAAGGATGCAACTTATTTGAATACAAACACAGTAAAAGGATGCAACTTATTTGAATACAAACACAGTAAAAGGATGCAACTTATTTGATTGACTGATAGGGTTTTTATTGATGGAATAAGCAATCATAACTCACTTAAGCAATGGTAGTTTTTATTTAAAAAAAAAAAAGAGTTGCAACCTTAAAATTATTAGGCAAAGGCTCAAGCCTGACTACTAGGCAGTTTTAACATCACTTTACAATGCATATTCTTGTCTAAAAGTGAGACCGTTGAGTACCAGCTAAATACAATGACAGTATTCCATATAAGAATAAATAAGCAATTTATAAAAGTAAAGAATAGAATCAGGTTAAAGGAAAATGGCCAGCTCAATTACAGTGGCATGCACCTTTGCAGATCCTAACTTTGCAATGGATTGTATATATTTTACCACGTATTGTAAATATTTTACAACGGATTGTATATATTTTACAACGGATTGTATATATTTTACAACGGATTGTATATATTCTACAACAGATTGTATATATGTTAAGAATTTGTGAAATAGTTTAAAGGGTAACGAAAAGAGTTCAGGAGAAAAAATTTTTTTGTAAGTATATACTTTGACCAGGTTATTGATCATGTACTACCATAGTGAATTTGAAAATTTTTTTATAATAGGCCAACTTATAAGTTTTATTTTCAATATGACTTAAGAATTACTTGTACTTTACACAATATTTTTTTGGTTCTTTTACATGCACACAACATCCTGTCATAAGTACAACCTGTCAAATCTAAAATCAACCCAAGCCTTCCCAGGAAAGGTGTGCGGTTTTTCATCTTGTATGGCCACGCAAGAGTATTTCATTTTAGACAACTTGATCACGGCCATTTGCAAGTTTTACAATATTAATCATGGCAGGAAAAGTTTTAAAAACAAAAAAAGCAAAACTAACAAAATAGGAAATAAAATGAAATTTAAATAGAAAAAAATAAAAATAAATTAATAATTTAAAAAATTTATGTACTGTTTTTATTTTTGTTTTTTTAGTGTGGTTGTTACATTCAGCAACAAAATTAGATAAGGCGAAGTTAAAAAAAAATGTTTTAAGTCTACGATAAAAAGAATGATTTTTCTTTATTTAACTTTTTTTAAAGAGGAAAGCAAAATGTATTTATATAACAATAAGAGTTAAATTAAGCGATCACAAAATGCAAAAAATATCTGGTCTTCAAAACTTTAGTTTATACAAAAACATGTTCTTTGTTTTTAAGGGGCAAATCAATTTTAATTTGTTAGCAAGTTATAAAAAATAAAACAAACTTACAAATACAAAAGTAATAACACTCTAGTGACTAACTGCATTCTAAAAGTAATAACACTATAATAGTGTTATTGCTTTTATAACGCACTTATAACTTTTATAATTCATTCTTTATTCAAATAAGATGAGTTCTCCCAATTTTTAATTGAAGTAGAAAAGCATCTAGAAAAAAATAGTGGATATCCAAACAATATTTAAAACTTAAGTAACTTATAAAAACGTAAACGTAACTTTGTCAAAACGTAATGTATGAAAAGTTTAGCATTATTTTGTTATTTTGTTTTTAAAACTTTTGTCAGCAAAGCATATAAAAAAACTTGCAAACGGCCGTGACCAAGTTGTCTAAAATAAAATACTCATGCGTGGTCATACAAGACAAAAAATTGCACGCCTTTCCTGGTAAAACTTGCAACCTGTCATAAGTACAACCTGTCAAATCTAAAACAATCTGTCATAAGTGCTACCTGTCAAATCAAAACAACCTGTCATAAGTACAACCTGTCAAATCAAAACAACCTGTCATAAGTACAACCTGTCAAATTTAAAACAAAAAAAAACATAAAAAAGATCTTAAAAATTTTTTTAAAGATAGTTATTATAATTGTTATGACATTATTATATTGCCAGATAGTAAAAAAAAAATTCTATCAGAACCAGACCTGACAACAGTAACACCGCTTGATACTAAACACTGCCAAGTAGCATCATTGGGCTGACCATGTTTGCTGCACTGGCTTTATGCGCACTCATTCTTCAAAATTATTAATAGAAATTAAAAAATGAAAAAGTTGAAAAAATTTTTAGATAAGCTTAGATAAAAGCACCTAACAATATAATGTTATAATAATGATATAATGTAAAGGATTTAAAAAATAACACAACCTGTTACTATAACAACCTATAACAACCTGTCATAGTTTTGAACGATTCAAAAGATAATACAAGTAGTGGTCTACGTGTAATTTATAACATTTATGGTTAATAGCTGTATTGCTCAATATAGAAGAAATGTTGATATAAAATTAAGTAGCCATAAAATATAATTGTAGTACACTAAATCTACTAAATATGTCTTTAATGCCACAATTGTTTTATTATTATTTTATAAATATGTCCTAAATATCTCACTTGTATTATCATTACTTTCTTTATTACCACTTGTGCACCTTTTTATTTAAATAAAATGCTTGTTAAGCTTTTTAGTTTTAAAAAAAATTTATTATGCTTATGTTTATATCTATTTTATACAAGTTATTTAATTATTATATAGTTAATCATAATATATAATTAATCATTCTTTTGTTTTATTGATTGAGCACTCAGATGTTTTACAGACATTTTTTAATCTATATAAAATAAACACTATAATTGACTGTCGAACTATAGTTTGACATTTATAGTTTGGCTGTCAAACTATAGTTTGACATTTATAGTTAGACTGTCAAACTAATGTTCAACATTTATAGTTTAAATTTTAAACTATAGTTTGACATTTAAAACATGTATTTGACTATTATTGGTTTTTAGCAATAACATTTAAAAAGTTAATGTGTTTGATAAATTCCAGTTAAATGCTTGCCATTATATAAAAACTTTTTATTGTACTAAAAATATTTTTATTGACTTTTTACAATACTTAGATTTATGAATTTGTATTAGGGCATTAATGCAGAGCGAAAAGAAGCGAGAGCTGAAAAAGAGGAAGCTGAAAAATATAAAAAATTAACACAAGACTTAGTAAGATAACCTATTTTTTAAATTTATTTTCAGTTCAATTAAGTTCTTGGTCTCAATACTTCATACCCTCTACTATAATTGTTTTTTTTTTTTAATTTTTTTAATTTAGTCTTTCATAAATTAAATTTAAAAAAAGTAAAATGTTGGTAAAAAAAAATAAAATATTTAGTTATAAATGAAATTTTGTTTACAGTTTGATGCAAAGCTTCAAGCTCAACTCTTTAAGCTATATTATGCTGAACAGGATTTAAAAAATTTTGAAGTTGAACTAAAAGAACACAACAACGAGTTAGAGAAAATTGTAAGTTTTTTAAAAGTCTCAATATCTAAATACTATTTTAAATATTAACATTAAAGGTAGCACCCACGTTTATCAAGAAAAGCAGGAAGTGCCAGGTTTATTAAGTAAAACTGGGATCAGGTTTAAAGCCCTATTTGTATAGTAAATTCATTTTACTATTATTGTTGTTTTTACTATTTATAATTTACTATAATATTTTTATATAAAATAACTCGTTTTAAAAAATTGCTTTAAGAGCAAAAAAATTAACATGCGCACCCTTTTAAGGGTTTGTTTTTCTCTTAACCACATATCATTGATAGCTCAGTGTTTTAATGCGCTGTCATCTGTGTTGTTTTGGAGGATTAAAGACAAACACAGCAAGATTGAAGTTTTTCAATCTTGCTGTATTTAAAACAATATTTCTAACAAAAATTTTATAATAGTATATATCATAATAAATATAGCAATATTTATAGCAAAAAAATATTAATATTGCAAAAAAGATTTTTAATAGTTAAAATAAATTTAGCATTGCGTAATTTATGGACGATCCCTTATTTAAAAGTTTAGGTTATGGATCAGCCAAAAGGTATATAAAGCCAAAAAATAATAGAGTATAATACTATTTTGATGGTTATCTAAATTCTGTCGTTGTTGTGCACTTAGTTTGGAATGTTTAACGGGGGCATGGTAAAATAGCTGTAAAACTCTAAATTTCCTTATTGTATTAATATTAAATAGTTATAACTTTTAATTATCTTTAAAAGTAATTAATTCAATAAAATGGTTTAATTTAAGTATAAAATTAGAATTTTCAATTATGTTCTTGTATTAAACCCCCTTACTGTTTTTAAAAAAGTTAAGTTCGCCCCGTGCCAAGTTTTAATCAATAGCTTCTTGTTTTTTAATTTTTGTTATTTAAAATGCAAATCAAAAAAACTTTAAAGTTCTATAGATTTCATATTCTATATATAAACTTGTTGTACACTCATTTTCCTTGCACGAACTCAACTTAGTTGTAAATAAACTCGAAATATAAAACTAAAATAACATAAGTATCTCAATAATGACACATACACAACAATATTCCCCCGTTTTTTATTGTTTTTAGAATTTATAGCTTTTTTAAAAAATGTTTGTTAAAGTGTATAATATCAGTGGTGTTCACTGGATTTTTAGATTTTTGAGTTTTGACACTTACACACATTTTTCAAACTCCAAACTTTTGTATGTTCATACTTATGTCAAATGAGAATGTTTTGTAAAAGGTTGTGGTGATTGGAGCTTGGGGACAAAAAAAAACCAATTTTTGGGCCCACCCACCCAGTGGGCACAAACGTAAAAAAGACGTCTTTTAAATGTCCTATACGCGTTTTGGACGTCTTTTGAATGTTTAAAAGACGTCTTTTTTTGGTCCGGTGCCCACTGGGCAGCCCTTAACGTGGGAACAACAAGTTGATAAAATAATTTCTTTAGTATTTTTATCTAAGTTTATATTCATCAACAAATTTCAAATTTCATGCAATAACCTCTTAGTTTTTAGTTTTTATGACCCTACAAAGTTTACAGCCCCCTCAAATTGAGGGGGTTTAAACTTTATATGGTCATAATTTTCGAAAAATAAGAAATTATTGGATGAAATTTGAAATTAGTTGATGATTATAAACTTAGATAAAAATACTAAAAAAAATTATTTTATCAACTTGTTGCTCCCACATTAAGGGCTGGGTGGTCCCAAAAATTGGCGTTTTTTTTGTCCCCAAGCTCTTATCACCGCAACTCTTTGCAAAACATTCTCGTTTGACATAAGCATGAACATACAAAAGTTTAGAGTTTGCACAATACCTGTAAGTGTCAAAACTCAAACATCTAAAAGTCCAGTGTACACCACTGAATATCGTTAGATATGTTTGGTTATAACCTTTATAAAGCTTCACAAGTATTTTGCATTTTAAAAAATCTAAAAAAATTAATAAAAAAGAGTTGCCAGTTCTTGGATTGAACCACAGCTCTCTTGTTAAGTAGTTCATTGCGCTAACCATTCGGCCATGCAGGCACGTTGCTCATTGAAATTTTAAAACTATATAAAAATTGCTTTTAACAGAAATGGATGCTGAAGATCAGAAATTAAGAAGTGGTTGACGCAATGCAGTTTTTAAGTGTTTCAAACTGTAAAACTTGATATATGTTTAAATATGTTTTAACACAGCATAACATGAAGTTTATGTACATTTGGTATGAGGTTCAAGTTTGCTTACGTTTTCTTATCAAGTAAAGCTTTCTCACCAATAATTCAGTTGCAATGGCTGCCAAGGGTTTCGTGTCAAACACGCTCCAAGGGACACTACTACTAATAATAAAACTATTAAAACTATTAAGTTCTGCAATAATATATAGAGATTAGTTTTTTCATTCAAATTGTTTTGCAATAAAAAGTGAAAGAAAAATTAGGTTTAATAAATTGAATATTATATTTCCTTAACAAAAGTTATATTTTCTTAACAAAAAAATCATAATAAAGTGAAATAAACTAACTGAAAGGTGATTTTTTTTTTTTAATTTTTTTTCTAATGTTTTCTAAAAAATAAAAGAAAACTTTGTTAGCAACTAAAAAGGTTTTGCAAAAGACAAAATGGGACTAAATAGAAATTATGCTATTCTAATATTCTACTTTAGCAGTCATTTTTAACTTCTTCAGAATCAGAACAGACAAAGTTAGAAAAACAATTAAAAAAACAACAAATATTTAATAATAATTTTTATTTCTTTATTTCAATTATTTTTAATGAAGATTGTTGCATTTTTTATTTATTTTAATTTTATTTTCCATTTTAATTAGGTTTTATCTCATGATATCATATATCAAAATGATAACTGCAATGTTTGTTTAAGTAAAAAAAATTTTTTTATAAATTTCACCATCATGAAATTAATTTAAATCAATTTAAAAAATATATATACAGCCCTCGGAATTAGGTTCGCCATTTGGCAATGTCGACCTCTAAAAGATTAGACGACCTGATGCCGACCTCTAAAAGATTAAGGTCTTAAGGACAGCAAATTATTGCCGACCTCATTTTTTCTAATTCCGAGGGTTATATATATATATATATATATATATATATATATATATATATATATATATATATATATATATATATATATATATATATACATATATATATACATATACATATATATATGTATATATATACATATACATATACATATATATATTAGGGTGCATCAAACGCCCCATACTTTCAAAAATTGATCTGTCCCTATTCTTAAAACTTTCTATTGGTACTCACAAGACACTCTGTTAAATTTTTTCAAAATTTAATGAGATTTATGGGGGCCACCTCAAATCTGAAACTTTCGACGAGACCCTAAACAGAGAAAAAAAAGTTTTTCAAATGTATGTTATGTTGGGTCTCAAAAGAAGCGAAATTTTATTAAAAAATTTTAAAAACATTAAAAATTTTAAAATAATATTTATTATTATAAGTATTATTGCATAAAAATTATTTTTTAGCAAAAAATTAAAAAAAGCCATATTTTCATGGTTTTTGGTTGAAATTTTTTTTCGATGTATTTTTAACAAAAAATCAAAACTATTTTTGAAATTTTTATAAAGTTTCGCTTCTTTTGAGACCCAACATGACATACATTTGAAAAACTTTTTTTTCTTCTGTTTAGAGTCTCGTCGCAAGTTTCAGATTTGAGGTGGCCCCCCTAAATCTCATTCAATTTTGAAAAAATTTAACAGAGTGTCTTGTGAGTACCAATAGAAAGTTTTAAGAAAAGGTACAGATCAATTTTGAAAGTATGGGGTGTTTGATGCACCCTAATATATATGTATATATATATATATATATATATATATATATATATATATATATATATATATATATATATATATATATATATATATATATATATATATATATATATATATATATATATATATATATATATATATATATATATATATAGGCCTTGCAATAAAGCGTTGGGCGATGTGAATTTTACGTCGTCCATAAGCGATTTTGTGTGTAGCTAGGCCTATTTGTGTCGAGCAAAAAAATTTTTGTTTGAGTATATTTAAAGATATTTTTGAGCGGAATTTTAATGAAGTAATTTACGATTATTTTAACATTTAATAAAGTATTTTAAAAACCGCACGCAGTTGATATAAAAGTTCAAATTACAAAAAAATTAAATATGCTCGTTATTTACAAGTAGAAAAAAATCAGATAAAAAAAAAAGTTTAAATGTTTTTAAGCTAACATTTTAATAAAATTATTCAGCAATAGCAAAGTTGTCGATAAAATTGAACAAATATACTTTCTTTTAGTTTTAGATTTTTAACTTAAATAATTATTTTACGGGGGTTTGTTAGGTTTTAAAATTATTCCATAGATTTAAAAATATTTATTAACTGTTAGACATATTTAAAGTATTTAAGAGAAATTTCGAGGAAACATTTTAAAAATTGGTAAGCGCAAATAAAAAAAATAAAAGGATTAATATTAAAATGTGTTCTACTTGATTCAATAAAAAAGTACAGTTATTAAAATTTTTGTCAAAAAAATTACTTAAATAATAACAATCGCTTTTTTGTTAAAAGTTACTGAAACTCAACGAAGCGTGCTCAAGAACAGCTGCTGAAAAAAGAACGTCAATAGTTTTTCGAATAATTTTTAAGAATAATTTTTTCGCTGAAATATGTCTTTTATACCTATAAGATTTTTATTCTAACATTTTATTTTATTTTACCAAAAATAAAATTCCTTGTAAACATTAAAAATCTATTCAAAATGTTTGTTAAAGTTTTTTAGTAATACGAGTGATTGTGCTTATCAACCGCTTTATGAAAATAAATAAAAATAAAAAAATATTATATAAAATCGCTAGTAAAAATATTAGCTATTGCACAGTTTTTAATCGTACAATATTAAAATTTCCAGTTTATAACTTGCTGACTTTTTAAAAAGAAAAAATAATTATTTGAAAAACTTTAAATTACATATTTGAGAAAAAAAAAATCAAATATTAGCATATTTTATAATCTTTTTTAAATGTTTAGTTATAATGTTTTTTATTCGTTTAGTATAGACAAAACGTGTCAAACGTCTAGAAAATAAACAAATGTTTTAAAATTTTAAAAAATGAAACATTCCAAAACATTTTTAAAGAATAACATTTCTACATAAATGATTTAAAGAAGTTTTGCAGTAATTTAGAAAGAATAACATTTCTACATAAATGATTTAAAGAAGTTTTGCGGTTATTTTAATTCACCTCCTCAAGGCCGAGAAGGCCACTACAGACGAGGAGGCTACTTATTTGTGGTTATAACCCTCTCTCAACTCTATAACTCCGAAACACAAACCTTGACGAGCAAGGCCGCTGCGCGGAGAAATGATTTGAGCGCGGTACTACCAGGGACGTGGTGGGGATCGAACTCGGAACCACTCGTTTATGAAGCGAGCGCTCTACCACTACACCACTACCGCATTGGTGGTACCGCATTGGTACCACTACACCACTACCGCAAATTGGTGCAGTTAATGTCAATAAATATAAAAAACAAATAAGAAGAATTTAATGGCGTCAAAAATCACGTCGTGCTTATGTGTCGCGCAATTTTTATTCATCACAAGGCCTGTGTGTGTGTGTATATATATATATATATATATATATATATATATATATATATATATATATATATATATATTTCTCATTGATATATATATATATATATATATATATATATATATATATTCTATTCTTTCTTAGAGCTGTACTCATAATTGATGTGATAATTAAATAGATATTATCTATATAACTATCACAGAAAAAGTTCTGATAATTTTTTCGGATAAAATAATAACCTTTATTAGTTTAATAACAATAACAATGAGCAGAAAAAATTACAACAAATGTTCAAAATTGCCTCCTCCAGCATCAATGCCTTTATTAATGCGCTTTGGAATATTGTTGATGATGGTCATGCATTGTTCCACCGTAATCTTGTCCCAGGTGCAAGTCTACAATGGCATATTGCGTAGATGAGTCTTTTTGCTCCAGGTCCTGGCCATGACCAAAGCTGGAGAGTGGCTGCAGTCAATGGTTTTTGCCACCACAGTCTTCTGCTGACCCTTCCCAAATATCGTCTCGTCGGTAAAGAGCACTTTGTTCAGGCGACCACTGCCTACCAGCCGACGCATTCGGCAACATTTCTGCAGCCATTTCGCCTTCATTGTCTCATTCAAGAAGTGGACGCAAGTAGTTTTACTGTTGTTACTGTGCAGTCCCAGCTTCCTCCTGACGATGTGACTAACGCTTTTCTCATTGATTCCGAGCTCTTTGGCTACTTTTCGCATTGACCTCTTCAGATTGTGCCGGATTGGACATCCCACCTTGTTGATGTTTTTCAGAGCTGTAGCAGTGATTGGACGATCACTTCGAGGACGGTCTGCGGTCCCGCCAGTCTCTTTGAAACGTTTCACGGCTCTGTAGACACTTACTGGTTTGAATCCAGTCATTCGAACAATCTCGGCCATCTTTATTCTAGCCTTGTGCAAATCGATGACAGCGACACGTTGATTTTCACAAAACATCACATGGACTGAACTGAAAAAAAAACAAATAAATATCACATTTTCTGGACCCAAATTTCACAAGGAATTCAATAAAATGATCAAAAATAAACAATAATTACAATAAAAATTCCATAATAGCTTAAAACAAAATTATCAGAACTTTTTCTGTACCCTGTAATTATCACATCACTTATGTGAAATATTGTATATTAAGTAGATGTAAAAAAGAAACCGGATCTCAACATCAATGTAAAAATACCAGTTTTATGATCAAAAAAATATTTAAAAATATTTTATAAACTATAATCTTTAGAAATCACGCAAAGTTACTGTTGAAACTCAATTGAAATTAAAGAAAAGTGAAGGCGGAAAATTTTCAAGAGAAATTGCTCTTAAAGATAAAGATATTTCAGAAAAAGAAGCAGAGATAAGCAAGAAGCAACCATTGTATTTAAAAGCAAAGCAAGTGACTCAACATGAGATAAAGAAAATGGAGGATGCTAAGTATTGGCTTTTTAAATAAATAATCATAAAAACTTGTAGTTAAAATTTGCTGAATATTTCAAGAAAAAAAAATTTTTTAAAGTTTAACTTAAGAGAAAAAGAAGTTTAAAGTTTCATATATGAAAATAACAATTTCCATATTTATAATTTCTTTCAAAGAACTTTCCCAAGGTAAACAATTTTTTCTTTCAATCTTTCTCCCATTATTTTTACTGACAATATTATTATTAGTATTTTACTGACTCATCAGTTGTAAATTAAAACTAAGAAATAAAAAAAAAAAAATCACAATGTTTTGCTTAAAGCTATACATCATTTACTTGTAGTATTTCTAAGACTTAAATAAAAACAGTAAATTCGTGGTTTTATGTCAAACATTCCAAATGCTATTTGTTTTTTTCTCTTTTATATGTACTAAATTTTTTCTTCTCTTTTTCTCCATGAACTTGTTTCTCCATGACCTTGTTTATCAAGACTCATGTTTTGGAGTTAAAGAGTTAGGAGAGAGTTGTGATAACAATTAAAAAACAAAAACATGAGTCTTCTCGGCTGTAGCGGCCGCCATGCCCTTGAGGAGATTAATCGAGTTTTAAAAAATCTGCAAACTTTTTTTTGCTTCCTTCCATTATCTACTGACCTTTTTCCCTCACTACATAAATTTTATCTCATGATCTGCATCTTTTCCTTCATGTTTCTTTTTTTTCTCTTCTTTTAAGATCTTAACAATTGCTCTTTTCTTTCATGTTCTTGAAGTTTTACATTATTAGTTTATCATATATTTTTGATAGATGACATCTTTACCTTGTACGCGATCTTACTAAGTAGATTGAAACTTAAAAATTTCTTTTATTTATTATACTAGTATTAATATTATCTCTATTTATTATTTATATATTAGTATTAATATTTTTGTAAAACTATTTGCTACTTTTATTTTTTATACTCTTTATATTAAATATAAATATTAAGGAATGTTTTTTTCTCTAAATAGTAACGCGTATAACAAACATAAGAAGAATGCAGATAAACAAAAGGACGAGGTAGAATCTTATTTATTTTTTAATGGTAAACATTTAAAATGTTGGAATTTTTGAAATAGCGCAAATTATGCTCTGAAATATAGATAAAAGATTTGGAAAAGTCTCTTATTGAAATTCAAAAATTAGCTAAAGCATATGAACAAGAAATTGGAGAAAGTCAGGGCCAGAGCTTACATCTTATTGGTTCTCAGGTAAAAAGAATAAAATATTTTCATTATATGTAAATTTTTATATTTTTCAATATTGTTTTTTTTAAATATAGCAACTATAATGATTGAAAGAAGTTAAGGTAAAAAAAGTAATGTAAACTATAATTTAAAAAAATAAAGTTATTATAAGTGTAAAATGTATAATATTATAAAGCATAATATATATTTATAAAAGTCATAAATATTTATATAAAACTATTTAATCTAATAATATTATTTATTAGATTAGGGTGTGGTATGTAGGGTGTGTTGATTTTCTCTTATTATTATTATTTTTTTTTTAATTGAAAAAGAGTAGTTTTTTATTTATGGGAATTTAAAATTTGGAAAAAAAATAATAATTATATAAAGTATATATTTTTAAGCTTGTTATTTTTTTTTTTTTGGTGAAGTTAATTGCCTACTAATATTAGCAAAAATTTATTTTTTGTTATTAGGACAACCTGGGTATCACAAAAGAAGCGTATTTAAATAAGGATTTTAAAAATAATATTTGTTTTAAATGCTCCAGTTTTCCTTCAATAAATTCTCAAAAAAAAAATTATTTTTTAAATCTTTATTTAGAAATGTTTCTTTTGATTCCTAGGTTGACCTAATTGGAAATAAACTTTTTTTTGTTTATATTAGCAATTAATTTTTGAAAGATAAAATTACCAAACTAAAAAAAAATTATTTTTTTCAAGTTTTAAATACTGTTTTCATCAAATAAAAAACTCCTCTTTTTACAATTTCATAAAAAATAAAAAATCAACACACTAATATCTCAATCTAACTAACTCAGTTTGCTTTAAATAGATGGCTGAGTACAATCAGTTAAAAGAAATGGCTGGAAAAGAAACAAGCGAAGTGCAAACTAGACTTGACAAAGTAAGTTTTTAAAACTGTTATGGACCTTCTTTTTCAATTATTCATATTTATTTTTATATTGTTATTGGTAACAAAAATTTTCCAATATGTCCACGAAATTTTAAACACGATATGCATATTTCCATTAACTTTAAATTATAGTGTATTGAATAAAGTTTTTTTTTAAAGATTTCGTGGGGTTTTTTTAGATAAATCGAGAACAGAAAGGAGACATTGCAAATTTGCATCAATTAAATCAACGTAAACTTAATCTCGAATCTAGATTAAAAGAACTCAAAGAAGAACGTGCTCAGCTGCACCAACGTGTTAAAGACTCTTGTGATTATATTGCGTAATTTTTTTTTTCTTTTTTCGATTCTAATTTAATATTTATTAAAAATAATGTTTTGTTTAAAATATACTTTAGATTATTAATATTATTAATATACTTTGATTATTATTATTAATAATATACTTTAAATTATTATTAATAAAGTAATTTAAAAAAAAAGGTAATCAAAAATGTTTGTTAAATAATAATTAGAAAGGGAAATTTGTTGATTAATAAAGCTTTAATTCTCAAATTTCTTTTAAAAAGTAATATTTAAACAGAGATTCAGAATTGGATTTTTATTAATATGAAGACATTTTTTATTTAAAAAGAATCCTTATTATTGACCTTTGATTTTTATAGTTTAAAATTTGTTGTTGTTTAAACAAATGTAACAGTATAACCATGTATGTATTATATGTGTGCGTGTGTATGCACTATTGCCTGATGGTCTCAATGTTTTATCATGGTATGTTACTTTAAATAAAATATAGAGGAATATAAAAGATCTCATTAAATTTTTTTTTTTTTTTTTTTTTTGTGATTTTTTAAAAGAAAAACTTTCACAAATAATGTAATATTTAAAGGAAAATGAAAATTAGCTTTATTGTTAAAGTTACAAAATCTTCATTAAAACCTACTTTTTTTTACCATAAATTAAAAGCTACTTTTTTTACCATTAATTGTTAAGTATTTTTTTACCATAAATTGAAAGTTGCTTTTTCCATAATTTGAAATTTGCTACTTTTTCTCTACAAATTAAAATCATTTTTACAATAAGTTGTTACATTTATGCTACAGTAATGTAACAGTAAAATGTATAAATGTTACATTTATTTATACATTTTTTTAATTAGAGAGTTTTAAGCTGATAGGTTTTAATAACATAACTGTTTTTGGGTTCCTAAAAAATGAAATTTTAAATTCTCATTTTAACCCTTAAGATATTTCTGTTGTTTATTTTTCCATTCATTTTTTTAATTATTATTATTTTTACTTTTATTGAGCTCTGTTTTTGTGTAGATTTTGGTTTACCTTGATTTTTTTTTATTATTATTTTATCTAAGCAACCTTATTTTTTAAGGTTGTACAAGCTTTAGTCAAGCAATCTTGGTTGTATATAAAGTTAAAAACAATAACTTCTTTTTTGAAATAGTTTGAAAAATATTAAAGTTTGTTTGAAAGATTTTTTTTTTGTACAGAGCTAATGAAGCAAAGTTAAGTGAACTTAATGACCAACACAACATACTCAATAAAAATGTCAAGTAATTCAACAATTCTTTATTATTTAATTTCTTTTGCATCTTTTTTTTCCTTATATTTTAATAGAAATCAATTATTTGAACTTAATTTCGATAAGATATAAAAATTGTTTTGGTTTTTAAATCTCAGCGAAGCAAATGAGCGTTATAACCAGAAATGTTCTCTGTTAGAAGGAGTGGAGCTTGAATTAGGAGAAGCAAAGGCTGATAAGAATGAAGATGCAAGATCACAAGAAAGAGCAGAAACTGTTAAGAAACTTAAAGAGTTGTATCCTGGGGTTTATGGAAGGCTTGTTGATCTTTGTGAACCTGTCCATAAAAGGTTTTTATTCTTCATTTTATTTTTCATGTATATATTTTTAACTTAAGTTTAGTATCAATATAAAATAATTTTTTGATGTAAAAATAATTTTTTAGTAGTAAACCATAACACTCTTACGGAGTCTATTACTTAATGTCTTCTTGCATTATCCATCACTTGCATTAATAAGACCCTCTCTCTTTCAGACAAGGTCCACAAATGAGATGTAAATGTTGTTGGACCTACTCTAGCTGTTAAGCTTGAGCCTCTATCGGATTGTTGGAAGGTTGTATACCTTTCTCTTTTCTGCAAATTCTACCATGGTTGCCATGGTTGCAGTAAAATCTGTTTTATTGATTAGATTTTAAGTAAAACTGTTTAAAAAATAAAAAATTGAGTAAATTTATTTATAATGTAAGTTTTCTTATTATTATTTTTTTCATTATTTCTTATAAATTTACTTATATTGTACAAGTTTCTTTTCTTCAGTTTCTGCAACTTTCTTCTCTTCAGTTTCTACAATACTTTCTACCAATTTGTACAAAAACAATTGACTTTAATTCTTGATTAATTTAAAAAGTATATATTTGTTCAATAAAAAAATAGTAATAAATATCTACAGAATATAAATAAATTATTAATTATATTGTTGTTATCAGGTAGGCTGTTATTGTTGTTATCTTATGAGCAACTGTGGAGAATTTTGTATATCTTCACAAGCTTTGTTATTTTTTTGACCACATCTGCACAGTTTTTTTTATTTTCTAAAGCTTTTTTTTACTCTCTGAAGTTTTCTTATTCAAACATTAAGGTAGTTATACATTAATTGAATATTAAGATGAAAGTTTGCAAACAAAACAAATTATACTTGGTTGTTCCAAATAAACAATTCTCCATCTTCTCTTAGTTCCAGCTGTTCAAGTTGATTGGATACCATCTAAATTTTTTACACAGTACATTATATAAATACATTTTATACAGTTTTTGTACTTATGTTTATTTTATTCAGATATGCTATAGCAATAACAAAAGTGCTTGGTAAATATATGGATGGCATAGTTGTTGATACTGAAAAAACTGGAAGAGAGTGTGTTCAGTACATGAAAGAACAGGTAAATAATGTTAAAATAAATTATATATAAAAATTGTTTGAATGTGGTTATTTCTGGAATGGAATTGACACATTTCATGTTCAGAAAATAATTTCATTATTATTTTTTGTTTTTAAACTTTAAATTTTTGTTCAAAAGTATTTCTAGCAATAAATATTTGAGCAGAAAAAATTTTAGTATAATAGAAGGAATATTTGTAATTGTATTATCTCTTATTATTTGAAAAGTTTGAGGCCTTTTAATGATTAGTAAATTTACTATTGCCCTGTAAAAGAAAAATGTCTAAATTGCATTAGATATCTTCTTTTATTAAGTTGGCATAAATGTAAGCCTGTGTTGTTTCCTGCCCAGAATGATGAACGCTGGATCTTCTTGTCTTTTTGCTTGTACCTTTTTGAAAAAAAACTTTTGCTTTTAAGCAAAACCAGTCGATTTTTATAAGATTAAGTTTTAATGAATAGTTATCTCAAACTGCAATAATCCAAGTTAGACTTGATGATGCCAAGTTTTTCTATTAAAATGAATTACAAGCAGATTGAGTCAAAAACAAATGTCAATTGTGAGCCTTGCATTGTTCTTGTTTTTGATTAGCCATAATTTTGATTCAACTGATTATATCAAGAAATCAGTTATACTATTTATTGATAAAATTCTTTAATTTTATTTCTTATTGAATCTAAAAAATGCGCATTTGGACAGGCACAGCTATGTATCTAGAACAATTTTTGGCAAAAACTTTTGTTTTTTACATTTAAAAAATTTTAATACTGTTTATTTAGGTCTATACAATCATTCACTATAATTTTTATTTTTTTTTTATTTTTAAACAATTATTCACTATAATTTTTATTTCAATTCAGATATTTTAAAATAATGAACTATTTCTTAAAATATATAACAAAAATAAATTTAGACAAAGTTTAAATTTGTTTTTGTTATATATTTTAAGAAATAGAAATATATAACAAAAACAAATTTAAACTTTGCCATAATAAATATTTTTTATGGTGCTTGCCAAAACTCAAATTCCCAGTTGATGTATGTTTCAGTATGGCAGCATCAATGGCATTTCATACAAAGCTAAACCCTTGTTTTATGATACAGATTTTTAGAGCCCTTCTAATATATTTTAATCTTTATTACGCATATTTTTATTATAGGCTACTTTTTTTGTTCAACATAAAATCCTCAGACATTCTATCCCACTATAGATAGTTGGTATGCAATGGATGCAAAGTTTAGTTAGTTTTTGCTCTAATATGCCCCAAATAAATTTGAAGTAAAAAAATAACAAGACAATTTTTTTAAACATGATTTTAATAAAGTTTATTTTAAAAAGTATACACTTTTCTCAATATAATCACCTAATTGCACATTTTAAAGAAACAAGCTAAAATTTCATAGCAATTAAAAGATTTTAGATGTTATTTATTTTTAATGACTTAATTTTTTGTTTATTCTTTAGAGATAAAATTTTGAAAAGATATTCTAGCTGTTTGTATGATTTTTCAAAAAAATATAGCAGTTTTATTGATTCTAGCCTTTTTATTATTATTATTAATAATATCAACACTCTCAACAAATTTCTATACTTTGTTTGAAAATTATATTTCAAAATATTTTTAAAGTATATAGTTTTGTAAAATCATTTTGTGCAAATTGTAAAGACTGATTATTAGTTGGCACAAGTTGATATTATAAAAAATTTACAAAAGAACATTTTTTGTTACAACAAGTATTTTAAAAATACTTGTTTCAATAATTTTTTTTTATTTTTGTTAAATTACAAAGTGCTAACAACCAGGATAGTCAATATATTTTTGTAATCAATGTTTTTTGTATATATTTTTTACTTTGTTCATATGTCTGAGTGCGCCACAAGGAGGCTGATCCTTTTTTCTTAAACCCTTTTGAGACTCTTTAACTCAGAAACTTGTTTTGCTTGGCCTCAAAAAATAAGGCCATGCAGAACAAGTTAAGTACAGTACTAACAGGGATGTAATGGATATCAAACTCTCATTTTCAAGGGCTCTACCACAACACCACTACCACAACACCACTACCACAACACCACTACCACAACACCATTACCACAACACCACTACCACAACACCACTACCACATACAAAATTACCTCCTTTTATAAAAAGTCATAAGATTTATTTATAAACCATTTACGAACAAGTTATTGTATGTAATTGAACTTGTACAGTATTGGTTTATAAATTATTATAAACCAATTCGTATAAGTTCTGATAAATTTGTTTGCATAAAAAAAAAAAAATTGATAAAATTATTTAAAGCATTTTTATTGTTTTTTGCTTTTATTTAGAGTTTGCCTAGAGAGACATTTATGCCTCTTGATACATTGAAAATCAAGTCAACAAATGAACAGCTTCGTGAAATTGGGGGCTCTGCAAAACTTGTAATTGACATTATCAAATATGATCCTTCTTGCATAAAGGTTTGTCTTATATTATTACATAAGCATTTTTTTTTCTATTAGGATTATGATCAATTGGTAGTGATGCTTTTATTTTTAACTTTGAATCTTTTAAATTTTGCAAAAAATTCAGTTTTTAAATAAGTTTTTAAATAATCATTTATTAGTTGTTGTTTTTTTTTTATGTATATTTAAATGTTTTTAGAAAGCCTTACAGTTTTCTTGTGGAAACTCTCTGGTTTGTGACACAGCTGAAGAAGCACGCCAAGTGGCGTTCCGTGGTTCAGAGCGAAGAAGAACTGTCTCAATTGATGGCACTTTGTTTGAGAAGTCAGGAGTTATCTCAGGTGGATTAGGGTAATAATAAATTTTAAACACTAAAACTTTATTTTAAATTTGGTCGCAAAAGAAATAATTGGTCACTCCTTAAAAAAAATAGCACTGGTTTGCAGATAAGAGTTGTATTTGGAAAAATTTTATGTTTTAAAAGAGTTTTGTGAGGTTGGTGAAAAAATAGAATTTAATTTTCATTATATATATTTTTTTAGTTTTAAAATTTTATTATTCTTAGGTTTAGTACAACTTGTTACTATGTTACTTTTATTATTATCATACTTTTTTATGTCACAATCTTAATTTGTTCTACTATTTATATTATAATAAAATTTATTGAAAAGTTGTCCAAAGTTTATATGCAATTAATGTGCAGCAGAGTTTAAAAATTAATAAGTTAGGTTAGATTAAAAAGATTAAACAAATCAAGACTCATTATATCAATTTTATTTTAACTAAATACTTTTTTCAACAGTTTTAATCAATGTAGAATCGTTTATAAATAAATACTTTAAACATTGACTAATGCATAGTAAAAAGTTAAGAAAATAAAATTTTAAATTTAGTTAAATAATCTAGCTAATAGTAATCGTGTATAATACTTAAAATGATTTAGAGCTGTTAAAATAAAAGCTAAACGTTGGGATTCAAAAAGAATCGATCAGCTGAAACAAAAAAGAGATGAATACCAAGCAGAGTTAAAAGAATTACAGGGAGAGCGGCGGAAAGCCCCAGGACTTTCAGAACTAAAATCTCTCATTCAGGGTCTTGAAGCAAAATTAAAATGGACCAAGCGTGATAAGGAGACAATTGTATGTTGAATCAGGAAATTAATTCTGAAAAAAGTTTTTTAACATTTAATTTCTTGTCTTATTTTTACTTTTATTTTTTTTTTTTTTTTTTTTTTTCAACAGGAAAATCAGACAATGACTCGAAATGAGCGAGAAATGGAAGTGATTAATTCAAAAATAGAAGAGATACTAGTAAAAAAATTTGATTTTTTTTAGTTTTATTTACATTAGTTGTATAAACTTTTATATTATGTTTTAATTCAAATTATGTTTTTAAATTACGTAGCCTGATATAGCAAATTTCACAGAATCAATTAAAAAGCGTGAAAAAGAAGTACAAAAAATTGAGAAAGAAAAGAATGTAATTGAAGATCAGGTAATGTGCTTTATCATATAAATGTAACATGACATTTAGTTTTAATAGTCTCATGTTTAAGTATTGTGCAATGAGTCTGCATTATTGGTTAATGAAAGTTTTATTTCATTTTATCTTAAATTGGCACAAGTTTTTGTTATCACCTAGTTACATTGCAGAAGTTTATTAGAATTCTCTAAATAGTTTAACACTGCTTTGAAAGCTTACTAAGAACATTATAATCTTAAAGCTAATAAACTTCTAGATATTTTTGATTTTCTTTTTTTCTATTTGTAAATTTAATTTTATTTAAGAATACCACAAAAACCTCATTAGGATAATAAACCAGTGAGAAAAATATCTTATGAAACAAAAACTTATAAAAGTCAATTGATCAAGGTTTTTTCAACATTGTTAAATAAATTCATTATCTAGTGTTTTTATCATCTTCAATGATCTGCTAAAAGTTTTATAAGTCTTGTTGATAAATAAAAAAGTTAAACAAAATATGTGATAATATTAAAAAGTTTTAAAAATAGTGCAGAATTTTTAGGCAAAGACTTTAGGACTAAACTTAATCATTTTGTTAACCAGTCTTTCATTCCATTCATCATCTAATTGGCTGGTATAGATTTAAACTTGTGTTTAAATCTATACCAGCAAATCAAGGAGATGAGATGAGAATCTTTGATTGCTATGCATTTTAGATTTGACCCTTTTTAAAAAATTTAGCAATTTTTTAAAAAGGGTCAAATCTAAAATGCAATTTAGTGGTTTTTCAGAACTACTAAATTGTTTCAACTCGTTTGTTGGCATAATTATTCATGTTATATAAAAGCAAACATTTTTACTATTCTATTTTATATTTTAGATATTTGCTTCTTTCTGTTTACAAATTGGTGTTCAAAATATCCGGTGAGGAGTGCTTTGGTAATCTAATTACCTTAACTTGGAGTGAGGTATTTTTTGCTACTATGCAACAGAATAATTTGCTAAAAAAAAATTTTTTTTAATGTGTTTGATTTTTCAGACAGTATGAAGAAACACAGCTTGTTGCACAACAAGAGAAAACTGAAAAAATGTTGCAATTTCAAAAACAAGAAGGAAAATTGCAAAACCAGGTCTTTTATCAAACTTGTTTTGGGTTGATTAAAAAGTAATTTTAAATTTTGTGCTTAAATTCTTGTAACTGAAAATAGTCTCTGTTTGATTTTAAGCTAAATACGTTTGATTATTTACAAGATTAATTATTTTGCAAGTTTGTTGATGTGGAGCAAAATCAGGAGTGCTTTAGGTGTTTGGTGTTATTTTATTTCCAGAAAAGGAAAAAATGAAACACAAACCTAAAGAATGACATGTGCCAGAAAAATATCATTTCTTTGGATGCTTGCAAAATGCCATGAGCAGTTTTTTGCTCAGAAAACTGGGAAAATCTGGGAGGATGGCATTTTGAACTTACCCAAAAGATGGCAAATAGACATTATTCGAAATGGTGTCATTTAGAAATAAAAATTATTACTATAAAATTTGGACTTTTTTTACACAAAAGTACAAAATTACTTTTTACTCAAACCAATAAAAACAAAAGGATATTATTTTTTTTTAATTTTATTTATTAAAGCTGAAGCTTTATTCTTGTTTTATAGATTGATTATTTGAAGTCATGTGACCACACTGAACAAATGAAAAAACTTGAGAAAAAAATTAAAGAAAGTGAAGTTGAAATTGAAAAGTTAAAAATTGAAGAAAAAAAACTCCTTAAGGTTAATTTGTTTTTCTTATATTGTGTTCAAATTGCTTAATGTAAAAATAGGTGTTCAAAGATCCTAAAATGTTTTAGCTATATTTTTTAAGGACATAGATTTAATTTTTAATTATTTTTTAAGGATATAGATATAAATTTAAATGAGTTAGACAAGTGGCGACAAGAAATACAAGTCATGAAAACTAATGCTGAGAAAAAGGTCAACTTTTTGCTTTTACATTATTTTAGAGAAAGTTTAAAATAAAATTTCTAAATTTTTTATTCCTTTGACAACTTTTAATTACTTTTATATTTCCTTGACTATTGAATTTGCTTTTTGTAAAAAAAAATAAAAAAAAAATTGTTTGAATAACTTGACAAAATTGACCAAACAAATTTTTTATTGTTATTGAATAACAAAGTTTTTTATTAATATTATTGAATTTTTTTTTTTACAGGATGCAGACATAAAAGAAGCAAAGAAACTTTTAAATGTCATTTTAAAAGATGAAAGTTCAGTGGAAAAGAAAAAATCTTTTAAGGCATCTATATTAATAAAAAATTATCTTTTATTATTTTCTACTATAAGATAAAAAAAATTTATTTTATTCTTTTCTGTTAGTATATTATTATAGGAAAATGAAACTTTTATTCATAATATGAAATAGAGTGATAATTTTTATCAAATATTATAAACTTTTATTCATAAGAGAGACAAATTTATATTATTATCTTATTTTTTAATTATTATATTATTATCTTTATTCATATTGGAGAGACAAATTTATATTACAATATTTTACTTATATAAGAGAAACAAATTTATATTATAATCTTTTATTCATAAACGAGAGAGAAATTTATATTATAATCTTTTATTCAAATAGGAGAGACAAATAGAAGAGAAACGTAGTGACAGACACAGCCTTCTTAAACAATGCAAAGTATAATAATTTTTTTTTTCTTAGTCTATTTATTGATTTCATGGTTGACAATTGTAGTTAGCATTTTGTTTATTCAATAGATGGATGATATTACTATTCCGTTTAAAAAAGGTTCTATGAATGATATAGAAGCTTCTGGAAATACGTTAAGCCAAACTGATGATGAAATGCAAGGAAGTCAGGTTTGTTAATTTTATAGTATTTTATGTTAACATAAAGTGACATCATAGAAATCTTGCATTTATTAGTTTCTAGCAGTAAGCAATTCATACTTTTTTTAAAATTCATACTTTGCTTTGTTCTAAAGTGTCTAAAGTAAAATCAAATTAACAGACATTAATACTGCTTGGCACTAAATTCTGACAGGTATATTTTCTGCTCACCCAGCAGCTTTTCTTACATTTCAACAATGATTAATTTCATTTTGCCTAGATCTATCTCTTTGATTTGACAACAACTATTTTCAAGTCATCAATTAGCATTTACACTAATAACTTCTTTGAGCCTAATATTATCCATTTCAATTTCACTGTTATCATTAAACATATATTACTAGTAATATTACTATTGTTACAACTGAATAATAAATGAACATAAAAGAATCTTACAAATTGTTATCTTTTCTAATCAAAAACTATATTTTAACTTAGGATTTATTGAAATCCATATCTTTTTATAAGTTTATACTTATATGTCGTTTATCGAAAATATAAAAAAGTATTTATTTACATTAATTACACAGGTCAACCAAAAAAAAAAATTTTTTTCTGGTGCCGAGCAAACTTAAAATAAGTGTATTTTTATAGAGATTTTAAAAATATTATTTGATTGTAATAAAAATAAGTACTTTTTGTATTATTGCTAAGAAAGAATGTGTTAAAATTTTTTTTAAAGTCTTTAGTATTTTTTCACATAATTTTTTTGCCAATAAATTTTAAGGAAAAATATTTATGTTTTCTAAAATCTCTATGAAAATACACTTCTTTTGAGACCCATTTTGACATACTTTTGAATAATTTTTTTTTTTCTTACAATATTAGGGATTTTACCCCTAAATACTAAAGATTTGAACCCAAATATTTTTACAACTTGACATGATGGTGAAAAATAAGTTGCATATTCGAAATCATAATGAGAAATGCTATTCAAAAAAAAAATTGTTTGCTTAGCAAAGGAAAAAAAAATTTTTTTTTGTTGACCTGTGTTATTTTTAAGTTTAACCAGGTATCTAGACTACAATGCACAATCTTGTATAAAAAAAAGAAGCAATGTCATTCAGTTTATAAACACAAGTAACAACATTATGCAAAATATTACTGAAAGATATTATTATGTGTTTCCAGAATAATTAATAATGAAGGCTAGACAACACCTAAAGCAGTAACACCGCTTGACACTAAATGCTGCCACCTCTGCTTTAAGTACATCGCTTGGATGGCAAGGTTGACAACTCTTGTTGTGTGTGTGTGTGTATTTAACCTTATATAACATATATAAACACCTTATATAACAATTATATACATATTCGCTAAAATACATTTTAAACTATTATAAAAACACATTTAGAAAACAATTATATAACACATTACCACATACATATATTTTCAAAAACTTGTTAAACTTTCAACATAATATAAACATATGCTAACTATAAACATATAACTTGTATTGCTTTTTTAAAAAAATGACAAGAAAATCATATCTCAGGGCTCGAATTAAGTGATCGCGAATTGCGATTTCTGGAAATGCTTCTGGTCTTTAAAATTTTAGCTTTTTAAAAACCGTAAAACTGTTTTATCACTAAACTCAATAGATATCATTTAATAAAAAATGTTTACGTCGATTATGATATAAAATCTTAATGTTAAATAATAATAAATCTTAATAATAAACCATATTATCACTATTATTTTTACTATTATTAAAGATTATAATTTAAACTTTAATATTTTAATTTATTTTATAATAATCAGATAACACTAGAAAAATAAAGCATGATAAAGTACGATATAAATATAAAAAAAAATAAGCGCTAATCACAACAATCTAAGGAACTTTAACAGTGATCGAATATTTTAAATAAAAGAAATTGTTAATTAAGATATAAAATACTTTTATATGTTATATGTTATTTAAATCTCATTCAATATTTTCTTATAAATTTAACGCTTGTAACACTTTAGCTGAAACGAATATAAAATTAAAAGACGGAGGAGTCAATATATAAAAACTAATTTAATTTTTTTAATACTTACTTTAAAACAAAAAAAAAGAAACTCTAATAACATATTTTTAAAAAATATATTTTATAATTTTTTTTTTATTAAATAATTAAATTCTAATTGAACATTTAAATTTTTAAATAAATAATTCCTAAACTTTCTCCCTAAATAAAAATCTATTTTAATGTTTTATATAATGCGCAAGTAGCTTTAGCATACTTTTTTATTGGTTGTTTTTTTCTACAAATTTTTATACAATGCACAAATAGCTTAAGCATAGTTTTTAATTAGTTGATTTTTAATTTACTGCGAAAGTTTTTCGGACCTTTAGTAATAATAATTTTTGTCTTGCAACTTTTTTTTATTTATAATCCTTAAGTTACATATTATTAATTATTGTTTAAAAAAACAACAACTAATAATATGTAAATTTTGACTGTTATTATTTTTGCAGTAGTAAATTTATTGTTTTGCTTTTTCATTAATTTTTGCAAAACGATAAACTGATTGTTTCATTAAAACAGTGTTTATGGTTTTTAAAAAAAATAAGAATTTAATGACCACAGATATTTCTGGATATTGCAATTCGCCATCACTTAATTCGAGCCCTGTATCTCGTAATAAAATCATATCTTGTAATAAAATATTGAATTATATTCATATTTAATTTAAATCAAATACTTATTGATTAAAAAACAAATAAAAAGACTGCAATCCTCACAACAAAATTTAACCTTTACAAAAAATAAAATATCAGTGTTGGCTAAAAACATAAGTCTATAAGGTCTTTACATTGCTTTACTGTTTTTTTTTGGTATCAAAAATTTTTATTAAAAAGATTGTTGCCTGAGAGGTTCTTGATGAATACTGTTTTTATTTTTTGTTTTTTTTTTAAAGAAAAAAAAAAGTTTTTTTTTTTTTTTGTTAAAACATTTTCTCTAATTAAGAAAATATTTACATAGTTACACTCGTTGTTTGTTTTGCTGAAACTATTACTAGTGCTGTTATGTACTCCGTAAATACAGGGATTATCTTTTTCCAGATATTTTTGGAACTTCAGATATTTCTTTAAAAAAAAAAATTTCCGGATATCCAATTAGTTTTTTGGTAAAAAAAATTTATTTTGTCATCAAATAATTAAGTTAGTAAAATTATCATTCGTTAGTTTTTTTTTTATTTTTTTTTATTTTTATGTTAATTCACCTCCCCAAGGCCATGAAGGTCACTATAATTAAGGTAACTACTTAAATTGTGGTTATATCTCTTTCTCAACTCTAACTCCCAAATAGGAACTTTAATGAACAAGGTCCCTGCATGGAGAAATAAGTTAACTTGAAATTACTTAACAAAATTACGTTATATTTAGTTATATTAGGCATTATTTTTACCCGTGTCCAACTAATATTTTTTTATAAATGTGTATTTATTATTATTTATTTAGACTATTTCACCTAAAAATCTAGTGTAAGCTAGTTAATAAGTTATTTGCATAAATTAAATTAATTTATAAATTTTTTTTAAATAAATATTGAAATATTTTTCTTTTAATTAAAAGAATGCCTGCTAAAACCTAAACTCTCAATCAATGTATGTACATTCCCAACCCTTGGAATTAGGGTCCACATTTAGCATTTACATAACTGCTGACCTCAAAGTGTTTGAGATCAGCATAAAATTGCAGACCTCATTTCAATATTTTGTGGTGAAGCCTTTGTATCAATTTTTTTTTTCTGATCTGATCGCAACCATAAAAAAATTAGGGTTGGCAAATTTTAGCCAACCCTATTTCATTTTTATTATCATTTTTCTGAATTCGGAGGGTTGTATTCTACTGTGCCTATTCCTATTAAGTCAGTTAATTTATGTACACTGTGGCATTACAATTATGCATTGATGGGCCTATTCTATGAAACTTTGAAAAATAAAAATAAATTATAAACATAACTATAAATAAACAGAAATAACAGTTAAAAAACATAAAACTACATTGAAACAAAACTTTAAAATGTATATATATATATATATATATCAGCGCGAAAAATCGTTTTTTTTTAAATAAACGTTGACGTTCGTTTCTTTATTTATTGACGAAAGTCTAATTTAAGAGGTATGTCAAATATCCACCACCCCCTCCCCCCCACCTCCCCTCCACACATACACACTTTTTTATTTATTTTTTTATTTAAGAGAAGTTCAAGATATAGAGGACTTTTTTCATTAATAGATGGTTGTGCACCTCCACTTCGAAACCGTGTGTCAGCCAGAATAAGTCATTTTCATTTTAACTTCTTTAATTTTTTTTGTTTTTTAATTTAAATAATTTTTTTATTTAATTATAAGGGAGTTTTATTTTCAAATAAATTTTATTCTAGTTAATAAGATATATAATAATTAGATATATCAAAGTTACTTCAAATTTTATCAATTTTTTATTAATTTAAAACAATTTTTCACGAATTTGCAAAGTGTGCGCAAATTAATGATAACTAATATGCAATAACCTTTTCGCTGTAAACCGTTATCTATTAATACAAAATAGTGAATTTTTCTCAATTTAGTTTGTTAAATTATAAAAAAAAGATATAAACTTGATAAAATTTAAATAAAAGGGAACTATATAAAAATAAAATAAAAGTTATTTTGTCATTTTTATTTTTTAAATATTTAAAAATAATAATATAGTATTAAGGATTTAATAAGTTATTAAATTTATAATTTAATAAGTTACTATCAAATACCTGATATGCTATTATTATATTTATAATATTAAGTGTTTAATAAAAAAATATTATATTATTGGTTGTTGTTAAACGCTCAGTAAAAAATAAAAACTATAATCAACATAAAAGTTCTATAAAATCTATTAAATTTTATATATTTCTGCAAATTTTTTTTAAAACTTTAAAAACAGCAAATAAACATTAATTTAATGATAATAAGAAAATTTAAAAAAAGCACGCCTTTGAAAAAAGAATGTTTTAGCATGGTTCCGTTTAAAGTAATTGCAAATGCATTCATTTTAAGTTAAATTTGCCATTCTTTTGTAAACGCATGTAAAAACCATGCTAAATATAATTTTTTCTACAGTTCCATACTTAAAAGAAACTCTATTGAAGAAAGTATTAGCGCGGTTTCTTTTAATGTCATTGAAACTGCGTTTTAAATTTTAGTAACTTATTTAAAGTGAAATGAAAATTTCTCAAATTTTGTTAAATATACTGTTATTTCATTATATAAAGTTTATATAAAAGTTATATATTATATAAAAATATCATTATATTATACATTATATGAAGCATTTCGTAAATTGCATTTTATAAAGCATTTTGGTTTGATAAAAGCAAAGCGGTTTCTATTTCTTATATTTTCAGGGCTCTGTAACATACAATAAAGAAAACTCAGTCATCATTGATTATGCTAAACTCAAAGATGAATACAAAAAACTGGCTGATGAAGTTGAAATAAAAAATGTTCAACAAGAACTAACATCTACAATCACTTCACTTGAAAGCACAATTTCGCGCATTGTTGCACCTAACATGAAAGCTGTTTCAAGGTAATTACAATTTTAAGTAATAATATAGTTTGTTGCTAAAATTATATTTGGCTATATTATTACATATACATTGAGATATGTTGCATGAGAATTTTTTTTTTATTATTATTATAAGAATTTAGCAATTAATGTTTTAATAACAAAAACAAACAATTAAAAAACTTAGTGCTAAAAGTACTTAAGTCACAAAGTATATGTTTTGAGAAAATCTACTTTGATCAGAGCAGGGTCGAAGACACGATTTTTGAAGTGGAAGGGCATAATTGTCAGTTTCTAAAAAAAGTCCTCTATATCTAGAATTTTCTGAAGAAAAAAAAAAGGTTTTTTAGAAAAAAAGTTGGGAGGGAAGGGGTACGTAAACATAATTTTTTCAAAAGTAGACAATGAAGGGGCATTTTGGAAGGCAATATGTGTTAGCTGTATATTATATGATTTTTTTTTGTCTGAATTTTTTCATTTATTATGAACACTTTATACTATTTTGTAACTAATTATTTGTGGGTGTTGCGTATGTGTGTGACAGCTTTTTTTTTGTGAGTGTTGTTGAAACAATTTTTCTGTTTATTTATTGTTATTTTTTGACAATATACTTATAGATATAGTATTTTTATTGTATTTTTTATGATGTTTTATTATTATTGCTATTGTATTTATTATGATGTATTATTGATGTTTATTAAATCATTGTTACTTTTTTTTTTGCAGTTGTTTGTTTTTTCTTTGGAGGTTGTTATGTTTTGTCTGTATAACTGTTGGTAATTTCCTGTCTGTGCATAATATTTAATTGTTTTGAGATTAAAATTGATTTATTATTATATAATTATCTTATCTTTGTTATATTTGTTAACTTATCATCACTATTATAGTTTTTATTTGTTGTATTGTTATTTACTTAAGATTAGTTTTTAACTATTTGTAAATGACCTTAATTGTAAGATCTATTATCAAAATAAATTGATTTATCTATTATCAAAATATATTGATTTATTGATTGATTAAGTTTAATTCTAACAGCAAGAAAAAATTATATATATATATATATATATATATATATATATATATATATATATATATATATATATATATATATATATATATATATATAATATTTTTAGGGGTAGCCCCCTCCCTTAAACATTTGACGGGTCCCTAATATTTTGAAAATAAAAGTTCTAAAATATGTCAACCTGGTACTCAAAAGAGGCAAAATTATATTAAAAATTCAAAAATATTAATAATTTTTATATAAAAATAATTTTTTTATACATCATTCCATAAAAACTGATGTTTTTAAGCTGAAAATAAAAAAAGTCATAATTTCCAAGTTTTTTGTAAATAGTTTTTTTAGACATCTATTTAATGTAAATTAATTAATATTTTAGAATTTTTAATATAGTTTTGCTTCTTTTGAGTACCAGGTTGACATATTTTAGAAGAACTTTTATTTTCAAAATATTAGGGACTCGTCAAATGTTTAAGGGTCAAATGTTTAAGGGGCTACCCCTAAAAATATTTTTTATTTAAAAAAATTGTAAAATTGCAGTGTTTTTGTATTATATAAAACACATTTAGGGTTGTGGAGCAGATTTTTTTCAAAAATGTTGCTTTTTGGACCACCTTATATATATATATATATATATATATATATATATATATATATATATATATATATATATATATATATATATATATATATATATATATATATATATATATATATATATACATGTTATATATATATAAAATATGTATAATTATATGATACATATGTAATATGTTAGGTTGGATGAAGTTCAAAATAGACTTAAGGAAACAAATGACGAATTCGAAAATACGAGGAAGCGAGCAAAAAAAGCTAAAGCTGAGTATGAGGCAATACAAAAAGAAAGGTTATTTTTGTTTGATAACAAATGTTTTATATTATGTGTAGAAAAAGTTACAAGTCAATCAAATTCAGATTGACTCAGTTTACTTTACACTTGTTTATTGGTTTTTTTCTTTACACTGGTCTATTGGTTGTTTTCTTTACACTTGATTAACACAGTTTACTTTACACTGGTTTTTTGGTTGTTTAGAATTTATCAATTTTACTATATGCTATTCCATTATAACATAGATTTATCTTTACTCTGTTTTATTTTAGGCTTTATTATGCATCTATTATTTTTTTATTTTGCTCTATTATACAACATTTATGGTTTACTATTTATATCTGTAAATAATTTGAGTGATACATGTAGAATGTTTAATGTTATAAAACTACATAATGCCTAGATGCGTATTGTTAATATATAGAGCAGACCAATTTTGCATGAGCCGTTTTAACAAGTAGCATTATGTTATTAATGTAGGTATCATTTGGTGATAGGTTTAGAGTTTTAAAATCTAGTAAACCTTTTACTAAAGTTCACATTGATATTTGCTTTAGGTGTGTAAATCAGACCCAGATTTTTGTAATCAAAGATACTTGTCTCGCTGTTCATAAAAGTATATATAGAAGCAAAAAGATGTATACATTTCCTACATGTTTTCAAAATATTTATTTATGTTTAGGTATGACAAGTTTATGGATGCATTCGAACACGTTTCTCAGAAAATTGATGAAATATATAAAGTATGTTTTGTTTTATGCAAGTTTGCACTACATATATATGCTGGCCAAATTGTGCCAAAGCAGAGAAATACTCTCCTATAATAAACTTGGCAAGCCATATAAAATACTCCTCTAAACAGCTTTTTACAAGACTTTTTTTAACTATTTGTGCAAGCCATCTGTTTTTTCATAGCAAAAATTGCTTATTAAATACAGATTTTATACTTGTTTGAAGTATATAATTGTAACGTTAATGTTACAAGTATATACATAACAAGTGTCATTTATTGTGCCATAAAAGCTTATGAAATATTCCATTTTTGAAAAAAATTCTTTAGACAACCATTCTCTTTGAGTTTACACACTAGCTATTCATTTATTTATTAACGGCTTTATTCAATAGAAAAATTGATAAACAAAAAGTTATAAAAGTTTTAACTGTTTATAAAAAATATTTTAAATTTTCTTACTGCAATAGAATGCGCAATGTTTAAAAATTACAGTATTTAAAGAATCCACAAAAAAAATATAAAATATATAATTCATTACATAGTATAAAATATATAATTCATTACATTGTTTAAAATTAATAATTTAGCGCGCGTGCTACTATATTGTATAATGACTATAAGTAAGTGTAAAATGAGTTTAAGCAAAATAAATAAAAGCAGTTATCACATTCAAAAATATTACTTTTTCAAATGTATCTTTAAAAAATGTTTAATATCCTAAACTGAATTTTACATAATTGCTTCAACTAAGAAAAAGATTTATGACAGAATCTTCTATTTATATATATATATATATATATATATATATATATATATATATATATATATATATATATATATATATATATATATATATATGTATATATATATTTATATATATATATATATATATATATATATATATATATATATATATATATATATATATATATATATATATATATATATATATATATATATATATATATATATTTATATTTCATAATAAGATTTTTATAAGAAACTGATTTTTTTTATAAAGAAACCAATCAGTTTCTCTGATCTAATTAAAATCATTTGCATTTTAGTTGGTGCAATATACAGGGCGGAAAAAATCGTTTTTTTTAAATAAACGTTGGCGATCGTTTCTTTATTTATTGATGAACGTCTAATTTAAGAGGTATGTCAAATACCCCCCCCCCCCTTTTTTTTTTTTTTTTTTTTTTAACAAACGTTCACACATTCGTACATTTGTCGCACCCTGATATATATGTGTGGATTATGTCTTGAGCTTACTAGGACCATGTCTTTAAAAAAGTGTTGCATTTTATTATGCAACTAATGGTTTATTTTAAAAATGACTGTTTTGCGTTTCTTAGTTACAACAATAATGCTTTTCTTTTATGAAACAATTTGGTTAACTTGACCATATAGTCTCGTGCATCAAAACTTGTTTAAAATTAAATTTTAGTTTTTGAATTTGTTTATTTTAAATTAAAAACTTTGAATTTTAAATGAGTTTTGATGTGGGGCAAAACAAGTTGAGCGTAATAACCAGGCTATGCCCTCACCTTGTTTTTCCACACATCAAACACCACAAAGTCAAATGCAATATTAATGCGATAGTACAATATATAAAGTATTATATAATACATGTGCTTTTATTTTATTTTTAAAATTAAGACAATAGATATATAGTATGAATAATAATATAAATAATTCTGATTGTGTACAGATAATTAGAGATTGCAATCTTAATTATTCGGAATAATTGAGTTTGATTTTATTCATAAAGCTTTTCATAATAAAATTAAATGGGTATTGTTTATTATTATTTAGTGTTTTCAAGAGTGGAGAGATTATGTGTGTAACTTATTTTTCATAAACAGTTTAGTATGTGGTTTTTTAAAAAGAACTGTACTAAAGAATAAAAACAATTGACACATTTTAACATAAACAAGGCGTATCAAAATGTGTTTTTTATGTTAGTTGTTTAAAATTATGCTGATTGTTGACTTCTTAAAAACTTTTTAGACAGACATCTTTGACACGTCTATAAGACATCTTTCAGACGTCATATAGTTCTGTAAATTCATGTGTTTACTGGGTATTAACTAATATTATGTTTATTAAATATATCCATTGAAAACTGTTTTTCAAAGTCATTTACTATAACTATATAAAGTTAAATTTATGTTATAAAAGTTAAAAGGATTTTGTAACAAAAAAGTTTTAACATCAGATTTTTGATAAATAAGATCATTGAAAAATATAATAATACTTATTTAAGTCAGGGAAATTTAATGTGAAAATTTTTTTAGGAAGTTTACAATACTTAAGAATTACTTATGGAAAGAAAATCATTAAAAGATGTTCATCAATAAATGAAATAATATTTTCTTACCATAGATCTTGCTTGTCCTTGTTTTAGATGGCACATAATTAAATTTTTATAGTATTATATTCTTTTTTGTTTTAACGATTTATTTTCAACTTTATTGTGTGACTCAAAGCTTTTGTTTATTTAATGTTTATCTGTTCTCAATTTAAATTTATTTTAAGGAACTATCAAACAACTCTAGTGCACAAGCTTTCCTTGGGCCTGAGAATGGTGATGTAAGTGTGAAATACAAGCAAAATTTTTTAGCTTTTTTTAAATGTTTATACATTTTTTTATTTTTTTTTTTCTTTTAAAATATATATACTACTAGAGTTTAATTTTAATTAAGGAGCCTTATCTCGAAGGGATTAGTTATAATTGTGTTGCACCAGGTAAAAGGTAAAAATTTTATAACTATAATTATATATAAGAGTTATATATATAATAATTATATGTAAGAGTTCAAAGTTTTAAATTTTATAAATGCTTAATACTTAATATATGTTTTTTGTTTCTTATATAGATTTCGACCCATGGATAATTTATCAGGTGGAGAAAAAACTGTTGCTGCTTTGGCTTTATTATTTGCTATCCACAGGTATTACTAACCATATATAATATTATTCAGACGTGTTGCTTTCGATAGATAATGTTATTCAACCCTATTGTTTTCTCATAGATAATGCTATTCACATGTGTTGCTTTCTCATAGATAATGCTATTCACATGTGTTGCTTTTCATAGATGTTGTTTACACCAGGGGTGTAGAGTCGTAAAAAAAAAGTAATGACTCCGACTCCAGTTGTTGAAATTTTTTGAGTACAACTGCAACTCCGGCTCCAACTCCAAAGAAAAATTTTTGAAAAATTCTTTGAATTTTTAAAAAAATATTACGCAATAAGTTAAAAATTTCTTTTTTGACAAATTTAAGAAACGTTCTTTAAAGTTTAGTATTAACATTAGGTTAATTGAATGTTTTGTACATGCACGTGTAATACAGGGAAATTTTACTATTGAAGTCGGAGTCGCCATTTTGTTTAGCGACTCCGTAATGGATGCTGCATGCTAAGATTTAGTATTCAAATAATCAAGTTCAAAGATGACTATCGATTCTTTGTATTATCTAAAATTCATGCCTGTTAAAACCTAAATCCTCAGTCAATGTATGTACACTCCACTGTGCCGATCTCTATTTAAGTTATTTATGTATGCATTAATGCACTTATTTTATGAAAATTTTGAAAAATAAAGATAAATGATAAACATTACTATAAATAAACAACATTATTAATTAAAAAACATAAAACTACTTCAAATAAAAATATTTTTTTAAATTTAAATTTAAAAAAAAAACATCTTTAAGGTGGATTCTAAACTGCAACTTTGTCAGCCATACCTCACAATTACAGCAATATAGAATCCACAGCACTACATAATTATGATACTTGCATGAAAACTTAAAGTATTTAAACATCTTTTTGCATACAAATGAGTTTCTTTTCAAACACATGAGAAATTCTTATTTACACAAAATGCATTTATATTTATTTTTAAGTAAGTAATATGACCTGAATCTTAATTAAGTTATCTGAAATAAAATTCATTAGACCTCAATGGATTTATCTTTAAAAAAAAAATTATAAGATTTTACTGGAGTTATTTTAGATAAATATTCATAAAATCTTAATGGAGTTATCTTTAAAAAAATTTGTAAGATCTTAATGGAGTTTGTTGGGTGTTACTAGTTATATTTTAATTATGTTATTTAAAAAAATATATATTTTTTTAGGTTTTAAGACTTTTTTTTAAACTGTTTTTTTTTTTAATTTTTCTTGTTTTTTATGATATAGTTACCAACCCTCTCCTTTCTTTGTACTTGATGAAATAGATGCTGCTCTTGATAACACAAACATTAACAGAGTGAGAACTAAGCGCTTTTATTTTAGTGATAATTTTGTTATGTGTCATTTTGTAAATCAGTATGTTTTGATAATTTTTTTATTTTATTTTTGGAAATTTTAGGTTGCAAAATATATAAAAAAACAAACTAACGATCATTTTCAATGCATAGTTATATCTTTAAAAGACGAGTTTTATACTAAAGTTGATAGTGTAATTGGGGTGACCGCTGATGTAAGTGCTTTTTCCAAAATATACTTTTTCCACTTTTATACTTTTTTATACTTTTTTTGCTAACGTAAGTACTATTTCTACTTAACAAAAAAACTAATGATCATTTTTAATTGCATAGTTATCTCTTTAAAAGACAAGTTTTTAATTGCATAGTTATCTCTTTAAAAGACAAGTTTTTAATTGCATAGTTATCTCTTTAAAAGACAAGTTTTTAATTGCATAGTTATCTTTTTAAAAGACAAGTTTTATACAAAAGGTCACAGAAGCAATAATCTATCTTCACACAATTTTTCATTGTGAGCTTTTTCTAGAGATAGTATTGATCTTCTTAGGATATTTTAACTTACAGGTGTGTAAGGCATAGTGGCATGGCTTATTAAGTAACTCAACTAAGTACGTAGATCTAGAAAAGTTTGCCTATTAATAAATGCAATTTTCTCACAACAATCCAAACATATATTTCCTATTTTTATCCCCAGCAAAACAAAAAAACTAGGCTTTTTAACCAAAATTAACAGAGTTTAGATGGTCTTGAATTTGATGGTTTTTAAAAAAACGTTTTTTATGTGAGTTGCCAAATTCTTAATTATCAATAAAGAGACTGTATTAAGTGTTTCATTTCCAAATAAAGCATTTTATACTGTCTACAAGCAACATAGATTTCTCAGTAACATGTTTTTTACTCATATTAAAATGTATTCAGAATCTATCTTTTACACGAAATTTATACAAATATTTCATTAAAAAATGTTTTTTAATGTTTCAAATATTTTTTTCTACCTCCTGCTAATGAGATTATTTCTGGATTTCGTCCATTTACTTTGCTGCGATTAGACTTCATAATGTTGAGACAGGTTGGACACTGCTTCAAGCCGAAAGCTTTGCATTTTATGTCCATTAAAGACACACACCCTCCTCCTCCCTCCTCCTCCCTCCTCCACACACACACTCCACCCACCCCCTGTAAAATCGCCTCTGTATAAAACATACTTTTTAAACCCCCTTACTTTTTTGAAAAAGTTAAGGTCGCCGCATGGTAAGTTAAAATCATCAGCTTGCTTTATTTTTTAATTTTTGTTTTTTAAAATGCAAAACAAAACAACTTTACAGTTCTATAGATTTTATATTCTTTATATAAACATGTTGTATACTAATTTTTCTTGCACAAACTCAATTTAGTTGTAAAAAAACTTGAAATGTAAAGCTAAAATAACATAAGTATCTCAACCATGACACATACGCAACAAATATCCCCCCTTTTTTTAATGTTTTTAGAATTTTGAGCTTTTTTAAAATTCTTTTCGTTTGATAAAGTGTATAATATCGTTAGATATGTTTGTATATATCCTTTATAAAACTTCACAAGTATTTTGTATTTTAAAAAATTAAATAAATTTCGATATACGACGTAAATTTTGCATATCGAAATTTTAAAACTTTTTAACGGTGATATATGTTTAAATATGTTTTAACATTACCCAACTTGAAGTTTACGTACGTTAGATATTTGCATACACTTTTGTTCGCATTTTCTTATAAAACAAAGTGCTGCGACTCTTTCTCGCCATTATCTCGGTTGCAATGGCTGCCAAGAGATTTGTGTCAAACACGCTCGAAAGGGCACTACTAACACATTATAATAATATTACTAATACTACTATTAAGTTTAGCAATTTTATATAGATTATATTGATTAATTCAAACCTGGGTAACAGGTTTCGTGTCTTGATACTTTAGGCTTAACTTTTTTGGTTGTCATAAAACCTGATATTTCTTACTTATACTTGTTCGAATTTAGATCTAACCAGTAACTTGCTGAACCATGTCTTTTAACAGCCAAAGAAATTAAGGGGACGATTATTTTTTTGCTTCAATGCAGTTTTCTGCTTTTTCAAATTTGTCTTTAGGCATAAATTTAACATCCAATGAGTATTTAGTAACACCAACCCTTCTAGCAGATTTTATAATGGTTTTTTAGTTTATCCATTTGTCCCATATATTGGCTAAAACTAATATTAATGCTTCTTTGTTTAAGGAACAGATATCAATCTTTTTGTTCACAATACTTACTGTTAATGTTTTTATTGACTTGGTCAAGAAGTTGAGTTACTACTGTTGTGTCTGATGGAGTGACGAATTCTTTTGGACTCAAAAAAAGATACAACATCAAAGTCTAGTCGTGAGTTAGGTCCATCTGACAATAAGAGATTGGGCTGCTTAACGTTTTTTTCATTTAAATAGACATTGCTGCCAAGAACGATTCATGGTTTGATATTCCATTATCTGGTGTTGTGATCAACAAATGTGGAATTTTATTTGCTGCTTCTGTTGGAACCATACAACTGGTATGGTTCCAACAGAAGCAGTAAATAAAAGTCCAAATACATATATCACCTTAAAATACAAAAAAAAATGGTTTAAAGCAAGTATTATCATATATACATTTTTTCTTAAACCGCATATATTATTGCATACCTGAAAATAAAACAAATAGTTGAATTGTGACACATTCTCTGTTTCCTTTATTATTTGACATGCATCCCCTTCACCAGTATAAAATAATTCAGAACTGATACCATTAACCCCATAATTAATAAATTGGGGTGTTTTATCACAATTAAATATCTGAAATACGAGATGCCGTTTCCCTTGAACATGTCAGTGCACAGTTTGTAGACACTCTCCCTTGTCGTTTTTTTGTAGGCATTCTCCCTCGTCGTTTGATTGTAAGATAGCTATGCTTATCAGAAAACAAAGCCAAAATAATCGATCAACCTTTTGTAAAAAAAAAGAAGAGCTTAAAGTAAAATGGGATATTTAAAATATCCCAATTTTAAAAATACAAAAATATAATTTTTCAAATATAAAAATGATTCTGATTATTTAGATATGTTCATAAGATCGTTGTAGATTAAATGATTTTAATTCGATTTTCCTTTTTCCAGCATAGCTCGAGCTTTTAATAATAGTTTGTAAAACTTCTACCTTTCTATTATTATCGTCTTTGTATTAGTGTGATGTCTAACACGTAGCACATTAAGAATTAACTTGGTTACTTCCTGTAAATAGTTTGTAAAGATCTGTTCTTTTTTATAAAATGAACAATGCAATTTTCCACCTTATTGCTTGTTGATTGTCTCTATCTTTAATGAGAGAAAACATACCATTCTTTAATGTTGTTTGTCCTTTTTTCATTCTTTTCTTTGCACTAATTTATAGCAGCTTCTAATTGCTTATTTCTCATTTGTATGTTTTCTGGTAACTGTGGCATCACTTTTGTACTGTTGATTGTCTATCTTTAATGAGAGGAAACATACCATTCTTTAATGCTGCTTGTCCCTTCTTATTCATTTCTTTGCACTAATTTATAGCAGCTTCTTATTATTTATTTCTATATAAGTTAGCAGTGATGCAATTGTCTTAAAAGAGATTTATTATAACAATCTTCTTCATAAAATCTAGTTATCATTCCATACAGTTCAGAAATTGTAGCCAATTTAGTTAATTAGTGTGGTTTTTGGGATGTATGGTAAAAAGTGTAGTCAACTTCAGCAATCTAGCAAAGGAAAAACACGAAATACATACCAAGAACAGCCTTATGTTTAAGCTTATTTTTCAAAATTAATAATAAAAAGTTATCTGTCCCAAAAAAGAAATTCTAGGCTATCCTACTTTATCCTACCTCAAGTTGTTTTTGGGCTGTAACCACCTATAATGTAAATATTTATTTAACGAGGAAAGATTTTTAATTTTAAATTTGAAGATAAAGCGTCTTTAGAAATAATTTAATAGTATTTAAAATCAGTATTAAAAAAGTATATGCGCACTGAGTTGCAGGAACTGACTTCAATGTTACGCTAAACACAACAATGCTATTTATGCAAAAACATTAATTAGCTTACTTTCATTGAGAATAATTGCTTAAAATAATTAGATGATGTTTGATTAATTTTGTTTTTAGCCTGAAAAAGATTGTATATAATTAACTGTTTAATCAATTATATAATTAGATGTTTGATTAATTTTGTTTTTAGCCTGATAAAGATTGTACGACGACGAGTACACTTACTCTTGATTTGACTCAATTTCCAGAATCATAAATCGAAACGACGTGCAGTCCTTGTATAGTTTTATTTTCCACTTGTTTTTATATAAATTTATATAATTGTAAAAAGGTTGTTTTTTTTTGTTGTTGTTGTTTCTGTTGATTTTTTTATAAACATTAAATAACCAGGGTTATTGGGGTTGACCGCTCTAAAAAAACGATATAGGTTAGTTTAGAATCACAAACCAACTTATATAATTCAATGTTTTTGTCAAATAGTTTCATAAAACATAACATTGAGATTACGTCATCAGCCGTTTTTCTTGCTTCTTTTTTTTTTTTACAAATAAAATAACAAATATTTAAAATTTTATAAAGTTACATTATCTTATATTGATATGTTCTACAATATATAAATTTTACTATACTTGTATATATTTTATATATATATATATATATATATATATATATATATATATATATATATATATATATATATACACAAGTATTATAAAACTTATATATTGTAAAAGATAACCTATCAAGCTGAGATAATGTAACTTTATAAAATTTTAAATATTTGTTATTTTATCAACAAACAAAAAAAAGATAATGCACTTCACAATAAAAGTAAGATAAAAAAAGAAGCTAAAAACAGCTTATTTCATGGTGATTTGAAAAAAAAAAAAAGTATTTATTGAAAAAGAAAATAAACCTATGTGTTCAATTTGCAATACTTAACTTGCTCATGATAAGACAAGTAATGTTAAACGTCACATTGAATCAAAATATATGTATTTTTCATGTCATAGAAAAAATAAAATCGAGTTGCTTAAAACAATATCAAAATCATCAAATGAGTATTTCATCTTCAAGCAAAGAATCAAATAAAACAAAATCTTTTAGATATGATAGTTTTAGATCCTAATAAAAAAAAGTTAATTTCAAATATTTCTGTTTCTCGACATACAACTGAAAGAAGAATATCTGAGATTATTTTCAAAGTTGAACAGCATTTGTTAAAAAAAGATTTATAAAATTGTGAAGCATTCAGCTTAGCATTGGATGAATCAACAGGTATTCACGGTAAACCTAAAATGGCAGTATTTGTTAGATATGTAACATCAGATGTACTTGCGAAAAGAGAGTTGCTAGATTTAGTAGAGCTAAAAGACATAACTCGTGGAATTTATTTAAAGGAAGACGTTGACACTGTTCTGGTAAATGCCAATGCTCCTAAGCTTATTAGTGTTGCTACAGATGATGCAACAGCAATGGCTAGAAAACATGTTTGTCCTATTGGTTTACTAAAAAGTGATAAATAAGTAGTATTTAGAGTTTATCCCAGTTCATTTTGTGATTCATCGAGGGCATTTAGCAGCAAAACATTTTAATTTTCCAATTGTTTTTAAATCTGTGCTAGAGATTGTAAATTATATTCGATCTAATGCAAAAAATCACAGACAGTTCAAAAATTTTATTAGTTAATTGGATCTTGCTGACAAACCAAGTGACTTGTTGTTTTACTGTGCTGTAAGGTGGCTTTCAAGTAAAGATGTTCTTTATAGGTTTGTAGAACTATTAGAATCAATTAAGTCATTTTTGCTTGAAAAGCAAAAGACATGAAATTTTTGACTATGTGAATTTTTTGCAAGATCTTTTATTAGTGATGGTTGTCCAATTCCAGGAAACGTACTTGAAGAAACATCTTAATTTGAAATGGAATTACTAGATCTCCAAATTATTAAATGCTGCATTGAACACTAACTTTATTGGATTTTTGGAAAATAGTTCCTGAAGTTAAGTATCCTCAATTAAAAAGGATTTTTATAAAAAAAATTTTGGTTTAACATATACATTTGAATCTTAATTTATTTAACCAAAGTATCGTGTCAATCTAACTAGTGAGCATTAGTTAGAGTTGCTTAGAATATCAACTACAAGCTTGAAACCAAATTTTAAAAAACTTATCAGTAGTGTTTTAAATCTTGGTGCATAATAAATTTATTGTAAGTTATGCAAGTTATTATGCAAGAAGAATTTTTTTTTAATGGTCTTTTGCAAAATAATTGATGTTGTAAAAAAAATTCTTTCTGTTATGCCTAATTTTTTGCTGAATGATGAAAAGTTATTTTTTAGTTGTAAAAATAAAAGTAATTTGACCTTAATTGAAGTTCATTAAAAAATTAATTTTTTTTTGTAGTGATTTATTTATTTAGTATTTTGCAGCAAAGGGATCAGACTTTATGTAGCAAAGTTTACATTTAAAGAATAGTATTTACATATATATCCATATACATATAAACACACACATATACACATATACATACACATTTAAACACACATATACATACGTAAACATATATAAATGTTTACGTATGTATATGTGTGTATGTATGTGTATGTATATGTGTATATGTGTGTGTTTATATGTATATGGATATATATGTGTATGTATGTGTGTATATGTATGTCTGTCTGTCTGTGTGTCTGTATGTATGTATGTATATATGTATGTATGTATATGTATGAGTATTTGTGTGTGCGTTTGTATGTGCAAGTGCATATTTATAAACCGTTCTTGAATTTGTTTCCTTTTTTGAGGTTAGGCGTTACATTTGTGTAGAGGCTTTAACATTCCTTGTTAAAGTCTCAATATTGTTGAGACTTAAACATTTCTTGTTAAAGTCTCTTAACATTCCTTGTTAAAGTCTCAATAGTCGTTAAACCTAAGCAAATAAAGTTAACTTATTTGAATTGTTTTTATATTTAACTAATATAAAAACAATTCAAAGTTTTTTTTTGTTTGGTCCCCGCCAAACAAAAAAAAATTATTTTTAACTAAAATTCTTTGATAATAAAAATAAAGTATAGTTAATTGCTATGTACATTATCAAGTAAACTTATTTCTCACCTTATCAATACAAACTTTTTTTTTACTTTTTTGTAATTAAGATGTCATTATGATTTTTTTTTCTTTTGTCTTCTGACGCCCCTAATACCTTGGCGCCCCTATTATCATGGCGCCAAGACTCGTATGCCCCTTTTGCCCCTTCTTCTCAGCGGCCCTGGTTCCAGCGGATATTATTTGGTAGCTGAGGTATTAGTTTTACTTTCTCACGCAATTATCCTTAAATAGAAAAATTTAGTATTTAATTTAGGTTTCTGAAGTTGATAAACCACAAGTACAACAAAATATTTACATGTGGTTGATACGTATTGCAAAAATATTAGCAATACATATCAACTGTGTTTATGACATCTGGATGTGTTACTTCTTTTTCTAAAAGATTTGAATAGTGTGCAGAACACCCATATGTTAAAATATTTAAATGTGTTCTTTGATTAAATCCCTCGTTTTTTTCATCTTATTTTAATTGCCTGTTTCTACAGTAAATACTTCTTTTTCTTAAGATCTTTAATAACATTACAAGGGAGTTAGGTACAATACTTAGTTATTTTTTATTTGATGCACAACCAGTTATGCATTAAAGTTTAAACATAAGCTCGTCCTTTGCATTCAAAGCAATAATCGGATCATTTGAAACACCACTCCATCCATCTTGTACAATCTTGAAACAACAAAAAATCAACTGCAATCTACACAATGAACGACACTGTTGACCAACTGCAAAAGCTACCGTACACAACATTAGAAAGTGATTAAGGTGTTGTAATAACTAACGATTTAAATGTCAGTAAACAAGTATTCACGGTCGCATTAGCTGGCAACCGTATGCTTGGCACGCTTAAGAATGGTTTTAGAGGCAGTAGTAATTCACTTAGAATTTGCATTACAAACCTGTACACTTGGAATTTGCATCAAAAAGCTGGTCACTTTATCTAGCTCAAGATAATGCTAAACTCAAGCAAGTTCAACACCGAGCCACAAAACACATCTCTATGATAAAGTACTTACCCTTCACTCAGCGATTATCAAGATTAAACCTGACAACACTAAGATTAAACCTGACAACACTAAGATTAAACCTGACAACACTAAGAAAACAACAAGCAAGAGCAGATCTTATTGAACAATACAAAAAATAACCGCAAGATTGGCATAATTAACTTTGCGGTTCCTCAGCGTCTACCAACCTTAACGTCATTAAAGTACAGTTTTTGATAATCAAACAAGTATAAATACAAGAAAGAAAAAATATGTCCGTAGAAAAAAGAAGACAATAAAATCTTGTCAATAAGCGCCGTTTTTGTATATACAGTATAAAATATAACATTTTCTTTTTACAATGATCTTTATAAAACAAAGAGTTAAATAGCCAGGGGCTCAAAGAAGATGAAGATGACAATACGTCATCGCAATCTTTTCATAGAGCCCCTATATAACTTCCATAGAATATAGATATTAAATTAAAAACCCTGGGCATAAGACTGCTGCGCTGATCAGTAAATCAAATAAAGATAAAATATAAAAAAAGTTAGAAAATAAATAAAATTCCTTGGTGATTCCTTTAAACACAAAAGATTCTCAAATTTTATTTTTTTATTAAAAACTTAAATTTTCATTACTCAGTATACGCGCCAAACAAATATCACACACTATAAATATAATATATTTTATTCATTTTATACTGTTTAAACATTAATATATCTAAAAATAGTCATAATCAGAGATGTAATAAAAAGCATATCAATTTTGATGCCAAATGTTTTCCCGCGTCAAAATATGGTAGACCATATGATATTTTCTGGTGAAAAACGTTTGCTTAAGACAAATGCTTGTTCGCGTATGCAAACAAGCATTTGTCTTATCTACCTGATTGGGGCTCAATTATTTAGTTTAATAAGAAGAAATTTAATCTGAATGGTCCAGACGGATATCAATATTATTAGCATGATTTAGGAAAAGAGCCCAAGACTTTCTTGTCCAGACAAAATGGTGGTGGTGTCATGATTTGGGGTGCTTTTCATAAGGCTGGATTATCTGAATTGAAGTTTTTAGAAGGGGAAAAAAAACGGCTGAAGACTATATTGTTACATTCTCTGATTACTTAATGCCATATGGGCATGCCAACTACATGCATGCCAACTATAGACATACGTTTGTCTTTAAGCGAGATAGCGCATCGATACATACGGCAAAGACTGTGATGGAATTTGTAGCGGAACATGACATTCAGTTATTTGATCATTCAACGCTGTTACCTAACTTGAATCTAATTGAAAACATTTGGGGTTACTTGTCTTGTCACGTGTATGCAAATGGAAAACAATACAGTGACGTCACGGAACTGAAAATAACCATCCATATGGAATGAAACAAAATCCCCCAATCTTTGCTTGAAACGCTATTTTCCTCTTTGCCTAAGCGTTGCATTCAGGTTATTATGAAGAAAGGTAAGAAGATTGACTATTAGATACGTTTCTAAGTCTTAAAACCTCTAAAATCTGCTGAAATAGCGTGTGTGCTATTGGTTTGGCACATGTGCCAAAGCGTGTGTGCTATTGGTTTGGCACATGTGCCAAAGCCCCCAGCTCTCCCAGTTGGGTCTGTATTTTTACTACTAAATTATTGCATTTGCTATTCTTTTGGCGCGGACTGAGGTACTGTTGCGTACTTAGTATTATTTATTTTTGATTTAAAGATTGTGTAAAATCTATTTACAGCGGCGGGTTTTTTCAGCTTTTCCATGTGCGAATTTCATTTACAATATTCTTTTATGTTTACTATGTAAGACAAAGAGAGAAGTATTATATAAAGCATATGAAAACTTCTTATTGATAAATTTCATAAGATATTTTAATAAGTTATAAGATAGCATTGATAATTTATTTAAATAAGTTATTATAAATATAATGCATGATCTACCTAACAAGCATGCGGTGTTACACATTTTAGAGTTTTGCAATAATATTTTTATACATATTGCCATTATGTATGAAAAATATATATTTACAATAGCTGTTTATCAATTCTTACATTACTCAAGTATATAAATGTAATAATAAATGTTTATTAATGCATATGTAAATTCTGAGGATTCAAGTATATTTTTAGTTAAGAATTTTTGTTTACTGAAAGTTAATTTTCAGTAAAGAATTTTAAACTTTCTTATAGATTTACTTATAAATTAATACTTAATAAAAAAATTTGATGTGAGCCATTTAGTGTCATAAAATCATATTCACACATGACCCGCATCAACGTCATCTCTTAAAGTTAGGGTGATGAGCTTTTAATACCACATTAAATGGCTCACATTAAATTTTTAATGCAACATTAAATATTTTTGTCAGACATTTGAAGTAATTACTATTATTAGTTTCTGTTTAAAGTTAGTAAAATTAAGAATTAACAATTAGTAATTGATAAAATTAGCATTTAATTAAGTAAAATTGACAGTAAAAATAAAAGCCGAAGCTACATTTACACTAACTATGTGTAGAACTAGTTTAAGATAAGTAATTAACCAAAAATATATATTTATTGGTTAGACAAATTTTTTTATGAACTATTTAAATGTTTACAATAAACATAATTGTAAACATTGAAAGTTTATTACATATCATTTTAATTTCACAAATTAACCTGTTTAGGTCATTTACTTTAGAAGCTATTTTCCTATGCATTTTTGTGACCCTATTTGTTTATTATATTTTGTGAGGACTTGACTCACTTAAACCCTAACAATTTAATAGAGGTTTTAAACCGAATGTTTTCTTTCGTCTTGTGGTTGCTTCTCCAGTTCTCCTTTTTTCACAGAATTGCAAAGTCAAGGAAATCACAGCAGTTGAAATAAGTTCTTAAATTAACTAAAAATTATTCTAATAATAATCATTGTTTGCTGTAGCATTTGCTGTAATAATTAAAATCTAAGTTTTTAAGTTGATATTTTTCTAGTAGTTCCACAAATCTTTTATAAGAATGTGAGTAATTTTTATAGAAGCTTTTGTTAATTTTTTTTTAATGCATTATTTTAGACTCAACTGTACAGTTAAAGATAAATGGCATCAATAAACAGTCTTACAGAACAGCTTTCTGCAACCAAAGTTGACTATGTTAATGAGTTAAGTTTTGCTGGTCGCAAAATGAAACTTGACACTGCAGAAGATGGTTAGTACATTGTCTTTTAAAATTAATAGCTAAAATTATTTTAACTATATAATGTTTATTGACAATAATAAATATTTCCTGGTGCAACATTTAACATTGATATTATAAATAAATAAAAAAATGTATCAAAAGAAAAATAAATTTAAAAAAATAATAGGGTTTCCCAAAAAATTTGTATTTATTTTCATTTGAAAATTGAAAAAAAAAAGTTTTTTAATACATAGATAAAAAAACATTCTTTTTAGATTAATTACAATGTAACCATGAACTTGGTAAAGTGGCAATTTACCAAGTTAATGGAAATATTTATAAAAACTAAATGGTAATGCTTTACAAAAAGAATATATGGTTTACTTTGAGTACATTTCTTTTGTTTATGTTTTTTTGATAGTAAAAAATCTTTAAAGCTATTTGATTATGACCGGTTTAGATTTGATTTAAGTAGTAAATTATTATTCTGTTAAACAAAATATTTATTTTGTAGCATATTGTTATTTCTTGTGTTACAACAAAACTTTTGTAACACAAGATAAGAACAATACGCTACAAAATAAAACTGTACAAAATGTAAAACTGTCAACTATTTGTATATTACATTATTATGGAGTTGTACTTTTATGTTATACTTTGTATTGTTGAATTAACCATAACTCAAATAGAACACAATAAAAATTTTTGCAATGTTTATAAATAATTTGTTATTAAAAGTGTCTGATGCCTAGTATCTAAAAATTTCCGAAAATGGTTGAAACATGTTTTAAATTAAAATTTATTTTTTCAACAAATTTTTATTTAAAAAATGGATCAAGCATTATTGCAATTTTCAGATCTTATTCTTTTATATTTGAAAACTATTAAAATCTTTTTGAAGTTCATCAATAACAAATGATTCTGATTGTTATTTCACAAACATAGTCAAATAAATTCGCATAAATAAATGATCTCTGATGTACATGCAGTCTATGCACTTATGTTTCAGTATGCATAAAAGCATTTCAACAAGTTTACCATCACAACTTAAAGTGATGAAGTCTGCTCTCATTCTTTACTTTATGTTTTATTGTTTCATATTCATCTCTTTTGTGCAAAAATGCATTTGACTAGGTATTATATAATTTTGAGCTAAATTTATTAAAAACCTGGTAAAACCTTTATTTTCCACAGTGGTATGATATCTAAACACATCAATTCTGATTCAATACAGAGTTTCTCTTTCCTAAACATATTATTTGAGTAATACAAAATTGTCTTACAGACCTTTGAGTTTGATCTGTTGTAGATTCATGGTTAACAGTCTTAGTTGAAGCAATCATTATGCTAAGCACCATGTGATTCACTTTTTTGAGATGATTTTGTAAGTTTGTTGTAGACATTTTGTGTGTATCTTTACTGGTTCAATACAGTTTTCTAGCAAAGTATCCACATTGTTTTTCCTTTTCATCTTCATCGCTTACTTTAAAGTTATCTCTTAAGCAATTCTTACTTTGCAATTGTGTAGCCATTAGACACTAATTAGATTACTTTTAATGTATATAAAATGTACTTATTCTGAGAATTAAAATCAAATGTTAAATTTAAAGTAATTAAAATTGAAGTTATTATCTTAGCTTTTTCAATATTTATTAATATAATTAATAATTATTAATTATATAATAATTTTTTTCAATAATTTTTTTATGATGGGAGAAAGGCTCAATTTTGATAGATAAAGTGGGTCCAACTATGTTTACAATGCGTTTTTTGGACCTTGTCTAGAAAAGAAAGAGCATCATTAGAAGAACCAGCCCAAATATGACAACAATATTCAATACAGGGGTGAATAAGAGATTAGTAGAGACAGAATGGAATCAGGAGTAAGAAAATAGCGACCATAATAAACCTTAGAAAATGCTAATATTGATTGTATATCTGTCAGATGCTAATTTTAATTGTATATATGTTTTCCATGAGAGGTCAGTAGGGAACAATAAACCAAAAAGATGTAAAGAAGAGGGCTCAGTGAGAGGGCTGTTATTCATCAATATACAGTAGCGTTCAAAAGTATTTTTACTACTAGTTTTAGCTTTAAAAAATAATATTGACAGTAAGTGGAGATCATTTATTTATTTTTTATTAAATGTACATTAATGACATTCAATTGCTATATAAAATTATTATTGTTTTTGCATTAATATTTTTTAAATAATTATTTTTCAATTTTGCTTGAGTCAAAAATAATTTTACTTTTATTATATTTGGAGGAAGAAAAAAAAGTGAAAAATGAAGATAACTATCAAAGTTCATAAAATTTTTAATTATATTAATCCATATTTGTGAGATCATGATCAGCTACCTGTTCAAAGTGATCAAAAAGAAAAGACTTTTTGTCAAGACAGTAGTATTAAGTTGAGTCAGCAAATAGAGCCACTTTAAATGTAGAAATAAAGCCACTTTAGATGCAGAAGTTATGGGCTTTAGTGCAAGCAGGGTCAGTGGTTTTAAAGCCAGGTCATTCAGTGCGATGAGCATTAAAGTAACCAATAACAACAATATTGGCATAGTGTTAAAGAGAAAGAAAATTTCAAATTTAATTTCTCAACAAATAGGTGAATTAATGGGTAAGTATACCCCTTAGAAAAATATATGACTATTAGAGTCTTTGCAAATCAAAGGATACTGTCCATCAATACTGGGATCTGAAGATGGAACAGGCAAATTTAAATTAGTCTTACAAAGAATAAGCAAGTCTGATGAATTCTGCAAGAGGTAGGCTATAACTGATGGAAGGTTACTTGGAAGACCATGATTATTTGTGAAAGATTAAGTATTAACAGTTAAGTAGTGGGGATGCAATATCGCATTGTTAATCGCAATTGATTTTAGCACCATGGCAATCAATTTTTTATAAAATATATAGTTTTGTGTTTTATTAATTTCTAGTTTAGCATTTTTTTGCAATTATTAAAAATATAAAATAAATATTTTTGTTTGAGGTTTTTATTAGGGGTCATCCATAAAATACATCATACTATAACTTTTAAATAAAAGTCAACATTTGCTCTCTTGCGAGGAAATTTTCATTCAATATTTCATTCAAAATTTTATTTAACACTTTTGGATTTTAATTACTTAAATTACTTAAAGTGTGAAAGCCAATAATTTCCTACTTTTATTATAAGGTTAAATTTAGTGTGATATACTTTATGGAAGTACATCACACTGAATTTTATAAAGTAAATCAAAACATAAAGTTACTAAACTCAACTATTAAATATACTTAATATACTCAAAGACATTTACTTGTATATACAATACCATTTATACAAGTTAGCCATAGGAATGTTTTTATTTATATCTTATATATTGTTAAGAGATAAAAAAATTTCAACTAAAAATTATTTAAAAAAGAAATTTTTAATAGAATATAAAAAACGCAATACCTTTTTTTTTTATATAGAAGTTTTTAATTGAGAGTTAACTCTCAATTAAACACTTCTACAGTTTGTGCTTCAAAATAGATTTCAATCATAGTCTTAAAAGTGTTCTTTAGAAGTCTCTTCAATTTTTGCTAAACTTTAAAAAAATAGCTAAATAAGTGATTCTAGTTTATCAAAACTCTAGAAAACACTTTGACCTCTCCAACTATCCTACAATCAGTCTTCACTCTGTTATTAGTTTCTTTATATAAAGGTTTTGAGGTTATTAAATTATTTCTTTCTAACTGCAGTAATAAAGTTATTCTTAAAGGCCTACCCTCCTTTTTATTTCAAGTAACTTCAAGGGTACCACAAGGTTCTATCTTTGCTCCTGTATTGTTTCTTATGATAAAATATAGCTTTACTTTATGTCATTCCCACTTTTCTCGATAAAAAAATTTTATATATTTTTTTATTTTTAAATAAAGTAAAGATAACTTTGAAAAAATTGTCCTCAAAAAATCTTATTTGTTTATATTTGTTCTGTTTGGTTTTTGATCAATCTGTATACAATGATCTTTCTTAAAATCTTTCAAGAAAGTACATATGTTTATAAGATTTTTGATTTGATAGTATATGGATTATAAACAGTCATCTATCTAAAATATTAATTTTAACGGAATTCATAATTATTTATGTATTTTTTTATATTTATATTATATATTTATTTACATTGTATAATTTAAAACATTTTGAATTGAAAAGAAAACAAAAAGAAAATTTGGCCAAAAGACTGCTGTATTGTGTTATTTGGTTTTGCAGAAACTACACATTTGTGATTCAATAAATTATAAATTATGAGGCAATATTATAAGTTAAAAACTAATTTTTTTCTTTGTGTTTTTTTGTTTTGATTTGGCATCTAACTGTATTGATTTGGCAACCATTTTTTTAACATATAGTTTAGTTTAAATTTAAGTTTTACAAAACCTTATTTAAGTTAGTCATTATATTAACTTTAATATTCATTAGTAATAATTTTTCCTTTCTTAACTTTTGATAACAGTAATAAATTTTCCTTTCTTAAGCAAATTAACAAAAAAATTTTGTGTCGGGTCAATGGGTCGGGTTTTTTTTTTTTTTTTAAAAAAAACCCGACCCAGTGGGTTTTTTTTGGGTAATTTTAAATTTTAATGGATTTTTTTGGGTTTTATTTTGTATTTGTTAAAAAGTTTTTTTTAATTATCTGATAAAGTAAAGGAATTAATTTTTATAAAGAATAACAAATATGTTTAAAATATTCAACTGTTCTTCTTCTTTTAAAACTGTTTTTTTCAATCATTCATCCATACACTTTAGCTTTGCAAAAATTTTTGTTTATTAATGCATATCTATTAAACACACAGCTCGATTTCTACTTGAACCAATTGTTAAATTTAAGTCTCTTTTATTAAATAATCAGATACATAGATATAGAGAATTTTTCAGCAACAACTTCAAGTGACATCAAACAAGAAATGTTTGATGTCACTTGAAATTTCTAAAAGAATGATATAATAAGGAGACAAAAACTCTACTATAGTTTTTTTTTGTATAACTCTTGGTTAAAAATATTTAAAAATAAACAAGGGCAATATAAGTAGAATTAAGATAGTAGAAAAATACTGTAAAGAACATGATTCCTATATGGAACTATTCCCAGCAGAGAGCTTCAATACATAACACAAAACGAAGGTACATATTAAAACGAAACTTACATCTACACCAATCATAAATAACCTCAAACATATAAATAAAATATATAATAAAGTTTTAAAAGAGTTTGAAAATATATTTCTTTCTTTACATTTTCCAAAAGCACAAACAACACTAAAAAAGTTAAATTTGTCGGTGAAACCAACAAAAAGTTAGCCACTGAGAGCAGGATTAGCAAAAACCCAGTTTTTTTTTTTTTTAAAAAAAAACCCGACTAAGTGGGTTTTTTTTGGGTAATTTTAAATTTTAATGGGTTTTTTTGGGTTTTATTTTGTATTTGTTAATTATTATTATTATTTTTTTTTTAATGATATTGAAAATTAGTGTAATTTTCTGCTTAAACTTTATTTAAATATATTTTATATTATTTATTTAATGATTTATAAAAAGAAGTTTTCAAGTTATTTTGAAAAAGATTTTTAAACATAATTTAAAATTGCAACAAAAAAAAAAACTTTCACGTTAAATTTATATGTATTGATTTATTTTTAACTTGTTTCTCTGCGCATTGGCCTTATTCATAAAGGTGTTTCAGAGTTAAAGAGTTAAGACAGGGTTTTGACCACAATAAAGCAGCCTCCTCAACTGTAGTTGCCTTCTCAGTTTTGGGAGGTGAATAACCTCACATAAAAATCACAATCTATAAAAATATTTGAATAAGAATTATGATAATGTATTTCCATACAATGATTCAAATATTAGTAAATCTACTCTGATACCTGATAAAGTAATATATAGGATCATCTAAAACTGTTGTCGATAGGTGTTGCAACATAAAGAGTTTAATGGAAGATAAAGAAATGTTGACTGTAGTTAAAAACTACTATATTATAATTTTGTTATTGTTTAAAGCTATAGTGATTTTTTTGTTCATTGAGATTAAGAATGAGTTTAAATTATATTTACTTGTCTGCATGTTCTGACTGTAGATTAAGAATGCATTTAAACTATATTTACTTGTGTGTAAGCATTAGGTTTTAATGTTTCACTCAGTCAAAGGAATAAAGTTCAAATGTTACAAAGTTTTGAAAACAATATCAAAGTTAAAGGGCAAACATTAGTTAGAAAACAAAGGGTAAAAGATGACAAACTAAAAGCAAGAGACTGGAAGCTCTGAGGAATTTTAAAAATATGAATTGAGAAAAAAAAAGGTTACTTGCTTCTTGCAAGAAAATATGATGTGCACTATAAATCAGCCAACTTACCAAAAACAGAAGTTTAATAGTGTCAATATGTGTACCATCTAATATGCAAAATAAAAAGTCAGAGGAAGAACTAAATGATTTATTTAATAGAGGTGATATTATGACAGGTCAACTTATTGTACAACAAAAATATCCCAAAATTTCCATAAATAAAGATCTATAAGCATCTATTACAGAAACTGAGATCCAAGGCAAAAGATTTCATTAAGATACTTAAAAAATTCAATATCAGACACAGATCTTACTTCAGAATATTAGGTGACAATGATATTGATTGTCAAGAAAAGCAGTTCTTTTTGAATTTAAAAGAAAACTTCAATTATATTGAGTAAAAAAAGAACAAGAAGATATTTGCCATTATGGCACAATTTCTTGACTATAGGAAACCATGCATAGATTTTATTTATGGTAAATGTCATGTATGACAAAGCTATTTACTTAAGTAATAATCAATACTTAATAAATACGGAAAGCATACTGATGTACAGTCGAAAATCGAATCTCCAGAAATATATATTCTATCACAGTATTCTTCAATTGACCAACAGTTAGTATATATCTTTTGTTGACACAAGATTGGAAGAATTTATTGAACTAATTAAAGTTGAAGATGTTCCATTTTTTTAACTAAAAATAGCATAAACTATATTTAAAAATCTGTGCAATCTAAATTGAGCAAAATATAGAGCACAGGGGCTTGCTGGCTCCAAAAAACACATGCGGGATTTTTTCAAAAAGGCCCATATATATGGGATTTTGCCAAATATGCTTGATTTAAAGGGCTTCATTTGTATATATTTAAATATATATATATATATATATATATATATATATATATATATATATATATATATATATATATATATATATATATATATATATATATATATATATATATATATATATATATATATATGTATGTATGTATGTATATATATATATCAATCAAAAGAAAACTGACCTTATCCAATATATATGACCTTATTCATTAAATCAACATACTAAAGCAACGAGTTATAATTGCATTTCCTTATAAATAAAAATGGTACTATATTGCGGCAAGCATGTTATGTTTTCATTCCTAAAAACGAACAAATTTCATCGAATTTTTGTGGTAACCAAATAGAATTTCTATTTTATTGTTTAAAAAAGATTAACGTTGAATGTGTACAATTTAAAAGATTTTCCATTCTATGTCAAATCTTAAAAAAAAAAATAGAAGCTATAATTACAACATTTTATGTTCTTTGAAAAAAAAAAAGCGGTTACTAAAGTTTATAATGTTAAATATCAGTTTCAACATATTTGCAGTCCCTGAAATGTATGAGTCCATAATACTTTCAAATAGAAATAAAATGCTGTATTTATTTGTATATATAGAAAAAGTATTTGACTACTTTTTAAATAGCAGTAGTACATACAATAAAAGCAATTTTATAAAAGCTCATACAAATTATTTATATTTAAAAACATTACAATTTTTGTTTATGAAAAAACAACTAATCGTTCTAATTTAACAAAAATTTTATCAATATGAATATTTTCCCATAAATTTAAATTGAACACAATTATTTCTCATAATAATCACTGGCTAACTTAAATAATTTTATCTATATAATGACTGATATAATAAACAATTTTAGTGACATATAACGATCAATTATTTTTTACAATATCGATTTTGTTTTGTGGCAAAAATTACAAGCAGTTGCATTTTATTATGCAAATTACTAATATATATATATATATATATATATATATATATATATATATATATATATATATATATATATATATATATATATATATGCGCTTGAAGTCCAATCAGAGATTTGTTAAAGAATTTAACTTGTGAAATAATAAAAAAAAAGCATATAAATATCATTTTTAGAATGTAGTATAGAGTATAAAAGTGCAAAAAAAAGGCCTTTCTAGGATAAATAGCCAGCATGCCACTGATAGAGCAGAATTTATATAAATTCAGTAATCCAAAACCTTTTTCTTTTTCTGATTTTCCCAGAAAAATTGCTCCAACATCATCTATTTTTCTATTTTGTATGTACAAAAATATTTTGTATGCACACAATATTTTGTATGTACAAAATATTACCAATTTGAGCAATCTTTTGTTTTTTCTATTGTAATAATATAAATTACTTATAATTGAGTTTTTTTTTTTTTAACATCTTCGCTTCCAACAAGGCTGCAAGCAACCACTAATTAGTGTTGGAAGTTACTGGAAGAGAAAAGATGAAGGTTGTAGAGCAAGATAACGATTGACAGACAACTTAAAAGATTGCAAATTATATGAATCAGGAAAGCAAGATGAAGGATAGCAAGATGAAGGATTTTATAAATACGCATTATTTCTTTTAAAATAAACCAATCAAAATGCACAAAAAGATTCAGCATTTTTTGAAACCTATTAGAGAAAATATATTTTTCTTTAAATCTCTTCTTAACTATGCTGACTAGTTGTAATAATTTTGAAGTTAGTGCAAGTGAGGAACAAAACTTTTTTTATGCCGTAACATTTTTAATTGTTAGATATTTTTTTGTTAAGATGTTGTTTTTTTGCAAAGGTTATACAAGTTGAATAAAAACTAAATTAAATTAAAAAAAAAATAAGTTATTCTAATTATGTTCAAAATATTTTTTTTCAAAAAAAAAAAAATTTGAAACTATTTAATTAGACTTTTTTTTTTTTTTTCTCTATATTTTATTGCAAAACAATATAAACAAAAAAATTAAATAAAAACATCAACTTAAAATTAAAACATCAGTTATACTTAAATTTTTAATAGTTCAAGAAGCAATAAATCTAAAAAGAATGTGGTATCTAATAACTTATTATTTTACTCATTTATTTTTTTGATTTGGTCTTATTCTTTTGTTATATAGATAGTGCATTTTTTTGCAAAAACATTATGTTTAAAGGTTTATGGTGATAGTGTTTTTATTTATTCTAATTTTTTAATTAGAATAATTCTATTTATTTACTTTATGTTATTTTAAACTCGTTTTATGTTTTTAATGTTATAAACTGTATTTAACAACAATAAAACAACATAATAAAGTTATTTTATATTATCACAAGTTTTTTATATTAACAAAACAACCTAGCAGTATTGTTTTATTGATGTTTTATATAGATGTTTGTATATATATATATATATATATATATATATATATATATATATATATATATATATATATATATATATATATATATATATATATATATCTGTGTGTGTGTGTTTGTGTATATATATATATATATATATATATATATATATATATATATATACATATATATATATATATATGTGTGTGTGTGTGTGTGTGTGAGTGTGTGTGTGTGTGTGTGTGTGTGTGTGTATATATATATATGTATGTATGTATGTATGTATGTATTTAGCAAAGGAGATAGTCGATGCCATAAAAAACTGTAAAGATTTGCAAGCATTAAGATTAGAAGGAAATACTCTTGGTTTGGAAGCAGCCATTGTGATCGCAGATGCTTTAAAATCTAAGAAAGAGTTTGAGGTAGGACTTAAATGTCATGATATTTAAAAAGTTTTATGTAAAAAGTAGTAATTAATAGGGCTGTACTGGATTTAATTTTTCCAAATCCGGCCGGAGCCGGATTTGCCGGATTTTTACTAACAGATCCGGCCGGAATCGGAGCCGGAGCCGGATTTTGAAGCAAAACTACAGGAACCAAAATCCTGTATATCCCTACTTGGTGTTGAAAATGGTCAACAAAGTTGACTATTTAGATCACCAAGTGACAGTTCCCGACGGGCATTTCTTTTTAAAAGTTACGATCTAAATGTATTTTAAATGTCTTTTAAACGTCTTTTAAACATTAATGTTTAAAAGACGTTTAAAAGACATTTAAAACACATTCAGAACGTAACTTTTAAAAACAAATGCCCGTCGGGTTGTTTTCTATTAAACATCATTTTTGTTGTTTAAAAGTTTTATAGCAATTTCTATAGAAATTAATAGACATTTTATATAAATCTTATAGAGTTTCTATAGGCCATATGTTTCAAAAATTGAGAGAAATTCTACAGAACTTTTTTTCCCGGGATGTTGTCACTCCGCCACTGTAGTGAATCAGCGTGTCTATATATTTCTGATTCTTCCAGATATTGGCTTAGCTGAGTGTCAATGCTTGTTGGTAATTGTTGTTCATGTGCTGTGCCGCAAGCGGGCGTAGACTCAATAATAGGCTTAGCTAATTAAATTGTAAAAAAATGTAAATACAGATACCAAAACAAACATGAAGTTCAAAAATTAAGTATTATGTATACATGTTATCACGGGTAAGAAAGATGCAATAAACATCCAGAAATCCGGCCAAAATTATGCCGGATTTGCTAACATTTTGCCGGAGTCGAATTTGGGCCGGATTTGTAAAAATGGCCGGATTTCGGCCGGAGCCGAAATTCGGTACAGCCCTAGTAATTAATATTAAAACCTAAAAGAAAACTATGAAGTTCATAAGGTTTCAAGATATTTTTAAGTTGTAGATGATTGGTTCAAAATCAAATGGTAAAATTTTTTAATTTTTTAATGCTTTGATATTAGGTCACAATTTTCAATATATATACATCTTTAAATGAAAATATATACATCTTTAAATGGAAATATATACATTATTAAATAGAAATACATACATCTTTAAATGGAATATATTAAAGCATAAGGAGCATTGTATTTTTTTTTTTCAACTTTTGCCTTATGAGTTGATGTATGTACACAAGGCTTGTTTTAAATAAAAAATGCTTAATGCATTAGCTTAACGTAATATTTGACGTCATAAAATTATCTTTATTTTTTTTTTATAGACGTTAAGTGTTTTAACTACATAAATAAATAAGAGCAAGCTAGTTCAATTTAAAAATTAACTCAAATAACTAAAACAATGTATAAACATTGTAAATGTGGGTATATTATGAATAGTTTGTTATGTTTTTAATTGTTATGCTAATAATATTTAGTTCAATATTATTTAGTTTCATTATTTCTAAAATTAGTTTTTGAATAATTATTGTTAGTAAATCATTATTGAATAAAAAAAAAAAAATAATGATTTTTTATTTTTAAAAATTTTGGGAGTAAACAAAAAATATTAACATATTGATAAACAAAAACCCTTCTTAATTATTTAAACAGCAATTTTGTTTTGACTAGCAAAAAATAATTTAGGCTTTTAAGTATTTTTAAATTAATTGTTTATTGTTTTCAAAAAAATATATAAAAAAGTTTAATGTCTGTTTTGAGCATATTTTTAATACATAGTTAGAAGGTGTTTGCCAGAAATTTAATGCATAAATGTTTTACATTATCGTAAAAATGTTTTATATTTAAACAAACCACAAAGAAACACAGAGCTATAGAGAAAAATCAATATTTAAATAATAAGTTATTTTTTTTTTTTGAATTTTTTTTAATTAAAAAAAAATTAAATAAAATATAAAAGTCTTAAGTATACAAACTCTAATGTTGATTAATCTTAAAACAAAAAACTTTTTAAATACTTCTATGCAATATTTTAATCATGCAAACTTAAAAAAAAACTAAATTAAAAATAAGTATATTTAATAATTTGAATCGTATCTGTTTATAATAAACATTCGTTAAAATTTGTTTATTAAAAATTAAGTTCCTTAACTTATAAACAAAACTCAAAAGTATTTTTATTTTATGTATAATTACAAAATTGTTTTTTTTTTCGTTTGCAAGTAATTTAGAGTAATAAAATAAAAAAAATTGAGAATAAATATGAGGTTATCTTTGTTAAGAAAAAATTTATTTATTGAACAATATTTGTTTTTATTTTGTGCCATTTATAAACCGTAGGGCAGCTGCCTTTACGACGCCATTGGTTTTGGATAAAATTTTATTTTTATAAAGATCACACAAATTACATATGATTTTACTAACATCAGTCTTCTCCTTTTCTGTGATAGTTTCAATTCGAAAAAGCATTGGCAAAATCGCAGGATTTAAAAGTTTTCAAAGTAACTAATTTGTCCTTCAAAATTCAATCCATTTTCGAACTTTAAACAATTAGGAGAGAATAGAAATATACTAGGTTTTTATATACTAGTTTGTCTTATTTTATATAGAAAAATATATAGTCATTAGTAAAGAATAAAGACATGTCTTTAAACTATAACGTGCCTTAGTATTAATTTAACGAAGTCTGTAATGTGCGCGTGCATAATAAAACCTCTGTTATATAAATATATTTATTGTAATATTAGTGTAATATTAGTAATATTAGCGGATGTTATAGTCTACTAGTGATTTCTTTAACTTTATAATGTAACTTGATTTATGAAAATAAAATTTATTGAATTGCACACAGAAAAAGTTTAACAAATAGTCTTCATTCAAAAATTGCCAGTAACAGGTAATTATTTTTCCTTTTGTTCCCCTTCCCCCCATATATCTTAAAGTTAAAGGTATCCATAAACCTTTAACTAATAAGAAAAGCAAACAGTAATAATTAATGAAAAAGTAATTTTTATTACAATAAAAATAAATTGTTCATTCATTGGCAGATTTTTTTTACATCTCAAAAAAGTGTCTTAATATTTTTGTTGCCAGAGAATAACAAAATGTTTTTTGTAATATAGATTTTTATAGAGTTTTTTACTGAATTTTTATTAAAAACATCTGCCAAAAATTTTCAGTTAAGAATTGATGGACTTTTTTCATGTTGCTAAATATTTAGATAAAAATTTTAGCGTAAAGTTACGTTGAATTTAATTGTTATAAAAAGATAAGAAGTATCATCGCGATAAAAAGTTACAACATTTATTTTTAACGTAACTTTATTCAAACTTTTGTAATAAATATTTTTACATTATGCTATGCAAAAATTATTGTTGTTTTTTAAAAAAACTAATTCTTTTATTTTACTGCTAATTTAAAAGTTTAAAAATGTTAAAAAGTAGCTTAACCAAAATCGCTTATTGTTTACATAACAATTGTTTAAGGCGTACATAAATCGCTCTACGCATAATGCTTTAAAACAGGGCCTGTGTACACTTCACATAGTTATAAAAATAAAGTTTAAAGCCACATTTCACAATCTAAAAATTAGACAAAACAGGTTCTGTAAATCTTTTACTCAGTAACAAAAAAGTTAAGAATGTGTGGAATGTAAAAATGGTGAATGATCTTTCAAAACTTAATCAAAACTTCTTAACTGTGTTACTAATGTTTTAAAGAGCCTGATAAAAGATAAGTACTTTAATAGAACTGTTTTTATATGAGTTACTAAAAGTGTTATTATCTTTAAAAATCAAAAAAATTCTTGCTCATACGGGGTCGTCCATAAATTACATCACACTTTGGGGGTGTGTTAATGTTTTTGTGGCGACTTATACAGAACTTGTTACTAAATAAGTTCAATTTTGTGATGAAGGGGGAGGGGTTCTAAAATGGTCAAAAATTGATGTAATTTGTGGACAACCCTTATTTATTTTTTTCTAATAACTGGATTGTTAGAATACCTTTAGTATTTTGTACTTATTTTTTGTTGTCTAATACCATTAACAACATGTTTAAGACATGTTGTTAATGGTATTAGACAATGGTATTAGACCTAACATAGTTAAATATTTAACTATGTTAAGTGTTTTAAACAAGTTTAACAAAATGGATTTTGTTCAGTAGGCAACTAATCAGGCATCAGTTATTATTTGATCAACATCAGTCATCAGTTTAATAATAAATTAGTTAAATAAAAATCAAGTAATAAATGATATTTAATAAAATAAATGATATTTAAAAATATTGAATGAAAAAAACTGCACATATCAAGTTTTTTCAAGTAATAAATGATATTTAAAAATATTAAACTAAAAAAACTCCACATATCAAGTTTTTTTTTTATTTAAATGTAATAGCTTATTGGCTTATATTTGTTAACTTTTAGTGAAAATATAAATTCAATTTTTAGACCTGATACATATATATACATTGAAATTCTTATTTCGAAAACTTATTTCAATGTGCTGTAGTTCTAATCTTATAATAATTTCATACTCTTTTTACATTAGATGGCTTTGTGGAGTGATATGTATACTGGTCGTTTGCGTTCTGAAATTCCTCCGTCCCTAGTAAGTAAATAAGTTTAACAAAAATGAAGACACAGCAATAACATATTCAACATTGTTTAAATTAGGATATTATCTATATAAATAATATGTTGTATTTAGGAGCGTCTTGGAGATGGAATTATTACTGCTGGTGCTAAACTTTCAGTACTTGATTTAAGTGATAATGCTTTCGGGCCTGATGGAGTAAAAGGTATTAAAAATTTACTTACAAGCGAAGCCTGCTATAATCTTAAAACACTGAAGCTAAATAACAATGGATTAGGCATTGGAGGTGGCAAGGTAAATAGTATGTGTGTGTGTGTATATATATATATATATATATATATATATATATATATATATATATATATATATATATGCTGTGGCTAGTAGGTTGGAAGTCCCCCTAAAACCTGTCATTAGAGCCCCAATTTTTTAAAAAATTTTCACTGTTTTTTCTGAAAAAAAAAAATTTGCAAATGGGTCCCCAAAGTTTTCTGACCCCCCCCCTCCCTTCCACTCCCATTATGATGTGTGGGATAGCCTAGCCATGGCTCTGAATATATATATATATATATATATATATATATATATATATATATATATATATATATATATATATATATATATATATATATATATATATATATATATATGCTGTGGCTAGTAGATTGGAAGTCCCCCTAAAACCTGTCATTAGAGCCCAATTTTTTAAAAAATTTTCACTGTTTTTTCTGAAAAAAAAAAATTTGCAAATGGGTCCCCAAAGTTTTCTGCCCCCCCCCCCCTCCCTTCCACTCCCATTATGATGTGTGGGATAGCCTAGCCATGGCTCTGAATATATATATATATATATATATATATATATATATATATATATATATATATATATATATATATATATATATATATATGCTGTGGCTAGTAGATTGGAAGTCCCCCTAAAACCTGTCATTAGAGCCCAATTTTTTAAAAAATTTTCACTGTTTTTTCTGAAAAAAAAAAATTTGCAAATGGGTCCCCAAAGTTTTCTGCCCCCCCCCTTCCACTCCCATTATGATGTGTGGGATAGCCTAGCCATGGCTCTGAATATATATATATATATATATATATATATATATATATATATATATATATATATATATATATATATATATATATATATATATATATATATATATATATCAGGGCTTAAATTAAGTGATCGCAAATTACGATTTCTGGAAATGCTTCCGGTATTTAAATATTTAGCCTTTTAAAAACGGTAATTTTTGTTTTATCGCTAAACTTAATAGCTGCTTTTTATTTTAATTTATTATTTATATTGATCTTGAACTATGATATAAAATTTCATTATAAAACCATATTTTAATTATAATTTTTATTATTATTATTGTTTAAAATTATGATTTAAACTTTAATATTTTAATTCATAGCAGTGTTAGAGCACTTGCTTTAGAAGCAGGAGATCCAGGTTCGAAACGAGCTATGAACATATTTTTGCGTCATGGTAAGGAAGGAGGCGTGATCTTCCTAGTTAAATGCACTTCCGTAGTACTCTGTGACAAGATCGTTAGGCCTTCTTGGGGCATCTAAATAACAAAATTTTAAAAAATTCACTTTATAATTCATCAGAAAAACTAGAAAAATAAAGCAAACATTACGATGTGATTTTAAAAAACAACTTATTTAAATCTTAATCAGTATTTTCTTACAAATTAAATGCTCATAATTTTTTGGCATATATCTATACAAAATTAAATTCACAGGAGCTAAAAAACATATAAAAATTAATTTAAATTTAATATAGTTATTTTAAAACAAAACAAAAAAACTTTATTAACTTATTTTAAAATAAAATATTCATTTTATAAATACTCTTTTATTAATATTTTTATTATCAATTAATTAATTTTTAATATCAAACATTTAAATTTTTAAATAAATAATTCCTCAAAGTTTCCCTCTAAACAAAAATTGATTTTAATGTTTCATACAATGTGTAAATACCTTAAATATAATTTTTTATTGGTTGATTTTTAAAATATGGCGGAAATTTTTTTGAACCTTGAATAATTAATATAATTTTCAAATAACTTTTTTATTTATTTATAATCTATAAATTGCCTGGTGTTTAAACAGTTTTTACTTTTATTATTTTTGTAGTAGTAAATTTATTATTTTGTTTTTTTTCATTTATTTTTGCAATAAGATAAATTGACTGTTTCATGAAAACAGTCAATTTATCTTATTGCAAAAATAAATGAGTTATATTTTCATGTTTGTAGTGTTTTGCTATTGTTTCGCAGTGAAAGAAATATTTTATATAAATGCAAGAGAGTACTTGATAAATTAAAATGCTTAAACAGATGTCCAGTATTGAGAGATGGCGTTTGAAAGTATTATTCAGTGATTAAGTTAGAGTTAAGTAAGTGTTGTTTAAGTTAAATTCAGGTAAGTGTTGTTTCAGTGTACTGTAAGTTGTGTTAGTTATTGTGTTTTGTGTTTGTAGTGTTCTAAATTTTAAAGTTTTATATGTCATTTAGTGTCTTTATTTGTATGAATCTGTGTGTTCGTAAATATTTTTTGTGTTAAATGCAATGCATTTTAGTAGAACTGCACTGAACAGTGAACACCATAGAGAAGCATAATAAGTTAAAAGAGTGTAGCAGATTGAGATAAAAGTACAAAAGGACAGATGTCCAGTGGAGAACAAAAAGCCTTTAAAAAGAGAAAATGAAGATTAATCATAGTTATATGTGGTAAATATAAACAGAAATGATAAACCATAGCCGTGGAAAGTAAATGTTATTAATTGTTGTGATAATGAAAGTTGTTAGTGTAGAGTGTAAATATGATGCATAAAAGTGTCAACCGTAGAGCATGGATACCATTTGTTTGTGTTATAAGCAAAATAAACATACATTATAGATGCGTATATTAGATGCATACTATAGATGCGTATTATAGATGTCTCACCGATGGTAATGGATTCTGTGATCTGATGTGGTTCATGATCTGGTTCAAAATGGTAATATTAATATGGTTAGATAGAGTTGTACGTGTTATGTTTAATTTCCATTTAGTCAATATGTTTAAATACGTTTTTTATTTATATTAAGACTATCTTTTGTGTATACAAATATATATATATATATATATATATATATATATATATATATATATATATATATATATATATATATATATATATATATATATATGTTACTCACAGATCGTGAAATCGTGCATTTCACGAACTGTGCAATTTTTTGCTCATTTTGTGAAATGGGTAGCACTGTTGCGCAGATTGTGAAATATTAAACTTTTAATGTTTTTTTTAATACATACTCTGTGTAATAAATAGTATTTATAATAAATATGTTTTTTAAATTAATAGACTACCTGCCTAACCCAAACCCTCAGTCGATGTAGCAGCACTCTGTTGCGAGTCAGGCTATTTATCAGTCGATGTAGCAGCACTTCGTTGCGAGTCATGCTATAAGATAGTCTATGTAGCAGCACTCCATTTAAGTCGCAATTTTTTATTTAAGTCACTATCAATATTTATTATACATAGTATAATTAAATATTTAAAAAAATACCTGTAAAAATTCAACATTTCATAATCTGTGCAACAGCGCTATCCATTTCATGAAATGAGCAAAAAATTGCACAGTTTGTGAAATGCGCAATTTCATGATCTGTGCGTAACATATATACAAATATATATACAAATATATATATATATATATATATATATATATATATATATATATATATATATATATATATATATATATATATATATATATATATATATATATATATATATATATATATATATATATATATATATATATATATATACAAATACAAATATATGGTGTAATTTTAAACTTAATTTTATTTATTCGGTTATTAGTAAAATAATTTGTTTCAAATTTTCTGTTATTCAGGTTCTTAATAAACTGAGAATTTGATGACCAGAAATATTTCCAGATATTGCAATTTGTGATCACTTAATTTCGAGCCTTGTTTTACTTAATTCACTTAATTTCACTTAATTTTGAGCCTTTGAGCCTAGATAGATAATATTAAAGTTTTTAGATTCTTTTAGCTTGTCATGAAACAAATGGATTATTTAATTTTTTATAGATACTTTTGTTTTAATAATATTTTTCAAGTCACAGCAAATTTAAATGTTTTTGAGAAGCAAAAGTTATTGATAAAAAATTATTTAAAAACAAAAAAATGTATAAACGAGAAATCTTCATTAAATGACATTAGTATACAGGTACAGCATGAACTTGTGTGTAATTATAAATGTGTGTACAAATTCCTTAACAAGTATTTATTTGTAAAAATAATTTTTATGGCAAAATTTATAATTTTAAACAAAGTATAGAAAATTGTTAGCAGGATTTATGTGGAATTATTTAATGTAATAACTGTGTTGTAATAAAACTAACCTAAAATATAGTTACAAGTTTTCACATCTTTTTGAAAAAAAAAGTTCAGCTTTTGTACAACTGCATCTAATATTATTACTACTCTGTTGAAGAAATGAATCAAAAAAAGCATAAAGACAGACACTATAACACACCAATGTTAAACACTGTAACACACCAATGTTAGACACTGTAATACACTAATGTTAGAGGGAAAAAATTATGAATAATGGTTAAAAGTTTTCTGAGCACAAAAGTTACACTAAAAAGACTTAGCTTAATGATAGGTCATGCTAGATTGCGTTTGGTGGATCGAGTGATAAAATCTCCCTTAAGCAGCCACCATGGAGTATTTGTAAAAAAAAGATATAAAGGTGCATCTTACAACAATGATTCAGAGGTTCATACTAGGCAGCTAGAGCAGATCCAACAACATTTAAAATGTGTTATTGGACCTTGTCTAAAAGAGAGGGGGTCTCATTAAAAGAATTAACCCAAATATGACAACAGTATTCCATACATGGATAAATAAGAGATTTGTTGAGGTAGAGAATGTAATCAGAAGTTATAATAAAATTGAGGCAACCTTAGCAGATTTTAACTTTGAAATGGATTCTGTATGTGGTTTCCTTGAGTCTTTTTTATTTTATTCTGACTCACTCCCAACAATACTGCAAGCAACCACTAATAAGTTTCTAGAAAACAAGGAATAGAATTAAAAAGCTAGAAAACAGTTGACAGAAGACTTGAAAAGTATTATTGTATAAGTCAGGAAAACATAAAAATGGCAGAGAGTTCCAAAGGGTTTAAGTGCGGTGATAAAAACTAGACAAATAAAAGTTTATCTTAAAAGCAAACCATGATGGTATTTGTAGAAAAGAGAAAGAGATGCAATTTTATGGTGATTGGAAAGAAGCTCGGGAGAAAGAGTTGGTCCAACTATGTTTAGAATGAGTTGGTTTTTGTCTAGAAGTGAAAGAACATCATTAGAACCAGCCCAAATATGACAGCAGTATTTAGGTAAAAAATGGAATCATGAGTAAGAAAATGGTGAGCATGGTAAAGAGAAACAACCTTAGCAGATGCTAACTTAGTAATCAATTGTATATATGGTTTCCATGAGAGGTCAGCAGTGAACAATAATTCAAGAAGATGTAAAAAAAATGGACTCAGTGAGAAGGTTGCCATTCATCAATATAGGAATGTTGACAGTATTGCGATAGTTGTTTGCAGTAATTAACTGAGTTTTGTTAGAGTTAAAATTCACAAGCCATTGTAAGTCCCAATCCATTACAGTAGTGAGATCAGATTCATGATCGGCTTCCTGTTCTAAGCGATCAAAAAGAGAAGAGTTTTTGTCAAGACAGGAATGTAAAGTTGACTCAGAAAGATCATCAATGCAGATAAGAAACAAAAAAGAAACAATTATAGAACCTTGAAGTGTCCCAAAAGTCACTGGAAATAAAGAAGATTGTTGGCCTTCAAGGATGACTTTATTAAAGCAGTTAAAAAGAAATGATTTGATAATTTCAAAAACTTTCTCAGATACACCATAAGATGCAAGTGTTGGCCTATAATTTAACCTAATTTTGAAAGTTTGTAAATTGTAGATTATGGCGTTTTTGATTTTTATATTTACACCTTATTAAAACATGTGCTTCTGATTTTCCAACCTACTAAATTGTTGACCTACTGTATTTTTGACCTAGTGATTTTTCAACCTACTCTATTTTAAATTTTTTAACTACCCTGTTCCGGTATGTATTTTGTATATTTTATTGTTGATTTGAATATGAGCCAAATTTGATCAGCCTTAGCGCAGGTTGAAGCTCTGTGTTCCGAATCGGGAGGTATAAGGTTCGATGAATGCTTGGAAAACTTATTGATTGCTAATTAAAGTCACCAACAACAACAACATTGGCAGAGGGATAAAGATAAAAAAGGGATAAAGAGAAAAGGCATGATCAATTTGATCAAAAGTTGCATTGAAAAGAGTTTTGAGAACAAGGAGAATGATAAAGGTCAAAATAGTAGTGAAAAGACTCTGATTTCTCGACAAATAGATTAATTAATGCCTAACTATACCATCTAGCCATGTATGTGACTATTAGAGTCTTTGCGAATCAAAGGATAGTACCCATCAACACTGAGATTTGAAGAAGACAGCCAAATTAAAAACAGTCAAATTTAAATTGGTCTCACAAAGAGTAAGTCTAATAAATTTTGCTAGAGGCAAGATTCAACTGATGAAAGGTTATTTCAAAGACCACAAATATTTGTGAAAGATTTATTGAAACAGTTAGGTGGTGATGATAGTTTTTTATGTGTTAGGTTACTTTATACATGACTTAAATTTAAAAGAGAACATGACTCATTCATAGGTAGAGCATGGCCTCCCAAGCAATTAGCTATGCATTTGTCTCAATTCTGTTTATTAACCAGAAGTCCTGACATAGGGCTCCTTATGTAGCCTCAAAAATACATACCAAAGTTATTAATAGGGACGCCATTCATACACAACAATGCTTTGTTAATGCTTTGATATTTTACAGCTGTTGGTGAAATCAGCCTCTATGAAAGCTAACACAGAGTTTGTGAAACTTTAGTTCCTCAGAATGAGGAACTAAAGTTTCCCAAACTTTAGTTCCTCATTCTGAGGAACGAATGCCCACCTCAGAATTAATGAGTTTTGACTAAGAATTTTATTAATTATATTTATAATTTGTTATTATTACTTGCTCTAAGCTGTTGCTCAAATTAGAAGTTTTCAAATTGTAAAATATTTGTATATAAATTTCCTCATAAAATATCTTTTGAGGGGTAAACAGATTCTATCTGTTGACCAGCCTTACACCCCTTCTTCATTAGGCTGGCGTACAGCTCTAAAACTTAGTTTTATGGTTCTGAGGCCGTCTGGTAGTCAGGTTTCCTGAATCTGTGCTAGCTCTCAGAGAGGCTGGTTCCATCAACAGCTGAAAAATATCTAAGTATTAACAGTGCCATGTTACACATGGATGGTGTCCCTTTTTGTACTTTTGGTGTGGATTGCCGAGGCCACATTGGAGCCCTTTGTTACGGCGTAGGGTTTATTAATTGCTTGGGATATTAAACTATTAAATTAAAAAAGCAGTTGCTTGGGCTATTAAACTAATGCTCATCACACTGAATGGCTTGGCTCTTGTGACTCTGCAGGTGTTAAAACTCACAACTTTTGTCTTTCTCAATCCCTAATTCAAATAGTCAACTTTCCAACTCACTTTCCAGACAACCCGAATCATTAACCTTCTCTATTCGACTTATGTCTTGTTTCTGATACTAGTCAGTGCTCAGTTTCTCCACATTCACCATTAGGTGCTTCTGATCACAGTTTGATTTCTCTAAAACTATTATCTTATTCTTCTTCATCATCTGAATCTCCCTATTATTGTACCTCTTACAACTACCTCAAAGCTGACTGGGACTCTTTCCGTAATTTTTTTTGTGATTGCCTTTGGGTAGAAATCTTTTGTCTTCCTGCTGACAAATGTGCTTCTTACATAACTTCATGGATTCAGGCTGGTATGGAATCTTTTATTCCCTTTCCGCAATTTCTAATCAAAACCGTTACAGAAAACAGATGTCTGTTTATTACTGTTAGAAACTATTGTAAAAAGGTTTTGTCTAACGCCAAAGCCCGCTATTCTCAGGTCATGAAATCTCGTATTTCATCACAAGTTGGCTCTCGGGACTTCTGGAGAATCTTTAATAGTATCAATAATAAGGGCAAATCTGTTATTCCACCTCTCTTGTATGGTTAAGACTTTGTCACCTCACCTAAAACAAACTAAATTATTTTCTAAGAACTTTTCATCAATATCATTTTTTGATTCCACTAGTTGCGTTCTACCTAATTTGGTCGTCAAACAGGTTGATCCATTGCTTGACATCTGTATCACTCCAGCTTCTGTATCTAAAGTGATTCTTCTACAGCTTGTGGCCTGGACAGCATATCTGTTATAGTCTTGCAGAAGTATTCTTCGGAGCTGTCACCTATATTTTCAAAACAATTCAACAAGTGCTTATCAGAGTCTTGTTTTCTAGCCTGCTGGAAAGCGGCATCTGTTATCCCTATTTTCAAAATTTCTGGAGAGCGATCTGAACTTTACTTGTTATTATATAGTATTAGGATTTTTTTAACTTTATTTATTATTATATAATTTTAGGTAAACTTTACTTGTTCGAGATAAACTTGATAAACTTTTCTAGATAAAAGTTCTAAACTTTTTCAATTGCAGGAGTAATCTTTTGAGTTTTAGATGACTTTACCAAACTATGCGAGACAAACAGCACATGTTTTATATAAACAGCCCACAATTATTTACACAATTTATTAGTTTTCCGCATTTTTGTTTTTGTCAAAAATTTATAAAATTTATAACATGTGTATATATATATATATATATATATATATATATATATATATATATATATATATATATATATATATATTTATAGGCCTCGGCAGGAAGAGCTTTAGCTCTTACAGGAGCAATTTATGGAGCAATTTACAGCTCTCGCAAAAGTATAATTTTTCTTGGAAAAGTATAATAATCGTAAAATAAAAAACACAATTAAAAAAAAAAATTAATTGCATAATATACGACAATCCTTTTTAAAAAGCACCTTTGCTACAGTGTAGCAACCGTGCTACACTGTAGCAACCGGTACTACATTTTAAGTCAAAATTAAAAAAGACCCCTGATTAAAATAAGGAGCAGCTCGCACACCTTCCCAAGTTTATTTTAGGAAAGTTTTTCTCTGCTCTCATGTTCATTTATTCCCGCCGAGGCCTATATGTGTATATATATATATATATATATATATATATATATATATATATATATATATATATATATATATATATATATATATATATATATATATATATATATATATATCATATATATATATATATATATATATATATATATATATATATATATATATATATATATATATATACATATATATATATATATATATATATATACATATGCTTACTAGTTTTGCTTATCTTTGAAGCATGCAGCTTTTTTAAAACAAGAAAAAAATTGCTGTTTAATCCCAAACCCTCAATCATTATAGTAGCACTCCTTTGCCGCAGCAGGCTGTAAGGTAGTCAATGTATGTGCTGGAACCCCCCAGCAGTTTTCAGTGTGACATCAGATTACTTTTTTAAATACATATTTATTGTTGTATTTTTTTGGGTAACAATAATACTTTTAAAAAATCAGATTATTTTAGTGTTATTGTCTTCTTTGATCTTTTTTTCTACAGTTTGTTAAATCTTGTTTGAAGATAAACATCTAAAACGTTTTGATTATTTCATTTAAATTTAATTTCTTAGTATTTTTTTTTATTTGTTACTATTTATCTTTTACAGTCATTTATATATATTTGTATGTTGCAGATTTTGGCAGATGCATTCATTACTTGTCATTTATATATATTTGTATGTTGCAGATTTTGGCAGATGCATTCATTACTTGTCATAATTCAAGTAAACTAACACGTACACCATTTGCACTTAAAGTTTTCATATCTGGAAGAAATCGATTGGAAAATGAAGGTGCTAAAGCTTTATCTGAGGCATTTAAGGTAATTCTTTTTTTTTTTTTTTTAAGTATCTGTATTTATCAATTTCAGTATCAATATATGCCAATATACTTTTTGAACCATTTCAATACCTTTATATATACCAAACTTTAGAAACCAAAATACCTTTGTATATACCAATATACTTTCCAAACTAATTCAATACCTTTGTGTTTACCTTAACTTTACATACCATATTAATTTTTTAAAATTGATAATATCTATATAAATCAGAACTAATTTTTTTAATACAGAATCTTTCATTTATGTTTGTTATTTTAATGTTTTTTATTTTAATATTAAACTTAATTTTGATGCAGCTTGGTGTTTTTTTAACTTTAAACGATATTCAGATATTAGGTAGTTTAGAAGAAATAACTATGCCACAAAATGGTATCCGGCCGGAAGGTATTGTATATCTTGCTGAAGCATTTCAAAAAAATACAAACCTCAAGGTTTTTTAATTTTGAAATAGTATTTTTTCTTAAATAGTGTTGGATTAACTTTCTCATTTTTTCTTAAATAGTGTTTGATTAACTTGTTGGATTACTTATAGATTATTAACATCAATGACAACACTTGCACAGAATCCGGAGCAAAAGCGCTTGCAAAAGTATTTGCTATGAAAATTTTAAATTGTGGACTTAATTTTGAAATTTATTGTAGTTAAAAAGAAAAACAAATTAAGGATTTTAAAATTTTTTTTACTAGTGTATTCCGTCCTTGCTTAACTTAGAAACACTAAATGTTGGTGATTGTCTTCTGAAAGACTCAGGGGCTTTAGCTTTGGCAGGAGCATTAAATGCTAAAATGACAAATTTAAAAGTGAGATTTGTTTTATTAACATGATATTGAGGTTTGCTTTATGAGCTTTGAAGTGTGATTTTTTTTTTTTTTTTTTTTTTTTGTATTCTTATTTGTAAAGAATAAAAGTTATTATATGTGTTTTTGTTTTTATATGTGTGTTTTTGGTTTCATCCATTATTTTTGCTTGTTTTTTTTTGTTTTTTTTTAAACTAAATTTTTGTCAATGAGCTGCAATCTTTTTTATAGTATTAAATACTCATTAACTAATTTTTTTCTTTTATACTGTTTTATTGCATGATTTTATAATTTTATATAAGTGCTTTATTAACTGGAATAAATTCATATTTTTGCATAGTAAATGCAAAAATGTAAACATATTTATGCATGCATTAATGAGTAATATTTTTATATTTAATATAGTTTATGCTAATGCATGCTTAATTATTAATATATTAGTATCTTCAAGTAGCAAATTTTCATGCAGACATTAGTTGATAATATATTTTAATATCCACTTATTTGAATGCCAATGTCACACAAAGGATATATATTTTTTTTCTACAGGAAATTATTTTGTCTTTCAATGAAATTAGAAGAGATGGTGGTCTTGCCATAGCTAAAAGTATGGCAAACAAGGAAGCTCTTCAAATGCTTAATTTAGATGGTATTTTTTCTTTAAAATTTCTATAAATTTATTATGTTTCAACAAAGTTTGTATAAATTTCCCATGTTAATGTCATAACACAAAGTTAACTTTTTTAGGATTATATTTATATTTTTACTCTAAAAATTAGTCAAGGAATATTCATAGTATTTTATTTTGCTAATCCTGATAACATATGTATTACACTAATCCTGATCACATATATATTATGATAAAAGGTATAATCAGGTATGTTTAGCTATTATTAGCCATTAAAATAAACTATTATCAAAATTTACAGCTATTAAAATTATCAAGACCTTTTCAATTTGAAATGTTTCTCACATAAATTTAGTATTAGATTAAGATGTAAATGAGCACTTTATATTATATAGTAATATAATACTACTACAAATAGTAACATTAATACTACTACTAATACAACTACTACTACTGCTACTATTAATACTACTACTACTACAACTACTACTACTGCTGCTGCTGCTGATACTACTTCGACTACTACTACTACTACTGTTGCTGCTGCTGATACTACTACTATTACCACTACTACTACTACTACTACTACTACTACTACTACTACTACTACTACTACTACTACTACTACTACTAGTTCTTATAATATATAATATGTACCACTACTGCTACTGATAGTATGTGATATATAAAGATAATATAATGATAAACTGAAAAACATAATATAATATTATTAATACAGTATCGTCCAAAATTATTTTCGTCGCGTCCACAATTATTTTCGTTTGTCCATAATTATTTTTAAATCAAAACACTTTAAGCCATAATGACTAACAACAACTCGATAATCCAAATATCGAAATGGCTGAACAAACAAAAAACAAAACAGCAGCGGAAGAAAATATTGCTACAATAAAAAGAATGTTGATTGGCAACGAATCAAGTCGATCTATTGCAAATGAAACAGGTCTTTCAATTAGGACAATACAAAACTGGATACGAAAGCTTGAAGCAGACCAAAATATAATACCAAAAAAACGTGGCAGAGCTGCACGAAATAATATTGAAAGAAAGAGAGAAATCGAGTTATTAATTAATGCAAATAATGCATTAACTACTATTGACATTGCAGAGTTAATGCCAGAAGAACATAAATGCTTGACAACTACAATCAAAAGAGAATTAAAACAAATGGGATATACCCGTAAAAGGCTTAAATCGATCGTTGTTGCAAGAAATTCAGCTCAAGTAATAGCAACGAGGTTTATGTTTTGAAATCATGTTTCTTTTCTGCGAAATTCAGATCTGGTCTATATTGATGAAACCGGGTTCAATCTGCATGATTCATGACATTATGGATATGCATTATTAGGAAGCACCCCGTTAGTTACAGTGCCCACACAGAGAGGAAGAAATGTTAGCCTAATATGCGTAATGTTAGCCTAATATGCGTAAATGTTAGCCTAATACGCTATTTCAGTTACAGGGTGTATTGGATTTAAACTAAAGATTGGAGCCTTTAATACCACTAGCATGCACGACTGGATAGAACAAGATTTAAGACCAGTTTTAAGTGATCGCAGATATGTTGTAGTAATGGATAATGCGCGATTCCACCATTCATCAATAGTAGAATCAGCATTTCGAGAAAGTAATTGTACTATCCAGTTTTTACCACCTTACAGTCCTCAACTTAATCCTATCGAGGAGTTTTTTGGCGTAGTTAAAAAATTATTTAAACAAATACAATCTAACAATTCACAAGAAATGATTAGAATTATTACTGAGATTTTATCAGGTTTTACCGAATATTCTTTTGAGAATTATTATTCTCACATGCGTGAGTAGATGTTAAAAGGAATTCAACGTAATGAATTTATTTGATTAAATTATACTTGGATTTTTTTCTTGATTTCAAAAATTTTAAAAAATAAAGTGTTTTGATTTAAAAATAATTATGGACAAACGAAAATAATTGTGGACGCGACGAAAATAATTGTGGACGCAACGAAAATAATTGTGGACGCGACGAAAATAATTGTGGACGCGACGAAAATAATTGTGGACGATACTGTAATACAGCTAGTGCAAAAATTTTGTAGACAATGAGTTATTTTTTTAATTTTTTTTTTAAATCAAGTTTAAAGGGGTAACAAAACTATAAATAGTAATTTTAAAAGTTTATGTAATAGTTAGTCATCTGCCCCTAGTTCTTAAGTACCATTTCAATATGTTTCGGCATGCTTTCAGAGAGTTTCTGAAAGTATTGCAAAAACATGTCCTGAATCCAAACTCTTTTTAGTTCTGTCATCAATTCTGGAATCAAAGTGCATTGCAGGGGTGGCGCATTTACATTAGGCCTTTACCAATCAGTGAAAAATTGCTTTTGTTCAAACTCATGGCAGTAGACCTGTTCTGGTGTCCAATTCTTAACCATAATTCTTTTATCAACTATAGCAACCATAAGTAATGTTTTTTGTGCTGACTTGCGACATAGTAAGCCTAATTCTTTTTGAAACCAAACTTGAACTATTCTTACAGACATTTTTCCAAGCAATGCCGAGTGCTTTTTTTTTTTTTTTTCAATTCTGCAGGCAGAACACTATACTTTTTCTAAAGACAAAACAAAGATTTCTGAATGCTATAAGACATGTACCAGAAAAAATCTGCGCAAATATTTAAAAAGATATTTATTCAACTATTGTGTTTCAATATTGAATGTTATATATATTATAAAAGTATATATTCTAATATTCTCAAATTTCACTTAAGTAAGTTTTTGAAGTTGTGTACGTTGAGAACACACAGGCTTTGCATTTTACACTCAACATTAGCAGTGTTTTTCAACCAAGTCTACTTTATGTTCACTAAGTCAGTTTATAGTTGTCCTAGAGTATTGATATGATGCTAAATCAGGCTAAAATAACATGTTACCCGTATGAGACCTTAAAAATGGCAAAGATGCTTCTTGAGGCATTCTTTGATTTATATTTTGGTGTTATTGTTCCCATAGTCACAAAACATGAGCTTCTTTCACAACATTCTCAAATTGCTTGCCAAACTAAAAAATTTTAAGAGAATTTTTGCATTCCAATGCATTTTTGTTTAAAATTCAGTTTCTTGCGAATAATTGCTGATTAATATTGGTGTTCTTGAAAAGATTTGAAATATGCAGCACAATAAGTTTTATCATCAATAATCAATATATATATATATATATATATATATATATATATATATGTATATGTATATGTATATATATATATATAATCATATATATAATATGTATATATATATATATATATATATATATATATATATATATATATATATATATATATATATATATATATATATATATAATCAATTTAGGTAATCAACTTGGTGATTCTATTAAAGAAATAAAACGTTTGATGACAGACATTGGGAATGTTCAAGCACTTGGATCATTTGAGGACAACGAAGAACCTGATGATGATGAAGATGAGAAAAGTAGGGAATCTGATATTTCAGGTGAAGATACTGATGAAGACATAGAACTACAAGTTAAAGGAATAAGATTAGAAAAAGATTCACCTTTGCTTGTGTCAGATAAAGTTAATGAGGTGGAGGTAATCAATTCTTCTTATAATTTTGCTGTTAGAATATAAAATTTATAGAAATATTTATATTTATATATATTTATAGAAATATATTTTTCAATCAGTTCCCGATTTTGATTTCTTTTATTATTTAAGTTTTTATCAATTTCACATTGCTTTATTTTTATCTTACTTTTTTAAAAATTAAAGCAGCAAAAAAAATTTTTTAATATAAATATCTGTTTATTAATGTTTATAAATATTTTTTTTTTATAGTTAGATATTTAATTAGAATAAGTTATTTGTCATATTTATCTATGTAATAACAATAATAAATACTGTAAAAATATAATTATGTTGTTTTTATTGTTTTGTTTATATAAATCATTTTATTAGAAAATATCTACTATTGAAGATGCTCGAAAGTTTTTATCAAGTCCTTCTTTGAAAGAATGGCAGAGTTTAGAAGCCAAGCAACGAAAAGACTTGTTAAAATGTGTGGTTAGAGAGGTTTGCAAAGCAATTAAACATTTTTTTTTAAATGTTTATGCAAATGAGGTTGCTTGATAAAACTATTTTTCACAGCTGATTTGATTACAAATCTTTTTAGGATTTACTTCCTCATGCTGATAAAGTTTCAAAAGCTTTTGTTGAGGTGAGCTTTGAACAAATATTTTACACATCACCATAAAAATAAGTTTATTTGATTTTTAAACATTGACAATCTATGACAATCTTTTTACTAAAACATGATAAATATTACAAAGAACTTAAAAGATTTTTTATTTTTTAGATGTGTTGTTCATTAAGTTTAGACAGACAAGCTATTGCTGATGTATCAGGTAAAAGTTCTTTTTTTTACATATACATATAGGAATAAAAGATGGAAAAAAAACACATCTAAATTGCTAAGCAATTAGCCAAACCAGGTTTTGAGCTGTAAAATGCAAAGTGTCAAAAAGCCATGTAAAATTATTTATTAAAAAGTCTAAAAATGTGGTTTCTCACAAAACTCACAAAAAAGGTATTAATGAGGACTGTAAGACTGATGATGAAAACATGGTCAATAAAGAGCAAGGAAATGATTGAAAGAAGATTTAAAAAATTTTATGTTGTTTGAATAAAAACATGAAGATGGGAGAGAGTTCTAAAGGGTTAAAGTGCGGGAAAAAAAGTTAGATGAATAAAAGTTTTTAAATCATGCTGGGACAGATACAGTAAAAGGATGTGACTTTGTTGAATGATGAGTCAAGCGAGAATGACTTTTGTTTAATGAACTAGAGATGATAGCTCCTCTGAGCAGCGACCATGATAGTATTTGTAAAAAAAAGAAAGAGATGGCCCAAAAATGCAAGTAATACATTTTTGGGCCTTTTCTAGAAGAGAAAGACTATCATTAGAAGGCCCAGCCTAAATATAGCAACAGTATTCCATTCAGGGACTAATTAGAGATTTTATTGAGCTAGAAAATTCAGGATGATTCAGGAGTAAAATAATCATGAGCTCAATAAAGAGAAGCAACTTAGCAGGTGCAAACATTGATTGTATATATGGTTTCCATGAAAGCTCAGTGGTGAATGATAATCAAAGAAGATGTATAGAAGAGAACTCAGTGAAAGGGTTGCCACTCATTAATATAGAATGACAACAGTATTGCACTATTTGTTTACATAGTAATTAACTAGTAAATAAATGAGTTTTGTTAGAGTTTCGCAAGCCACTGCAAGCTCCAATCTGTTAGAGTCGTTAGAGTTAAAATTGCCACTGCAAGCTCCAATCTGTTACAGATGTGAATTCTCATTCAGCGAATCTTATAGATTTTATCAAAAGTTAAGTAATGTAAAACTTGTATATGTTTTATCTATTATTTTGTGAAAAACAGCATAGAAGTCATGCACATAAGTTATAAATTTGTTAAGTTCGTGCAGTTATTTGTATAATGTCGATTGCTTGTGAGTATTTCAAGTGAAATACTATATCTCTACCACTTTTATTTAATAAATTAAAGTATAAAATATATTTTCGATGAAAAATAGCAGTCATCAAACATTTCTATCTTGAGTGGAGCATTTAACTGTTTAACATCAACACACAAAAAATATGAAATGATATATATATATATATATATATATATATATATATATATATATATATATATATATATATATATACATACATACATATACACTTACTAAAGCGTATTTTTATAAGCATTTGCTCACTTTTTTTGCTTACCTTAATCCATACGTTTTTTTTAGAAAAAGAAGAAAAAAAACGAACAATGAATGAAACGATTGCTGCCCCATCGCAAACCCTCAGTTGATGTAGCAGCACTCCACTGCGAGTCAGGCTATTTGTCAGTCGATGTATGTACTGAAGCCCCCGGCAGCAGGCTATTTCAGTATGACTTCAGATTGCTTACCTTAGTATGCAATAGTATTTGTATATATATATATATATATATATATATATATATATATGTATATATATATATATATATATATATATATATATATATATATATATATATATATGTATATATGTATGTATATATATATATATGTATATATGTATGTATATATATATATATATATATATATATATATATATATATATATATATATATATATATATATATATATATATATATATATATATATATATATATATATATATGTATATATATATATATATGTATATATATATATATATATATATATATATATATATATATATATATATATATATATATATATATATATATATATATATATATATATATATATATATATATATATATATATATATATATATATATTCAGGTAGCCTAAGATATGATAAAAATATTTTTGTTATATTGCTCTTTAACATAATCATAATAGATATTGCTTTAAGTCCTAGCTTTCAATTTTATAAAACAAATAAAAATAAAAAAATCACGCACAGAAATGAAAATGTCTCTATAAATTTGAAGCAAAAGACACTATAAACCAATGAATTTCTATTACACTAATGTTACCACTTTTAACTCTGCTAACACTTTTAACTTATCTAAGATATCCACATTTGCATTTAAAATAGATGTTATCACAACTACAAAGACTTGGTTTATATTGGATTCAATTAAAAACATCTTAGGCTACAACTTATCAAGGCAAACAAAGATAGAATCAGAGCTGGAATTGCCATTTATGTGAATAAAAAATTAATGAATATAGAAATTGTAAAGTTTGCATTTTAATAATAAAGAGATTAAAAAAATCTGGTGCTCAAAAAATGTATTGTTTGTTTAATTTTTGTATATATTAACCAACTAACTCTACAGTTGTTTACTTAAAGTTGATTCTAAACTCAATTAAAACTGCTTCCAAAATCAAAACTTTCAAAAAATTCATGGAACTAGTGGTAGGAGATTTTAATTTTTCTAATGATAATATGTTTCATGTTAAATATGCCTGCGAATGCTATGAGTTATTTTTATATACTTATAATGAACTTTGTTGGTTGTTTACTTCTATTTGTAGTAATAAAAAAAGGAAGCACAAGTGAAAAAGGCAATAAAGATCAAACATTCTCTATTTTGTTTTAATTCCCATTGACTAAGTCAAGAATCTTAAAAGGTACTCATCAAAATGTTAAATTAGATTAAATTTGAATGAAAAAGAACCATTACAACTCACATATCAGACATTGCAAATATATTAAGAAAGCAATTGAAGGCAGTCAACAATAACTTAAGGCAGTTAACGATAATGATTAAGCAATACCTGAGTTTCTTCAAAAATGTGAAAACCAGTGTGATTGCAGTAAATTATGTAATATGAATAAGAAAAATAATAAAAATAAGAAAAGAATAATAACCAATAAGAAAATAATGAAATTGTTAAAAGGTAGGGATGAGTTAAAAATGATGAGTTTTGAAATTTGTTTGTTTAAAAACATGCTGCAGAAGGTTTTGTAGACCTAATTATTTATATTTCTAAAAACTCAATCAAAAATTGAGTTTTGACGCTGGATGTATTCCTTACTGTTGGTCTATGGCAAATATATCACCAATTTATAAAAGTGTATCAAAACTAGGCCAGTATCCTTAACGCCTGTGATTTGTAAAATGCTTGAAAAGCATATTTGGGACACAATTCTGGAGCATTTAGCTTCAAATAGTTTTATTTCTAATGAGCAAACTTTGGTTTTGTTTTAAACAAATCATGCACAACAAATCTGATCAAGACTGTTGTTCTGAATCCTCATGATTCGATTTGGGTCTAATTTTATTTCTACTAATTATAAACAACTTGCCAGAAGTTGTGCTCAGCACATTTAAAATGTCTGCTAAGTATAGAAAAGTCCATAGAAGATTCCTTTGATTAACAAGCAGAAATTCAAAATGACCTTGACAACATTGTGAAATAGTACAACATTGTGAAGTAGTGCAACGATTGGCGTATTGAACTTTATTGTAAAAAATTAAAGTAATGATAAGACTTGGCGATCAGAGTGTTTTTTGTGGAGCTATATACATGTATATTAAGGTGGCCCTTATGTATATGACAAAAAATTAAGTGAGTGTAATCTTAAGTCTGAACTTCAAAATTGTTTCTTTTTGTAATTAAAAATTATATGGAAAAATGGATTTTAATAATTCAAAATTTTAATAATTTAAAAACTTCAATGTTTACCTAATATAGTTATTGGCTTACTTTTAGAGAAAAACTTGACAATGTTTGCAGTGATGCAAACTACTTTAATATACTACAATCTACTTAGAAACTATTTGTTACAGTGACAAATATATTAGAAACTGTGTTTTATGTGAGTCACAAATAACCCATAATTGTTTCTTAAGTAGATTAAGCTTTCTTAAGTACTTGTTTCTTAAGTATATTAATCACAACAGTTTCTTAAGTAGTGTTAATTTCTTTGCATTTGAAAACTTTGCAGGGTTCTGTTCAATCACTGGGATTCAAGATGCTTCAAAATGCTTTTGAAGCATCTTTAATCTCTCTACTCTACAATTCTGGGTCTTTGGTTAAAAATCCTTTTGCCATTGCTTGCTTTGTAGATACATCCACTTCAGGAACAAAGAGGTTAAATAAGGTTAGGTCCTCCAATAGGTACCATAAGTGACTAACAATCTTGCATGATGTTGCTGCAACAATATTTTTATCACTGCATGCACATAGTTGTTAAAGAGTTTCAGATCATTTCTAGCGGCTTTAGATACCAGAGGCGTCAAATACCAAGAATTGATATCTTCTTGAGAAAAATATTGACATGTAGGAGACCACGAGAATCTTGCTTAGTGAGCTTGTACTGTGACCTAAATGTCAAACTTTAATATTTTAAATGGCTTTCGCCAGCTCTTGATAATTGTCCTATGGTTGATGATCCTGCAGTTATCACAGAATTCAATGACTTCACCTTTGATATGAATGCGTTCAGCAAAGGCTGACTCTTGTAAAAAGATATTCTCATATAGACCATTGTGCTTGAAACTTTTTGAAGACAAAAATTTCTGGTGCTTGACTAGAGCCCATACAAGTTCCAAAGGCGGCAGCTGATACTAATTCTAAAATATGATGAAAACTAAACTATAATATGATAACAACCAAACTTAAAAAGAGTAGTAGTATGAGAATGATGCAAGCACCTGACAATCGGCTAGTATTCGAGTTGGTTGTAATAAAATATAAGCTTTAAACTAAGTTTTCCAGCTCACATTTCTGGATAGCATTGACAGCTTGAGCTTCAACTTGACCAGTGCCTACAACAATCTTTGCAACTTCAAATAGCTTAATCTTGCCCATAGTCATAACTAGAATAGGTAGCCTGTCAACTTTTTGTGTTGGTCGAATCTGGCATCATTTCTCATCTAAATGGACTGTAAGAGACGTGGTAGGTTTGAATGATTCTATAATGCCAGTCAGCTTCTTCTTTGTTTTCAACATAGCCGATGGATGGTTGACCTGTTCAAAGCAAGTCTTTTCAGCCTCATGCCCTAGTGCCTTTGAAGCCTCAAAGACGACCATCATGGCAGCCTTGTCACTTAGTCTATTTTGATCAAACTTAGCTGCTAGTTCAGGTGATACAACACTTTGACATCTTGGTTTTTGTGGTGGAGGTGCAAGTAGTTGTGCTTATAACTGCATCTTGATCTTCTGACTGACTTTCTACTACTAAATTCTTAACTCACACTACGGTGTGAGTTGCTTCTTCATGGATATTTTTTTTAGGATGGTGTGATGATGGAAAAACCTGCTTCCCTAAAAGCAATTTAATTCTTTCAATTCCATTAAAAGGGTTAATAAGATAAACTTGTGAACGTAATGTCATCAATAAGAAAAAAAAGTAAAAGAATTAGATAATTATGTATGTAGATTACAGAACACCCATCTTTGCTATAATTATATTTTATAATCATTATACTATAGTTCAGAACACTAGATGTCTGATGTTGGGTTAAATAATTTTTTAAAAATTAAATTAAATATTCTGCAAAATCTGTTTCATATAAGATAAATAGCTATTATAAATTTACTTTTGCTAGTAAACTTTTGACACTTTTTGGCAATTTTTCATTGAAAATTCTGAAAATGTTAATTAAAAACAAACATTAGCATAAGTTAAAATACAAGATGATTTATGAAGCACTAGAATAGGGTTTTTTTAAACATTTAGTATGGTTCCCTTTAGGTGCTTTTTAATTTAAAATGTATGTTTTATAGTTTTACTTTATTTAATTTGAATAAAAACTTATATTTGCTAAAATTGTTAAGATTTTATGCAGACTTAAACAGATGCCAATTTGTTGATGTTTTGAAAAACTTTGTTGAGCCACCAATCATTTCCAATGTTGCTTAAATTTGAATTACTTTTGTATAGAGTGGAACATAACTGGGGGTTCAACCATTGAAATATTTAAACTTTAAAAATAAAGACAACTCTAATGTGTGTGGATATATATATATATATATATATATATATATATATATATATATAATATATATATATGTATGTATACACACACACACACACTAGTGGCCATAAGAATGGATAACCCTTCAAAATATATGAAAACTTCACTTTGGTGTGTTTTTTAAAAGAAAATAACGGTTTTCTATATTGATTATTATTTTTTGATGTTTTTAAATTAAAAAAACTAAAATTTTAATATAAAAGTATAACAATTTAATGATAAGGTAGCAAATTATAGTAAATTTACATTTTACAGCTTACAAAACATGTTATTAAAAAAATGGCTTATAAAAAAAAAAACTTAATGTTTTGTTGGATATCCATTATTTTTTATTACTGCAGCAATCCAACAAGGTATTGAGTTCACTAAATTGCCCAAATCTTTAGTGCTGATCACGTGAAACCAGGACTTGATTATGGCCTCTATTGATTGTCGCTTGTTCCCTGCTTTTTCTTTCCTTACAAGTTTTTTGAGTCGAGACCACAGGTTTTCTATCGGATTCAGGTCTGGACTGTTTCCGGACTACAATGCTTTCCATGTCCCATTTTTATATGTAAATGTCTCCTACTAATACGCACTAACATAAAGCGAATAAAACAGCAAAAAAAAATCATACGCTTACTATTTTCACAATTATATATATATATATATATATATATATATATATATATATATATATATATATATATATATACACACATATGTATGTATGTATGTCTAAAAATTTCAAGCTAAAATTTGAAACAATAGATTTAGTACTCTATTAAAAAAAAAGTCACAGATTAGACTTAAAATAAGTGTATCATTATTTAAAAGTAGGCTCTACTTTTTACATAAAAAATCCTTGCAGCACGATATAACTTTTAATGTAAATAAATATTATAGAACTACAAACCAGTTACTATTTTAGAATGTAGTGGATATTTTAGAACGGAGTGGATAAAAAATTTTTGGGATAGTAAGTTTTTGACAAACTACAACAGGATTATGTGTAAATTTATATTTTTATATATAAATTTATTATTTATGGTTAATATTTTATTAACCATAAATATTACTATCCCTAATGCTGTTTTTTATGTTAATTGTACTATGATTCCATTTAAAGAGCTTTAGGACAAAATTTCAGTAACAGAGTTGACTGAATGAGAAAATGACTATGTTTTTCTACTTTTCTATTTTTTAGATGTTGTAAATTTATATGATTATTGTATTTTTAGATGTTGTGCTGAGGACAGCGTTTAATGACGAAAAATTATCCCTTGATGATCTTGTATCAAACTTATTAATATATATGGGTCTTATAAAGGTATTTGTTAATTTTGTTGAAACATTTAAATAAACTATTACATATATTACTAGCATTTCAATTGTTTTTACAGAGTGAAATAAAAGTTGAAAAAATAGACGATCTTAAAGGACCATTAATCGGACTTAGAAACGTAATTTTACAAGAATATTTTCCAAGAAAATACACATCACATTTTATTGCATTTCTTATGAAGTAAGTTTAATGTAATGGTATTAAGTTTTTGTTCTTTTTATTGTTTTAGTATTTTTTTGCCAATTGTTGTTACCTTAAATGACTGAAGTGTATACCTCAGTTTTTATAAAGTAAAATGTACTAACATTATGTGTATTTTACAAAAATTCTACAAAAAGAGTGCTCGATATCAAATATTTTAGTGTGTGTGTGTGTATATGTGTGTATATATATATATATATATATATATATATATATATATATATATATATATATATATATATATATATATAATTAATTTAATTGCTTAATATCTCACTTGAATAATTTTCATTTGTAATCTTTTAATTGTAATGAGTCTGGTTTCATTTTATTAATTGACTTTATTAAAATTTAATAAAAATGATGGTGCAAAATTATAACCTTATTTCAATTTTACTCTACAAAATTCCATAATGTTTTGTAGTGCAATTTGAATTTATTATTAATACTTTATTTTATTGCCGCCATTCTGAATAACTCACTTTCGAATAGCATACTTTCCGAATATTTTCTAAGATCTGCAAGAGATATGTTCTTCCAAGCATGTACAATTGCCTTTTTCAATTAATCGACATTCAAATATTGTTTCCTTTTTGCGTAAACACGTCTTGCTAAGATACCCCATATGTTTTCAATGGGATTTAAATCAGGTAGAGTGTTGGCCATTTTAATAATTGAATTTTCTTGCTGGTAAACCATGAGATATTTGACTTTGATCTGTGAATTGGAGCATTATCTTGCTGGAAAACAAAATTGGTGTTACCAAATTTTTGCAAAATACAAGGATTATCTTTTTCGGGATATTTCTAGAATTTCAGATATTTTTCTCAACTTTGAGTTTCTCTGGATATCCAAAATGTTTTCCGTACATAGAATATGTATGGAAAAGATATATATTTTTGTAATATATTTGTTTTTTAGGCTTTTTCACTCATCGCTCATACAAAAATTAAAAAAAATTAGTAAAAAAAAATTTAAAATAAATCAGCTTAAAGAAAAATTAAGAGGAAAATAAGGAAAAATATATTTCGGATTTTTTCCGGATATTTAACCCTAACAATTTTTCAGATTTTTAAAAAATGACCTGAATGATCTATGGAAATATCATTCAATTAACCATTCAACAAATTTCTTTATCCTTCAGCACAAGTTTAGTAGTAATAAAGCAAATCGAAGTTTTTCCAAAATAACCAAATGTACCCCAAATCATTACTCCTCCACCTCCCATAGCCCTTCTTTTTTAAAATATTTTCTCTTTTCTAACTTTTCTAATTAGACCACACAATTTTTTGCCATTCTTTTTTTCGTCATGTGGCCTTTGGCCACATGACGAAAAAAAGGCCCCACTATGCGTCGCTCTAATACAATATGAGGAAATAGGCTTATAAATAAAGAAGCATTCAACATATTAAGCTGATTTTTTCACAAGACATCAATTTTTAGTTTATATTTCTATATTTAAAAGAAAAATATCCGGTTTTTAAAAAAAAAGTTAACTGTATTTTTTTCTGTTCATCCGGACAAATCCGGAAAATTACTTAAGTCTGGATATTTTTATTAAAAAAACAGTAGGCTTCGTTATTTTATAGAATTTTACAAACTATATCATTAACACGATTTAACAGTAAACAATATCATTGAATATAAACTTATTAAAATTATAAACAAATCTGCTATCATTTGATTCTTTGTTCTTTAGTCTCTTACAAAGTTTCTCAACGTTCTAATAGATGTTTTATAAATTGTTATTATAAATTATATTGATATTTTTTTACCAAAAAAATAACAAAAATAGTCAAACTATTAACAATAGCATAACATTCAAAAAAAATACTCCATAGAGCTACATATCAAATGTCACAAACAAATAATTAGCTGTATCTCTAGTGTTTTCTGCCGAGAAAATTAGACATGCTTTACTAATTCGTGCAGTTTTGCTTTCCTTGTTTCTGGCTTCATTAGCACTCTCAGACAAAGAACCTATTGGAGGATACTTAAAATGCTTAATAAATGAAGCACGATGAAGTATATGTACATTAAACTATACTTAAAATACTTAAAATGTACATTAAACTATACTTAAAGATACTTAAAATAACTAGTAAAAGAAGCACAATGTATTATTTTAATTATTATTTTAATTTCAGATTGTGACATTTAAACGCGTTTTTTTAAACGCGTTATTAGAGTTAATTGAAAATAGGTATTTAGATTTCTAATTGAAAATCTATATATCCGGTCTTGTAGTCTTGCTGTTCATATCAATCAGTAATTCTCGAAGCAACTTATTCTAATTTAGGTGCTCTTCCTGGTAAACTATAAGTAATAAAAAAATACATTAAAGCATATTCAACACCAACAAAAATGTCAAAATTAGAAGTGTTTTTGGGAAACATAGTAAACGATTTGTGTGCTTGTGTGAGTGTGTGTATATAAAGATGTATAAATCTATGCGTACCTGCTTATATTGGATCCATAAGTGTAAAGTAGTAAATCACCTTTTTTTGGTTTATGCTCACTCTGCTTGATATATATACATACATACATACATACATACATACATACATACATACATACATACATACATACATACATACATACATACATCTATATATATATATATATATTTATATATATATATATATATATATATATATATATATATATACATACATACATACATACATACATACATATACATATACATATACATATATATATATATATATATATATATATATATATATATATATATATATATATATATATATATATATATATATATATATATATATATATTTTACATGTATATATACATACATATATTATATGTATGCATATACTATAATTTGATATTTATAGCTTATTTAACAGTAATAATAACAACTTAGGATGTAAAACATATTATAGTCACTAAATATATTATTTCACTTCTAAAAAATCTAATTATCGCAGTAAATTTATAACAAATAAAAACTGGCTAACTCTGTAGTAACATTGTCGATCAATCTATCTTTACGGACACATAAAAACAATGGTCCAATCATTTTTTTTTAATTTTTTTTTCTTGGTTTTTAATATACAAAAGGTATCATTTATTTGATAAGATGCAAAAAAATTAAAGAAATTTTGTAATTATCCTATGTAATATGAAGATTTAGTGAAAACCCGGGTTTTTATACCCCTGAAAATCCCGCACTAAAAAAGTTAAATTTAAAAAAATTTAAAAGTGAAGTAAAATCTTATTTCCGCTTTGCGACACATAGTGGGCCCAATGAAAAAGAGTGCGTTTGTGCGCTTCAGTGCTGGGAATGTGCTTTTATTTGCATATCTTAGAACGCCTGATTTGTTAATTGCACGATTCACCGTCCATCTTAAGCATTTCAATCCCAAATCAGCGCCTATTTGTTTCGCGGAGATAGTACGGTTACTAGCGGCATGCACAATTTGTCGCTGTTAGCGAGCTTTAAGTATAGATTTTCTACCACTTCGATGCTTTGTGCAATAATTTGTTGGATCATTTACGAAATTGTTGATCAAACATGGTGAGCGTCTCAGTTTACAAGTAATTTTAAAATGCAATAAATTTAATTTAAAATCAGAATTTACTACTATTTTGATGGCTTTTGATGCAATTTAGATAACGAGGTTATAATTATGCACCACGGTTTTAAACGATTTTATAATTTGAGTTAATTAAAGTATAAATAGATTCATGTAAATTATTTTGTTTATTTTAAAAAATGATCTACAAACTCGGTGTAGTTAAGGCACTTTCAAAATATTATAGCGTCTATGATATTTTGTTGATTATGACATATTTCCGTGAAATGGTCTGGTCTGTGAATTATGAAAAGGCGAAAAAAAATAAAATAATAAATTTTGCGGTATCATAAATATAAATGTTTGTAGCGAAAAAACCCAGACCGTAGAATCTTTTTTTAAATCATCTTAAAATCACAATCGCTTGTCTAATATTAAATAAGATTTTATATTAAAACGTTTTTTAGGTGAAATGAACATTATAGTTTAACAATATAATCTGTTCTGATCGTTTATTGGCAATTATTTATAATTATAAGCTCTTTCTTGGTCGGAATTCCAGTATTTTTTGTGAAAATTGATAGAAATATTGTGTTTTGGCAACTATATATAGTTAATATACGTCAGAACCGATTAGAACTAGGATCAGTAGTAAATTAAGTAACTTTTTAAAAAGATTTTAACTAAATTCATGTTAATGTCGATGAGCGAAATTGATCTAAAGACTCTAAAATAGTGTTCTTTAGATAAATTATTACGGATTGTAATAAGATTTTAAAAATTATAAAAAAGAAAAGTTTCTTCAAATATTATAAAAACCTCAAGCAAAAAAAAAATTAAAACATTTAAAGATCTTGTTTGGGCATAATATGCTGACAAAACCATGCTAATTCCAAATAAAAGTATTCAAATATTTTGTAAATCGCCTTAACTACACCGAGAATAGAACTTGATCAACAAACTTTGAAAGATAGTTTTAAGGTTTCTATACAGGTGAAGTTACAATTCTGCACCCCACTGTATCTAACTTCTACTGTCAGTTTCTTTTTCGGCAAGATCTTCAGGAAGCCTCTTTTGTAGAATACACTAACATGTTTGATATATATATATATATACATATACATATATATATATATATATATATATATATATATATATATATATATATATATATATATATATATATATATATATATATATATATATATATATATATATATATATATATATATATATATATATATATATATGTATATATATATATATATATATATATATATATATATATATATATATATATATATATATATATATATATATATATATATATATATATATATATATATATATATATATATATATACAGATAATCATTTTGATAATTTAGATCGAACAGATTGCTCGATAAATGTCAAGATGAAAGGCATGCCTTGATGCAAACACTTTATCAAAAATAAGATGAAAGGGATTTTATCAAATAGTTCTTGTTAAGATGCCACGTGGAAAGTTATTCTTATATAGTTACAATTCCTCTAGCGCTAAAAGTTTTACAGATTTTTTGCAAAAAGAGTTGTTTTTAACTTTTAGTATTTTGAAAATATTGTCCATTATAAATAAATTTGTAAAGAACAAAAAATATATTTTGTTATAAAGCACATAAAAACATTTTCTACATTCTCGGTTTTGGTTGAGTATTTCCCACTCTATTGTAAATATTTATGAATATGCATGCTTTTCAGATATATTATTATATATTAGTTTAAATGAACAGTAGTTCCACAAGATAGCGAGTGTTTGTTTTCATATATTTATGACTATATCTCCATTTTTACTTATTTATTACATATATGTATGCCTTTTTTTTTTTTTTTTAACGTTTTTTTACAACTTGTGTCATTTAAGAAACTACAGACTTTATTTTATTTCATTTGACGAATTACAGACTTTGTTTAAGAGTTAATTGTATATTTTTGCCGACTGCGCATAGTTTTCTGCCTTGTAAGTATTCAAGGTGTACCTAATATACTTTTCATATCCTGCTGGATATGCCAAAGTTGGGGTACACACTTTTCTGGGTGAAAAAGTTCTGCGACCCACTGTGTGTTATTCTCACTGTCTAGAATTCTTTAACTTACGTAGATAAATAAATTTTTTTTCTTTATAAAGTTAAAAAACCATATTACATAAAACTAGAGTTTATCCGATTGGCTACCCCCAAACAGTTGAATAAGGATCGATATTGTTGACAACCTAAAGATTGTAAAGTTTTTCAAATGGTTTTGTCATTTGCTAAAATTCATTCATAAAAAATTGTTTCAATTTGTAGCTTTTTGATATTTTATAGTTTATAATACCTTATTATCCTGACAATTGTTCGATGGTTTGCGATTTTCAAATATTTTGAACAAATTGATAATCACAAATAAAAAATGTTTATTTGTGTTCAAGATTATCAAATGCACCGCTGATCGATCAAAAAACTGTATTTCTTAATTTATTAATTCTTGAATTAAAAATTTCTTAATTTTGTTAATATTTAATCGTGTTAATAATACTAAGAAAATGGAGAAAATCTGTTTCCATTTTTTTTCAGAAACCTGGAAACATTTGTACTAATTGTACAATGTTTCCAGGTTTCAAAAATTACTATTGGTAATGTATATTGTGGATTGAAATATATTATGACTAGAATTCAGGCATCTTTTAATGCGCATAAAATTAAAGTGTCGGGATGTTAATGTTCTAAAAGCTTTTTTTGATGTTATTAAACTAGCTCTTTTAATAACTACACTTTTTCTTTGTTAATTAAAAATAGCAAGAGTAGTCTCTATACTATTTAACTACAGACCTATATCTATTCTTTCTTGTTTTTCAAAGTTGCTTGAGCGTATTATGTATAACAAACTATCTTGTTCAGCAAACAGTTTGGTTTCCTAAAAGGGCATTCAACTCATCATATAATAACTGATTTAGCCAGTCTAATTCTGGTTTGGGTTTACTTGTCAAAAGCTTTTGACGCTGTTAATCATGAAATCTTCTTGCACTAACTAGAAGCATATGGAATAATAAATAGCAACTTAAAATGGCTTCAAAGTTACCTTAAAAATAAAAAACAAGAAGTACCTTTTGATTCAACATGTTTAAAGTTAGAAATGATAAGCTGTGAAGTTTCTCAAGGCTCTGTTGTTGAACCTTTACTATTTTTGATTTATGTAAATGATATACTTGTTCTCAAATATGCTTAATTTTGTTCGTTTTGCTGATGACACTAATCTTTTTTTATCTCCATTCCAGTATAAAAACAATTTTCTCTACAGTAAATTGTGAGCTAGAAAACTACAATGACTGATTCAAATCAAACAAACTCTCTGGAGATTGGCATCAGACAGCACCTTTTTACATCAATCTCTTGCAATAATAAACAGCTATTGTTGTTTTTCCAAGGAGAAACTGATCATTAGCTAGGGTCAGAGACAAGGTGCAAATCAAGGAGTGATGGTAAATGATTAAGGTTATTAAAACGATTCATAAAGTTAGCTATCTGAGTAATAGATTAAGAAATGCAGAAGTTATAGGCTTTATTGCCAGCAGCGTCAGTGGCGTTAGAGTCAAGCTATTCAGTGTGATGAGCATTAAAGCCATCAATAACAATAATATTGGCAGAGAGGTAAAGAAAAAGGGCATGGTCAATGTAATTGGTTATTTTTTTGGAAATTAAATCTAAAAGAGTGTAGTCTTGGTAAGAAGGAGAACGATAAAGAATAAAGAGAAAGGTGATAGAGTGAAGAGGTGCTAAGCAGAAGCTTAATACAAGGAACAATGTAGCGCTACTTTACATCTATGCTAGCCTAATAGATGAAGACGGGATTCGAGGCTGGTTACTAGAATTGTTCTGCTTGTCACTTAAGTCTTTGCCTAAGAGGCTTTCTACAAGACAGTAGCTGGATGCAGTCAACATCTGCCCAAGAAAAGTATTTTTATCGAAACACCATCCCTAGCCTTTACTCAATCATGAGCTTCAAGGTAGGAGATTTTTAAGTCGGAGTTTGTTTCTCGCAGCCAAAAAGACAATCTCTATAAGGCGGTAGGGCATGGGACAGGTAGTACTCAGTTACTTGATCCCAGTTGCAGGGTGATCGTGATGATTCTGAACCTGACCTCATCTGGAGTGGTTAAAAGGAATTATTTCCTGAAAACAGTTCTTTAAGACATTTAATTAAATTTGCGATTTATTGCTAATAATGCTCTCCGCTAGGAAGAATTACTAAAACCACTCATAAGTAGACATATTAGCTATCACAAGATATCTTGAATCTTAAGTATCTTGAATCTTTAGCATATCTTAAGTATTATGTAGTCTATATTACTTCATTTGACATTAAACTTGTTTGAAAAATTAAAGAAATTATATTGCAATATAAGGTCAGAAGCACAATAATGAAAGTTGTCTGTGTCACGTAAAAAAATATTAAATTTTATTTTTTTCACTTATAACAAATTAATACACTTAAATTTGATATAATTATAATAAATGAAAAATGAAAACATAAGTTTTTTAAAATGTGATCTTTCATTTAATTTTTTTTTTAAACAAAAATTTAAAAATGAAATAAATCAAAGGTTTATTCTTTTTAATACACAGATTACCAGCGTGATCACTCGAGACTCATTACAAAAATAAAAACATATATATTTATACATTTTATACTACTTTATGAAAAAATAAGAAGCACAAAATTTATGTGCAAGTATATATGTATGTACCGAAAAAAAAAAAAAAATAACAATACGTCATATACATGTAAGTTAGCAATAAGTTTATTAACGTAAAAAGTCGACAACGCTTGAGTTAATTTGTGTATAAAACATCATTTTTCTATTTCATTTCAAAGTTTTAACTTTCTGTTTAATTTATAATTTCATTTATCAATCAATATTATAGTTAATTATTCTTTGATTTTGCAAAATCAAAAAATAATTATAATATTGATTGATTATTGAAATTATAAATTAACCAGAAAGTTAACCGCTACAATTTTGACGTTATTTGTTATAGAAAAAACTTAATAAAATCATGTAATTTATATTTGTGGTAATCAAAACACATGTTTTAATTGTGTTTGTGGATACACGCTATTACTTTTTAATTGTTAAAACACGATTTTTTATTTGGCACTAGTATTAATTAAGGAAGTTATTATTTGAAGATATTCGCACAACATTCAGCTATTGTCATTTTGTTTTGTTGTAAACAAAGAAGATGTCAAGGTAGCGTCAACCTTTAAATAAGACGAACTATTTTACATCTAAACTGATTGATGGAAGCACCAGTACACTGTCCACTTTGAAAATCGCATTGTGAAATAATGAGTCATCCAATTGTAGTAAAAAAAAAATCAGAATCTAAATTTTTTTTCGCAGTTATGAAAACATCGAGAATTCCACGAAAGTTTTCTGTTGCATTTTATGGCGATAAAAAAGTTGGAAAAACAAGTATTCTTCAACGAACAACAACTGGTTGCTACAATAAAAAATACAAACCAACGATTTCAGATATCTTTGAGATAGAAGTTCAAAAGCAAGACTGTTCGAAAACTCATCTGACTGTTTATGATACTTCTGGATTGCATCCGTTCCCTGCGATGATGCGTGTTACTCTTTCTCATTGTGACGCATGTGTCATTGTATTCTCGTTGACATCCGAAAAAACACTTTTGTTTGCAGAAAATAAACTTTTAGAAATTCAAAAAATAAAAGGAAAAACTTTTCCATGTATACTGGTCGGAAATCAATCAGACAGCAGTAAACGCGAAGTAATTTTTGAAAAGGCTTTAAGATTAGCCGTAAAATACAGCTGCTCGTACCTGGAAGTATCAGCTGAACTAAATAAAAATATTAGTGAACTATTTTCCAGTATTTTAAAAAAGATAAATAATTATGAAAGACATTTTAAGAACTCAAACGCGTTTCAGAAACATCGTTATAAAATGATGTCAGATTTGACATTGTTGTAGCTTGATGCCGAATTCGACGTTGTTTTGTCTGTGCAAAATTATGTTGTAAAAGGTCAATTATAACTCAGGTTTTTTTTTTTATTTAAAGATATTTTGATTAAATTCTTCTTTATATTGTTGTATCATTGAATTTTTAAAAAGATTAAATATGTATAAACTTTTAGCAGTTAAGCTCGGTTCCGTTAAATATGTATAAAGTCAAAATAACTGTTAGCAGTTAAACTCGGTTCCGTTAAAGCTGTTTCTGCAACGAAATGTTAAAAAAAATTACCATCAATTTATTATAATAAATATTTTTGAACATTGAAACAAACAAAGAGCTAATCTTAAAAGTATCAAATTGACGCCTTATTTAGTATAACATTATCAGGGCCGGCCTTAGGTAAAGGCAAAATAGACAAACGTCTAGGGCCGTCTGATTAGCGAGGGTTTAACCTCTTACTTGCACAAGAGTTTTTAGAGGTTTCAACGATTTTCTAAAGTTTAAAGGTTCTAAGTAACCTTAACGCTTATGTTAAGGTGCAAAACTCCTCTAATATAATAGTTTATATCAGAGGGTTTTAATAATATAATTTTTTGAAATATAAAATTTTTGAAAAAAAGTATTTTTTTCTTGGTTTGTGCAAAATTTATCAAAGATTTACAATCTCAAAACCATTTTTGAAAATTTGCTATAGAACTTCATTAAATTCAATTTTAAAGGTGGCTTCACGGGAAATGTCTTTTTTTTTTAGTAAAATAACTTAAATCAATTATAAAATCAGTTTTATAAATTTAATGAAAATAATAATAAAATATGAAGGTTTATATATATATATATATATATATATATATATATATATATATATATATATATATATATATATATATATATATATATATATATATATATATATATATATATATATATATATATATATATATATATATATATATATATATATATATATATATATATATATATATATATATATATATATATATATATATATATAAAAGAGGACTTTATTGATAAAAAACGCACAAAAAATTATATATTTTTTTATTTTTTAAAACACAATTATTCCAGAATAGCTAATTAAAACAACTCGGTACTTTGCAATAATATTTTCTGATGAGGTAGAGGATGAACTAAGATCATTATATAGAAACAAAAATATTCCTTTTAAGTCATAAAAAACTGAAAATTGATTAATTTCTAGGGAATAAGGTTCAAAAAAAAAATATATCAATCGATAAATATTCATTCAATTATCAAGATTCTACTTCATTCTCTACATATATATGTATTGAACAATTGGGGAAAATTTAGGGATCTAAATATTTTTAATGTTGAGATTTCGTATTTTGAGTTAATAAATTATGTTAAAATCTTTATTTTTAGATATAAGGCAAATAAGTAAAAATAACTTAAAAATATCCTTTTTTGTAGATTTTTTTGGATAATTTTCTTAATCTTTATCAATCCAACCTTTCTTAATTACTCTCAAATCTTTTCTTCTTCTTTTTTTTTTTTGTGGTTGGCCTTTTTTCATTGGCATTTTTTCAATAAATTGTCGTTACACAGCCATTTAAGTCTTTCTTGATAATTTCATAAATCGATTCAGGGGTAAAAAATTCTCAACAAACACAAAAAAACACAAATCTGCACCAAATATATCACCAAATATACCAAATATATCACCAAAATTTTTGAAACTTGGCACAAATGTTTATAGACATATTTTAGGAAAGATTGTAATTTTTTTTCATAAAATTCCTTAATGTTTATAATTTACAGCAATTTGAAGTTTCCTTGATTTTGACTAAAAACTGAGGGGGGAAAAGTGCCGAAAATTATTCCGTTTACTTTCACATTAATATGGTGTACCAAAAGAGTTTAAAACCTGTTAAATCCGAAAAATATAGTTTTTTATATGTCAAAATAAGGGAATGTAGCTTATTTTAAGATCCATAAAATACACTTTATAACGCCGAGAAAAAAGGGCATTGACAATTATAGCTATAAAAAAAATCTGACTGATATAAAAAAAAATTAATTTCGATTTTCTTAAAAATAAGATCAATACCTACTTTTCGAACCAATTTTTTTTTGGCCTTATATTTACTTGAGGAATTATTGATGTTTGATATAGACACAAAATTTTTTAATGCTTTTTAAATTAGACACTTAATATAACCCCAACCGTTTACCAATCAATCAAATTAGAAACTAAAAATTTAGTGACTTTATTATCTTTTTCATTTTCATATGATATTTACAACAAAATTTAAACGTATATAATTTTTTTTTTAAAAAATACTAAAATTTTAGTGATTTTATATATGCTTTACATTCAAATTATTTACAAGTTGGTTCACAAAACATAATATTTAAAAAAAGAATGGATAAGACATAATAGACTCATAAATATAAAAATCTCTACTTCCTTAGGAAAATAACTTTTCTAAGTCCTCTTTGGCTAAATAGTAGCAAAGTCCTGTTTTTGTTATCGGTACCTCAACTTTGAAAATAATGTGGACATCAGGAATCCAGCATTGGCTTTCCTTTGGTGGCCATTTAAACGACCATGCAGGATCATTAGGACACATAAATTTTACAAGCACATCTTTTTCTTCTAAATTGATATCTTCTATGACTCCTATCCACCACTTTTGCTCATAGGAAACACAGGCATAATCACCTGGTACTAGGTTTACAGTTGTTATCTGGATATTTCCAAAATCATGAATTAAAGCAAATTCTTCATCAACACTGCATAGCTTAGTGCCTACCTAAACAAAATAGTAACATATGCAATTATTCCGTTTTACTTATCAAACATGTTTTATTAAATGCATAGATAGCAAATGCAGAGGAAATATAATAAAATACAAATATTTTTGATAATGATTCTGCAAAAATCTAATATCTATTTAAGTTTATCAATAAAAGTTATGCGTGTATTTTAAAATATGATAAAAGGTATAATTAAAAAATAATAATTTACCTTTTGCTGGCCAAGTGGTACAAACTGATAGTAGCTACGTGTTCCAGGTATTGTATTAGCAGTATCCAATCGTTCTTTAAAAGCGGTTCTCACCAAAGTTAAATCTTCTGATGAAATATATATGAAATTTATGCCTTCAATGTTTTCATTGCAATATTTATACATTGTTTGTGGAGATAAAATATGATTACCCATATCTCTTTGCAAACTTGCTAGTGTTGCCAGACGTTTGACTGTACCACCTATTCCATCACAAGGTTGCTTACCGTGACTAGTTGCAAAAAAGTTCCATTTAGCAGTAAAACCAAAATCTTCACAATGGAAACAAAGATTTAACATATTTTTGCAATTCTTATATTGACCTGCACACCCATCTGAAAAATATTCAATATTTTTTATTTGAGGCAAATTTGTTTTATATCATTGCAAACAACTTCAATAATTTTATAAACCATGTTCACATCATAAATCATATCATCCGAAATAATACAATAGGATTTGTGCTTGAGAATGCCTTCTTTTTTGAAATAAATAATCACTGGATGAAGTGTACATTGTAAATTTGTCCAATGAAAGCTTTGCATTTCATCCTGAACTACAAATTTATAGTTTTCTGAAAAATCACCCAGAAATAATGCTGTTCCCACATTTGTGCCAAATTTCAGCGAATTTGGTAATGTAGGGTGCAACCCCTTGTTTTTTGAGAAATTTTTACCCTCAGGCAAGTTAGGAGAATTGTTTTCATCTACATCTGCATTTTTACTTTTTTTTTTGAAGTATTGTTACCTTGAGTTATGAGTTATGTTATAAATGAGTTTTTGTTTTATTATTGTTTATTTTATTTTAATTTATTACAATTTTATTATTGAGAACTTATTGAGTTATCTTGTTATCTTGAGTTATCTTGAAGTATTCTTATTATTACCCATATTACCCATATTTAATTTATTAACCTAAAAAAAATATTTCAATTAAACATTGTATCAACACAACTTGTGTTGGTATAATAGTTTGTCACATAAGTAAGTAATCAAATTAACATGAAATGATGCAATTTCAATAAGTAAAACGGTTTTATTTTTAAAACTGACCATAGTTAGCCTCTAAACTAAATCTTTTTATTATTGCAGAACACGAAAACATATTAAAATAGTGGTTAAACAAAAGTTTTCACACTTCTTTTTTCCGCTGCTATAGATGTTGCTAAGGAAGCTACTTTATATCATACCTGCAAAATGAAAAAAAGTAGCTTAAAAAATTAAAATTATTAAAAAATAGTTATACCATCATTTTCAGCAATGTTAAAATTCTAACAAGAACTAACAACTCTGGTGCATAGTATAATTTAACTGTTATTATAGGATGATTTACAAATTTATCTACATTATTTGAAAAAAATACATAAATTTGAAAAAAAAAAAAAAAAAAAGTTAAAATAATGTAGATAAATTTAAAAATTTTTAATAGTTTTTAAAACCCTGACCGGGTTAAAATTGAAACTAGTCCTTTAAAATGTCAACAAAGTCACAAACTTTGGTCAAATTTTTCAGCCCCACTTTGGCCCAATATGTTTGCCTATCAAAAAGTATTGTGAAAAATCTGTTTTGGTCATATCACAGAAAAACCAAAAGAACAAGTACACAAAAAGTATTTTGTCAAAATTAAGTACATCTTTAGATGCGTTGGCCAGGGTTTTTCAATATTTTTGCGTTTTTGGCTACAGGTGCCATTTTACCCACAAAAAAATCGTTGTTGTTTTTTTTAGTTAATTTTGTTATTACTTTATGTATATGAAGTTAAATTTATAAAGTATTGATAATTACTAAAAAAAAAAATTTCAGTGTTTTCCACCTTAAGTTAAAATTGTTTAATCCTTGAAAAAAAATTCTTAACAACAACATTAACAAAAATTAGTTATTATCTTCAAAAATAACCTATTTTAATTGGTTTTACAGATGATTTCAATTTCTTTTGTGGATTTTGTAAAAAAACATCTGCCATTATTAATTTTGCACTCCGTAGGTTAGAGAGAATTTTTATAATAATTTTATCTATAATAATAATCATAGTGTTTATAATAGAGCTTAGTAAACCGATTTTATACGTATTCGCTCAATGAAAATTTTTACATCTAGTGGCAGGCTATATGTACATTTTAAAAGTTAATTTAAGTGGCCGGTGGACCCCTTGAATTAATTTTTAAAATGTATATATAGTCCGGGTAAAGCGCTTTTAACTTTGTTGTCAACGTTTTTTGTAAATTTTAGTTTTGAACCTCACTAAATCTGAATTGCATTTCAATTGGAAACAAATTTAGTAACATATTTAAGAGTTGAGGGGCCCTAAGACAAATTTATCCATGGGCTCCTTAATATTTAATATTAATTCATTTCTGTTAGTATGTTTCCTACTATAATTTCAAGTTTTGTATATTATAACATGCATATTATGTAATAAATAGTTAAGTTGAGCTTACTTGACGTTGCACTCGCATTATTGTGACATTTAATAATTTTATCAGCTGTTCTAAAACACATTCTGTGTGTGTAGTTAAAATTGATGTTGTTGCTATGTCTTGGGTCACGTTTTAAATCACATTGACAATTGTTATTGGTCATGGCATGTTTTGATACATCAAACTTTGAAGATCTTGTTGTTTCGGAAACTTTAGAAAACAATTTACGATGCATTATGAAATTTTTACTAGATGCTGAAAACAATCAAATAAAGACAGAAATGTTGCCATTTTTGAATAACTATGACATTTTGAAATTATCCTTGCCCTTAATAAAACGTAGAGATTTGATAGAGGTCAAAAAGATGACGTAGAGGGACTGCACTATCAGCAATATACTAATGGACCATATGTGTACTACCTTTGTTACACAAGTTGAATGTGAAAGATCGTTTTTAGAAGTTAAAGTTAACCAAGATGAGATTGTGAAATTCAATACCGAATGACCACTTGGAGTCCTAAATGTCAATGTTTTTTTTCATTCAAGAGTATTTGTTCCACAAAATAGAAAAGAATGTTTATAAAATTGAAAAAAAATGATAAGGGTCACAAATGGGGCAAATTAAGTAGATCTAAACCCATTTAAGCATTTTAGATTTCCATTACAAAAAAAAAATATATTTATAAATTAAATTTATAATAATTTAAAAAGGTTTAAAACAACAAAAACATTTTTAAATATTCACAATAGTAATGTATTATTGATACACAATCCGGCAACAATCGAAAATTTTTTATCTTGCTGTAAATCATGTAAAAATTATTGTTAAATTAAACTGTTCTTCCGTTGTAAACAGCTACAGAGACGTTCTCGAAGTTGAGTATACTCTTGTACATGTTTAAGTTTAATCCACGTAGGTTTAAATTTAGAATTAAGTCTCCACGCTGTTTAGCATAATGACTAGAAAACTTGCATGATAGGAATCTTGGATAAACAGTAATAAGATTTTATTATAATTTTATAATCTTTTTTTTAATAATGAACTAATCTTTTCAATATCTATGACCAAGTTTAGTAATCTATTTAAAAAAGTTAATTGCTTTGCATGAATGGTTTTACAGGCTTTATAGTTAGCTTGCAAAGTTTTGCAAACTTTGCAATAGTAACTTTGTTTTGTGAGTTCTGGGCCATACAATATTTGCGTACAAAACCTGACTTTGTACGAGACAACAGTAAAGTATTTTTCGTAATTTATTATCGAAAAAAGATCTCAATTTATACAAAACACATATTATAGATTAGATTAGATTGTAACTATTAGAACAAATAATTCATGTTCTAAAGAACACGCAGGTTCATATGCACAGTAACCCAGCTAGCTAACATACGTTGGTAAAACGTTGGAACAGTTTTGCACTGGTCCAACATTAACTGCAAACGTTGTTTTTATATCATTTTGGTTACAAATACAATTTTGCTAACTACTAAAAAGCAACGTTGGCCCAACGGTGTATTTTTTGTTGGCATAGCGTAATATTTTATGTTGATTAAACGTTGCATTTTACGTGATTATTTTAACGTTTATTTTAACGGGATTAAAAATATTGAATCAATTGTGGGGTTATACACATTTGGTAAACGTTGATCTATATACAATGATCCCTATGAATTGGATCAACGTTGGGTTTAAATTGGAAAAAAAGCAATTTTTATATTTTTACATACGTTGGAGCAATGTAATTTTGAAAACTATTTTAATCATGTCGCATTTATTAATATAAATACAATAAAACTAACATTGAATTAACGTTGTGTTTGCATTGGAGAAAACAGCCGACGTTCGCAATGTATTTAAATACGTTGGCCCAACGTATGTGTATTAGCTGGGTTGTTACCAAAACAAATTGTGTAACAGCATACAACATTGAATAAATAATTTATACAAAATAAACAATAAGATATGCAGTTAACGCCTTCACAACTTTCCAAAATTGAGTGAATTTTTACTTTTAAAGATGTTGATATTATTGGCATTAATAACATCGAAAGGCAACTGATTCCAAATGTTTACAATTTGTTGAAAGAAACTATATTTACAAATATCTCAACATCGTTGTTTGCACATTTTATGTTCATGCTCTCGCGTGTTGTTTTTGTTGGTAATAAAAAAAGAACCTATAAAAGAAATAGTAAGTTAAATTACTTAAGTAAATGATTTTTTTGGTGAAAGTACTTGCATGTTCCCAACTCCTTTTATTAGTTCAACATGATATTGCAACCCAACTGGGGAGTAATATTTTAATGTAGGCCTAGTATATGTAGTAAAGGCTCTTATCAAGATACTAAATTTGCGACCCCCTCAAATTGAGGGGGTGTAAACTTTATATGGTCAAAAGTTTTGAATGCTGAAATATTTTACTATGAAATTTAAAATTTATCGATGAATATAAGTCTAGTTAAAAATAGTACAAAAAATATTTCGTCAACTTGTTGCTCTCACTTTTGGGGCAAGGGGAGCACAAATTTTTGGGCTTTTTTGTTCCCAAGCTCTAATCATCGCAATTTTTTGCAAAGCATCCTTATTTGACATAAGTATAAACATATAAATGTTTGGAGTTTGCTCCATGTCGGGAAGTTAGATATCTTGAAAACCAAAAAAATGCTGGAAACAGACCTGCTATATGACTAGATATCTCAGAAATATCAATAGGTATTTTGAGATATCTTGTGAGTTATTGCAATCAGTCTTAAGAGTATTCTCATTTAAACTTTCATTAAATTCTGGGATTTTTCCGGATGTACTTAATTTAGCAAAACTAACTCTATTAAAACTTGATTATACAAATAAAAAAAAAACTCTATTATACAAATGTTAAGACTATTTAGACATTTTGAACTACAGACCTATTTCAATACTTTTCGAACTACAGACCTATATCAATACTTTTCGAACTACAGACCTATATTAATACTTTTCGAATTACTGACCTATACCAATACTTTTCGAACTACAGACCTATATCAATACTTTTCAAACTACAGACCTATATCAATACTTTTCGAATTACAGACCTATACCAATACTTTTCGAACTACAGACTTATATCAATACTTTTCGAATTACAGACCTATACCAATACTTTTCGAACTACAGACTTATATCAATACTTTTCGAATTACAGACCTATACCAATACTTTTCGAACTACAGACCTATATCAATACTTTTCGAACTACAGACCTATATCAATACTTTTTGTAATTTTAAAACTATTCAAACGTGTAGTTTATAATAAAATCTATGATTATTTCATGAAAAACAATTTTTTTTACCCAAATCAGTTTGCTTCTCAAAAAAATATTTCGACTGAGCAAGCAATCATTGAAATAGTAAACCTATTAAATATTGTTTTTTAAAAAAATAAATTTACTTTAAGAGTATTTTTTGATTTATCAAAACCATTTGATACAGTGGATTATTGCATCCTACTAGGTAAACTAAGACATTACGGAATAACTAATAAAATTCATTACTGGATTAAAAGCTAACTTGTATAAATGACTTCTGTAATGCATCTTTATGTTTGCGGATGACATTAATCTAGTTATTACTAACAAAGATATTAAAAACTGTTTGTGGATATTGAACTAAATAAAGTATACTATTGGGTTAGGGTTAAAAAAACTCTCGCTTAATGCAGAGAAAACAAATTATATAGTATTTCATAAAACAACACAAGTACAAAATCTTCCTCTTAAGTTGCCTGACCTATTCCTAAATGACAAACTAATTAAAAAACAATCCAATATAAGATACTTAAGGGTTATTGTTGATGAAAAGTTGTCCTGGATTCTTTATATAATTTACACTAGTTAAAAATAGTCAAAACTATAGATTTGATGTATCGAGTTTGCTCTTACATTAATACATAAAGTTCTAAATTATTCTATTTTTTGCTAATTCATTGGTGCATTAGCAATGCAAACATTTCATGAGCTCAAACATCAAGCTTTTAAGTTCAAAAAAACATGGTTGCAAAATCATTTACTTTAAAGATAGACGCAAATACGCTAAAACCTTAATTAAAGATATGAAAACGATGAATGAATATGAAATAAATATTTATCAACATCTCTCGCAAAATTAAATAACAAGTTTGATATAAATAAAAAAGAAATTTATTATCTATAAGAGAATATAATGAAAACATATAAACTGCCTCGGATAATTAATAAATTAGAAATTTAGCATTTTATATCGAGGGCCAAAAGTATGGAATACCGTTTAAAACGTATTCAAAGGTATAGTAAATTCGTTAAGTTCATTCAAGTTACAACAAAAAAAAGAAATTTTTAAAACTTAAAATAAGAGTATTTTAACCAAAATCTTTAAAAAATTTTAAAAATTTTTTAAAGATTTTGGTTAAAGTACTCTGAACAATTTTTTAAAAATCTGTTCTGCTTTATTTCTACTTCTTGTTTGTTGCATAATAATCTTATAATGCACTACGCATTTTATTACGACATTTTATTGAAATTTTATTACGTATATTAATTCAAATTACGATATTCTTTTGAAATTTTGTTAAAGTAGCTCTAAGAAAAGATTGCAATGACGTACGGCTACCCTTAACTATTTTGAGCCCCTTTCAGTTTTTTTTTTTGTTTTTTTATAGTTTTATATTATTTTTAATTTATTTATTACAGTAATCAATACAACTTCCACATATAAAGTTTAGAATTAATGAAGGGAAGCACACCAGGCTTTCCTATGCTGACAATGGATATTGCTGCAGCCGAAACAGCATCTTAAACGTGTTTTTTAAAAAAGTGTACTGTGGGTGAATCAACTACATCCTAAGCTGATTTGTTCCATTGGTTCGTAACACGGTTTGTAAAGAAGTACTGACGTTCTGAATAACTTTTGATCAGTTGTGGTTTTAAACATCGGCTGTTTCTTCTAAGATTATATCGTGAATTTAATAAAAAAGGCAGTACTTGTGGTATGTAAAATTCAACTTTTTGTAACTGATGAGCGATTTTGTATTGCAGTATAAGGTCACTGCGAATTCTGCGTTCTTCCAGCGTGGTTCGACCTAGCATTTGTAATCTTTTTTAATAATTAACATGTTTAAACAACGATATAGTCTTTGTTGCACGAATTTGCACACGATCGAGAACGACGATTTCTGAATTAAGATATGGAGATTAGACTTGTACACAAAACTCTAGATGCGGTCGAACGTTTAGCTGGTACAACTTTTTCCAAAGCTTGAGGCTATGGCATCGAAATGTCTTTTTGAGGCAACCAAACATTCGATTTTCGGCCGAAGTTGCTGCTTTTATTTGTACTTTCACTTTGAGGTTGTCAGATCTTAGTACCCCAAGACCGCGCAAAATGCATGTTGAAGGTTGTGTAGGTTACCATTGATATCAGCGATGGTAACCTACGGTGTCGTTTATGAAGTTATGAAAGTTTTATTATATGTAGTTTTATATTATGAAGTTGTGAAAGTTTTATTTTATGTTAAACTTCCTCATTTTTTTGGAAGGGGGAGTGGGAGTATAACATTTTTTGGTCATAACCTTTGAACTGTAATTTATTTACTGTAAGATTTTACAAAAAAAAAAAAATTTGAAATTTTTTTATTTACCATATTTGGGGTCGGTGCCCCGAAATCGTTGTATTTTCTACGTTCCTAAAATATTTTTTTTTTTTTTTGGGAGAACATCAATATTTGATATTAGTAAAAATTTAAGGTTTGCAGAGTTTATGCAGGTTTCTTTACTTAAACATGATAATTTCACAGGCCCACCCCCTTTAATTGCCTTTTCTAAAAATTTGCCACCTGCAAGATTTTAATTTTTACAGTTTTGGGTAACCTAAAGGTTTCTTAAATAGAATCTATAAAAATATTTGGGGTGATCCAAAATCAAACCTAAAAGGTCAATTTTTGACTTGTGTATGTTGTCGGAGAAAATTGTCAATTTATGATTATTTTTGAATAAAATAATTGTTCTGTGTGCTTTGTAAGCTATATATATATATATATATATTATATATATATATATATATATATATATATATTAGGTATATTTGTATAAACATTTGAAGAATCATTTGACAACATTTTTTTATAATTTTATTATTTAAACTGTTAACAGTTAATATCTTAAATATATCGTAACATAAAATCTTTTGCGTCTTTTTCGTAACTGCACATTCCGGAATGCATCTTCCGTAAGGAACTATTTCGTAAGTATTCTTACGAAATGATTTGTTTCGCAAGTTTTCTTTTGCAATGCTTTATTACGGAATTTTATTTATTTATATTTTCGTATTGCGCGTTACGGAATGTGCATTTTTGCATGTGCAACTTCCGCAATAACAATTCTATTACGGTAGATAAAGGTGCGAAATTTTCGCAAGTTTTGTTTTTCGGCGAACAACCCTACCTAATACCAAATCATCACTATCAAACGATGAAATTTATTTTATGTTTTAAATGAAGTCACTATTAAATAAAATAAAGATTTACTAATGCTGTCCATAACATTAATAGCTACATTACTGAAAAATGTCGTCATATACGCATGACTTGTGACGTCTAAAATTTAGTAATTGGTTGTATTAAATTTAAATTAAGTTTTCTTTTCATTATTTATACTATTAGTGGGTTTCTATACCACATCACTTCGTACTTTTTTAATTCATTATAAGTTTACTAGTGTGATTTCAATTTTTATGTTATGGCAATATATGTATGGTCGGGAGGGCCTCTTAATTATTTGTTACGGTAAATATATTTATCTAGTCCGGCACTGCTTACGTCAAAAGCTTTATTTGATTTAAATGACATTGTTATAACAAACAAAATTCTTTTTCAATTGAAAAAACTTTCATTAAAAAAAAATGTATCCCATCAAAAATGTTCTAAACTTTGTTAATATTGACTAAAATACGACAAACTCACCTATTGTCTTTAAAACAGAACAGCAGGGCCGGCGATATGGGAGGTGCATGTCACTTCCCTTCCCCCCAACACTAAATCATAGTCGGCACAAACAAGGCCACAACAGTCAGTAGGCAAAAGTCGATATGCAGTCCGCAAATTTTAAAAATCGAGGACCTTTTTTTTTAAGTCTACAAAAGTGGTAATGGCACCCCTCCCCCACGTGACACCTACTCTGTAGAACAGTACAAAAAATTAAAGTTATGTCTTACAATCATTAAACTTAAATTACGTTGGTGTTTAAATAAATAAACACATTTGAAACTTACTTTTATTAAATAAATGAACACATTTGAAACTTATTTTTTTAATGTTCGTCACTGCGGTAATTAAGATGTTCAAAATTCCGGTGATTTATTTTATGATCGTGAATTTTTTAAATTAAATTTAAAATTGTTTTTAAGAAAACGATTCGCAAAAGTATAAAATAAAGATTTGTTATTTCTAAAGAATAATTCACATTAAATGGATAAAAAGTGAAAAATGTTAGAAGCGTATAACAAGTAATTGCATAGCAAAAAAATAATTTTCTACCTAGCATTTACAATTTTTAAAAAGATCAAAGAATGGAAAGTTATCAAGATGAGAAAACTCAAGAACAATTAATAGTTCGAGTATCTACTGTGCACGAAGTGGAAGATCAAGAAGTTATAATCCCAAGATTCAATTGTATTCAATTATTTTGCGATTGTTGTCTTTGTTTAACGGCGTGCGTTGAAGTAGTGTTTTTATGTTCTGAACTCTGTCGCTGAAGGTGAAGAATAATGTAAAGTGTAAAATTTGCAAGTTTTTTTTTTACACATTGTTTGATATTAATATATAAAAACAATAAAATGTTTTAATTTAAAATGTATAAGTTTTAGTAATAAGTTATTAAGAAGAAAAATGTTTTCGTATAAATCCAAGAGGTATGTATCGTTGGGGCAACTGAATTTTTTGTTTGCAAGCACAACTACAACAATTTTGAAGTTTGGTCTATCGCATTTTTGTGTTAATTTGTGCAACAGATAACCCTACCTATGTTATGTTAAACAACAATGAACTTTATATTTTTATAAAGTTCATTATAGTTTAATATATATAAGTTAAACCGTGTAGTTCATGAATTTTATGGAAGTTAAACCACAATGAACTTTAAAATAACGAAACATATATAAAATAAAAAGAGTAAATTCGTTAATAAAATAGGAGACTTATTTTAAAAAATAAGGTTTTAAAAATCTAATTTTGATAATAGCGGGACCCAAGGCTTTAATTTCATGCAAGTTTGACGAAAAACCTTTTCGTTTAAAAAACACATTTTTTTCTGGACTATCGAAGATTAAAGTGTTTCAGTTTTTATGCATTTTTTTGAATTTATTGGCTTATTAATTTGAAGTTTCTGGTAATAGCAAACTATCACTCTAAACATCTAGTATGTTTTTCTTTAAATAATAAACGTAAACATTAACAAAAAAAAAAAAATGTCACGTAAAAGCAACAAGTTATTAAAATATCAACAGTAATATCAATACATATTGTATATTTTATAAATCAATAAATATAAAATCAATAATATATAAAACAAATATTTGTTAAATAAATTATTTTTCTCAGCAAAAACATGGTATAATGACAAAAATATTTAGAGCAATTGCAACTTTTATATACCAAACTAAAGAGTGATTCACCAATTTAGAGCATCTGAGAATGGAGGCGGGGGTTTGTGTACTTTTATTAAAAACCTACGATTGAATAAAAATAAATCAGATTTATGCTAATCACTAGAAATTATGAGTCTTTTTGCATTGAACTTGTTAATAAAACCACAATTAACATTATCGTCCATATTGAGACCGCCTTCCGGATCAATTAAAGCCATTAAGTCCACATTAAAAGTGTCATTAAAAGCCATTAAGTGTCATTAAAAACCAAGTGTCATTGAAAACCATAAAGTGTCATTAAAAACCATAGTCAACGGGTTGCTTACTGCTAGTAACTATAAAAAGTACTTCAATACATTAATAATTACATTATTAATGTATTGAAGTTGAACATTAATAATTACATTATTAATGTATTGAAGTTTTATTTTTTATAGTTACTAGCAGTAAGCAACCCGTAATACGGTTGTTAGTAACTCTGTCGCTGAAGGTGAAGAATAATGTAAAGTGTAAAATTTGCAAGTTTTTTTTTTACACATTGTTTGATATTAATATATAAAAACAATAAAATGTTTTAATTTAAAATGTATAAGTTTTAGTAATAAGTTATTAAGAAGAAAAATGTTTTCGTATAAATCCAAGAGGTATGTATCGTTGGGGCAACTGAATTTTTTGTTTGCAAGCACAACTACAACAATTTTGAAGTTTGGTCTATCGCATTTTTGTGTTAATTTGTGCAACAGATAACCCTACCTATGTTATGTTAAACAACAATGAACTTTATATTTTTATAAAGTTCATTATAGTTTAATATATATAAGTTAAACCGTGTAGTTCATGATTTTTATGGAAGTTAAACCACAATGAACTTTAAAATAACGAAACATATATAAAATAAAAAGAGTAAATTCGTTAATAAAATAGGAGACTTATTTTAAAAAATAAGGTTTTAAAAATCTAATTTTGATAATAGCGGGACCCAAGGCTTTAATTTCATGCAAGTTTGACGAAAAACCTTTTCGTTTAAAAAACACATTTTTTTCTGGACTATCGAAGATTAAAGTGTTTCAGTTTTTATGCATTTTTTTGAATTTATTGGCTTATTAATTTGAAGTTTCTGGTAATAGCAAACTATCACTCTAAACATCTAGTATGTTTTTCTTTAAATAATAAACGTAAACATTAACAAAAAAAAAAATGTCACGTAAAAGCAACAAGTTATTAAAATATCAACAGTAATATCAATACATATTGTATATTTTATAAATCAATAAATATAAAATCAATAATATATAAAACAAATATTTGTTAAATAAATTATTTTTCTCAGCAAAAACATGGTATAATGACAAAAATATTTAGAGCAATTGCAACTTTTATATACCAAACTAAAGAGTGATTCACCAATTTAGAGCATCTGAGAATGGAGGCGGGGGTTTGTGTACTTTTATTAAAAACCTACGATTGAATAAAAATAAATCAGATTTATGCTAATCACTAGAAATTATGAGTCTTTTTGCATTGAACTTGTTAATAAAACCACAATTAACATTATCGTCCATATTGAGACCACCTTCCGGATCAATTAAAACCATTAAGTCCACATTAAAAGTGTCATTAAAAGTAATTTAATTTAAAAAAAAAAAACTGCTAAAATGTTGGATGATTACGACACTAATAAATGTCATCTTTGAAAATAATTACATCGTCAATAAACCCATGTGCATCTGATAATACTAATACGCTAATTTAATAGTAGTAGTTAATACTTACGTCATTTTCTAGTTAATACTTACGTCATTTTCTAATACTTACGTCACTTTCTCTAATACTTACGTCTTTTCTATTTTTAAGTAGTTTCTAGGCTTTTCTATACGCGGTTGTTTTTTTTAATTTTATTTACTAACAACCGTATTACGGGTTGCTTACTGCTAGTAACTATAAAAAATAAAACTTCAATACATTAATAATGTAATTATTAATGTTCAACTTCAATACATTAATAATGTAATTATTAATGTATTGAAGTACTTTTTATAGTTACTAGCAGTAAGCAACCCGTTTTTGAATTGATAAAAACAGGAATAATGACTTAATAAATGTAAAGATAAAAACAGGAATATTTAAAACAGATATTTCTCATCATTTTCCCGTATTCATTTTTTCTCAAAAATGTAAAGAGTGATTTTCAAATAAATAAACCAAAAATGCAAGATTAATAAACAACTCTTGAGTGAAATATTTTCATAAGTTTTTATCAAATGTAATTAATGAAACGAATTATAAAAACTACAAACGACTCTTTGGGTCGGTTTTAAATTAATCGAATCACTCGAATGATCCTCAAAGTACTTGGCATATTATCAAGGAAGTTTTTGTTCTTATAATACAATTTTGTTTTTATTTTTTTATAAATTTTTTATTCTTAATTATGATCACACTTTACTTAACATTATTACTTTTATCGAAAAGTTTCTTCTAATCTCGGAAAGTAAGCAAAATTATGAGCAACATCCCTGTTATTGTAAATAAAAAAAAGTTTAAATTACATAACTAGATAAAAATAGGTAGCTTAAGTTTTTTTACACCTTGATGGTTTGAGAAGTGCGGGAAAGTGGAAAACAATTATCAACTCTTAAAAAAATAAACCATGTGACTTTTTTCTTTTTGAGGAAATGCATATACATGTAGAAAATGAATTTTTAAGTACTTTGAAATTGAGTGGTTTGGATATATTTTTATTTTACCAGGAGCTTACAAAGCACACAGAACAATTATTTTATTCAAAAATAATCATAAATTGACAATTTTCTCCGACAACATACACAAGTCAAAAATAATTTTCTACCTAGCATTTACAATTTTTAAAAAGATCAAAGAATGGAAAGTTATCAAGATGAGAAAACTCAAGAACAATTAATAGTTCGAGTATCTACTGTACACGAAGTGGAAGATCAAGAAGTTATAATCCCAAGATTCAATTGTATTCAATTATTTTGCGATTGTTGTCTTTGTTTAACGGCGTGCGTTGAAGTAGTGTTTTTATGTTCTGAACTCTGTCGCTGAAGGTGAAGAATAATGTAAAGTGTAAAATTTGCAAGTTTTTTTTTTACACATTGTTTGATATTAATATATAAAAACAATAAAATGTTTTAATTTAAAATGTATAAGTTTTAGTAATAAGTTATTAAGAAGAAAAATGTTTTCGTATAAATCCAAGAGGTATGTATCGTTGGGGCAACTGAATTTTTTGTTTGCAAGCACAACTACAACAATTTTGAAGTTTGGTCTATCGCATTTTTGTGTTAATTTGTGCAACAGATAACCCTACCTATGTTATGTTAAACAACAATGAACTTTATATTTTTATAAAGTTCATTATAGTTTAATATATATAAGTTAAACCGTGTAGTTCATGAATTTTATGGAAGTTAAACCACAATGAACTTTAAAATAACGAAACATATATAAAATAAAAAGAGTAAATTCGTTAATAAAATAGGAGACTTATTTTAAAAAATAAGGTTTTAAAAATCTAATTTTGATAATAGCGGGACCCAAGGCTTTAATTTCATGCAAGTTTGACGAAAAACCTTTTCGTTTAAAAAACACATTTTTTTCTGGACTATCGAAGATTAAAGTGTTTCAGTTTTTATGCATTTTTTTGAATTTATTGGCTTATTAATTTGAAGTTTCTGGTAATAGCAAACTATCACTCTAAACATCTAGTATGTTTTTCTTTAAATAATAAACGTAAACATTAACAAAAAAAAAAATGTCACGTAAAAGCAACAAGTTATTAAAATATCAACAGTAATATCAATACATATTGTATATTTTATAAATCAATAAATATAAAATCAATAATATATAAAACAAATATTTGTTAAATAAATTATTTTTCTCAGCAAAAACATGGTATAATGACAAAAATATTTAGAGCAATTGCAACTTTTATATACCAAACTAAAGAGTGATTCACCAATTTAGAGCATCTGAGAATGGAGGCGGGGGTTTGTGTACTTTTATTAAAAACCTACGATTGAATAAAAATAAATCAGATTTATGCTAATCACTAGAAATTATGAGTCTTTTTGCATTGAACTTGTTAATAAAACCACAATTAACATTATCGTCCATATTGAGACCACCTTCCGGATCATTTAAAACCATTAAGTCCACATTAAAAGTGTCATTAAAAGTAATTTAATTTAAAAAAAAAAAACTGCTAAAATGTTGGATGATTACGACACTAATAAATGTCATCTTTGAAAATAATTACATCGTCAATAAACCCATGTGCATCTGATAATACTAATACGCTAATTTAATAGTAGTAGTTAATACTTACGTCATTTTCTAGTTAATACTTACGTCATTTTCTAATACTTACGTCACTTTCTCTAATACTTACGTCTTTTCTATTTTTAAGTAGTTTCTAGGCTTTTCTATACGCGGTTGTTTTTTTTAATTTTATTTACTAACAACCGTATTACGGGTTGCTTACTGCTAGTAACTATAAAAAATAAAACTTCAATACATTAATAATGTAATTATTAATGTTCAACTTCAATACATTAATAATGTAATTATTAATGTATTGAAGTACTTTTTATAGTTACTAGCAGTAAGCAACCCGTTTTTGAATTGATAAAAACAGGAATAATGACTTAATAAATGTAAAGATAAAAACAGGAATATTTAAAACAGATATTTCTCATCATTTTCCCGTATTCATTTTTTCTCAAAAATGTAAAGAGTGATTTTCAAATAAATAAACCAAAAATGCAAGATTAATAAACAACTCTTGAGTGAAATATTTTCATAAGTTTTTATCAAATGTAATTAATGAAACGAATTATAAAAACTACAAACGACTCTTTGGGTCGGTTTTAAATTAATCGAATCACTCGAATGATCCTCAAAGTACTTGGCATATTATCAAGGAAGTTTTTGTTCTTATAATACAATTTTGTTTTTATTTTTTTATAAATTTTTTATTCTTAATTATGATCACACTTTACTTAACATTATTACTTTTATCGAAAAGTTTCTTCTAATCTCGGAAAGTAAGCAAAATTATGAGCAACATCCCTGTTATTGTAAATAAAAAAAAGTTTAAATTACATAACTAGATAAAAATAGGTAGCTTAAGTTTTTTTACACCTTGATGGTTTGAGAAGCGCGGGAAAGTGGAAAACAATTATCAACTCTTAAAAAAATAAACCATGTGACTTTTTTCTTTTTGAGGAAATGCATATACATGTAGAAAATGAATTTTTAAGTACTTTGAAATTGAGTGGTTTGGATATATTTTTATTTTACCAGGAGCTTACAAAGCACACAGAACAATTATTTTATTCAAAAATAATCATAAATTGACAATTTTCTCCGACAACATACACAAGTCAAAAATTGACCTTTTAGGTTTGATTTTGGATCACCCCAAATATTTTTATAGATTCTATTTAAGAAACCTTTAGGTTACCCAAAACTGTAAAAATTAAAATCTTGCAGGTGGCAAATTTTTAGAAAAGGCAATTAAAGGGGGTGGGCCTGTGAAATTATCATGTTTAAGTAAAGAAACCTGCATAAACTCTGCAAACCTTAATTTTTTACTAATATCAAATATTGATGTTCTCCCAAAAAAAAAAAAAATTATTTTAGGAACGTAGAAAATACAACGATTTCGGGGCACCGACCCCAAATATGGTAAATAAAAAAATTTCAAAGTTTTTTTTTTTGTAAAATCTTACAGTAAATAAATTACAGTTCAAAGGTTATGACCAAAAAATGTTATACTCCCACTCCCCCTTCCAAAAAAATGAGGAAGTTTTATATTTTACATGACCATAACTTCTGAAGTACATAAGACTTTTTTAAGAAACTTGAAATTTCATAACGAATTTCAATTTGGATTAAGGAATTACAAAAATAATTTTCAAAAGCACATGTTCCACTCTCAATTAGAGCAGGTGGTCTCAAATTTTTGGGCTTTTTTGTTCTCAGACTTTAATCACAGTTCTTTTTACCATGTGATTATATAACTTTGTATACAAAAGATTTTCGTCTTCAAAATGACTGAATATAATAAGCCCCTTTATTGTTGATAAACATTTTTTGTTTAGCTTCACTAAAAAGAGTTTTATAAAATATAGTTTAATAACTACATGTTCATGCTGGAAAAAGTTTCACTGTGCTACATGCTAAGGACATACACATTAAATCTATTTACAACGGGCTTCATTTTTTGGTGTGAGGCTTCTGTTGATTGTTCATTATATATTGACAGAGAACAGTTGTGCATATTTATAAAGGCTCCTAGGAAAGAACCTAATGCATGCACTTTCCTTGTCACACTGAGGCTTTTATATAAGTGTATGCAAAGGAAATATTTAAAGTAAAAAAAGTTATTAAACATTATAAGTTTATATCATATTTATTTCTAAACAGTATGTTTGAGAATGTTCAAAACTATCTGTAAAGTCTTGGATAAGCTTGTGATACTGTGGATCTACTGGTTGACTAAACTTACCAGTCACAACTCTGTCAAACTTTCTTAATGTATCAATTAAAAGGAATAGCTCTGTCGGAATTGCTAATGCAAGACTGTCTACATTTTTCAATATTGTTCTTAAAACATTACTATTATACGTACCTCCATGATAACCTTTCCATATAACACCAAGACTATTAACCCATTTTTTAAAACCTGCCCAGAGGGATATATTATATTACAAATGTAATTTACAAAACCCACGAGAAGATGAAATTCTGGTAAAGTTATTACGCTTATGACTAGCTTCTCAGGATCATCTTCCTTTATAAGACAAGACTTTACAATATTCTAAGTGAAAATAAATAAAACACAATGTTAAGTTTTGTATAAAAAGCTCTTCATTAGATTACAAATATATAAAAAAACTAATAACCTTAAAATTCATCATTTGTTTCTCAGAAAAGCCTGCATCAGCATACTGACGGAAACAGTTATTTAGGTCTCCAAAACTTTTGAAATTACCAGATTTCAGAACAGCTTCCCCGTCACACCAGGAACAACTGTATTTTCCACAATGAGTCTATAAATATTTTTTTAGTTTTAAAAATATTTATAAATTTAATAAAAATATTTCATTTAAAGAATAAATTGTAGTTATTTAAGTAATTTAAATACCGAAATTCCAAACAAAATGTTGATGAGTTTAAGGATGCCAGAGAATTTTTACAAGTATGAAGTGGAAGTTTTTAAATTAATACTGTGAGGTTGCTATGTGTTTCTTGCATATTTTCACAGTATGCTAATACAAGAGTAGAATTTATTCCAGAGTAAGTTCCCCTATCATTCCCATCAGTGACTATAGAGTAAGTTCCTCCATCATTCCCATCTGTGTTGGTTTGGGATGAACAAGTTTGCAATAACTTTCATTGAACCTCCGCCATAAATGTTTTTATTTACTCATTACTCTTAAAATTTATAGTTTTCATTATTCATCTATCGTATTAAAAATAAAATGCTCAAACCTGAATCTATGCCAACTCTTACAAAGGTATTGAGGAGATCCTTCTTTCTGTACTCAATAACAAATTAAAAATATTCTGTAATATCTTTTACATAAACTAATCCTCTTTTTACATAACTTAGTATTCCTTTCTTTTTATCCTCCAAAGAAACATTTTTTCAAACAAGAAGTTCTTAAGCATATTTGCTTTATCATTTAATTTCTTTTCCATATTACTTTCAAACTTAACTCCATTTTGCCTGAAGGTCTTGAAGAGAACATTTGATTTAAATTGAGTCAATTGCAAACAAGCAACTAACTTGTTAAACTCAGAATAGGGAGTTTCTGTCTGTTTCTTACTAATTTGACCTAGAGTTATGGAGACTTTGGAACCACCTATATAGTTGACAAAAATGTTTAGAAAGGCACAACATTTTACAAACATATACAAAGAAAGCAAGATTTATTACATACTAGTGGAAAATAGAATTTCTTCACCTTTTTCCATATCATTGTTTGAATATATATATCTTTCAAAATATTGGTCATTACTTGGCCTTGAACCTAACAATAGGACAGTAAAAAATTAGTTTTACAAATGAGATATAAACAAGAAACATTCAGATTTTAAATAATAGTATTATCATTATTTTAAAAAAATATATATTTTATAAATATTTTACTTCAATATCTTTATTTAAGAGATAATTTGCCAGATTCTTTGATTCCTTCAAGGGTAGCATTTATGACATATTATGTCATAAAAGTACATTATACCTTTACTAATAAATTTTCCAAACTTTTGTTTTTAGTAAAGCAACAAGCACAGACCAAAGTTCTGTTTAACTTATGAGATCTTTTAAACTTAAATTTCCTTCCTTTTTTTGATATTAAATTAGGCATTATAAATCTGTAAATTTAATAGTTACTAAAGTAAAAACTTATAAATAAACTTTAATTAAATAAAAATTTAATTACCAATTGCAAACTTAGTTTAATTCTAATTAATCATCATTACCTTTAAATAACTATAAACAACTAATAAATGGTATTTAATGAAGTTAAGCTAATTTTATACCATATGCTATACTCTTTCATATAAAAATACTAGTGTCAAAAAGACAAATGTGTGCAAAAAAGTGAAGCTAAACAAAAAATGTTTATTAAGAATAAAGGGGCTTAATATATTCAAGCATTTTGAAGACGAAAATCTTTTGTATACAAAGTTATATAATCACATAGTATCATATGGTTATAAAAAGATAAATGTGTAAAAAAAGAACTGTGATTAAAGTCTGAGAACAAAAAAGCCAATAATTTGAGGCGACCTGCTTTGATTGAGAGTGGGACATGTGCTTTTGAAAATTATTTTTGTAATTCCTTAAACCAAATCGTAATTCGTTATGAAATTTCAAGTTTCTTACAAAAATCTTATGTACTTTAGAAGTTATGGTCATGTAAAATGTAAAACCTCCTCATTTTTTTTGGAAGGGGAGGGGGAATATAACGTTTTTTGGTCAAAACCTTTGAACTGTAATGTATATTTTTTAAAATTTGAATTCTTTGAAAAAAATTTCATTTACTATAAGATTTTACAAAAAAAAAAGAAATTTTTTTATTTACCATATTTGGGGTTGGTGCCCCGAAATCGCTGTATTTTCTATGTTAAAATAAAAAATTATTTTGGGAGAACATCATTATTTGATATTAGTATTAGTATGTAAAAATTTAAGGTTTGCAGAGTTTCTGTAGGTTTCTTCACTTGAACATTTAATTGCTTTTTCTAAAAATGTGCCACCTGCAGGATTTTAATTTTTACAGTTTTGGGTATTCTAAAGGTTTCTTAAATAGAATCTATAAAAATATTTGGGGTGTTCAAAAATCAAACCTAAAAGGTCAATTTCTGACCTGTGCACAGGAAACTAAAATTACGTTGCTTTGAAAATTAATAATACCAATAATTTATTAATTAATATTTAGAAAAAAGAAAAAAAGTTATTTATAGACTTGATAAATATTTTAAGCAAAATTAATTTTTACGATTTCCAAGTATTAATGGGGGCAGATTTTAATGAGGTTTTGTCTGAAATGATTTCCAACCATTTGAAGAAAAGTCTTACCATCTAATAAAATTTTAAAAAACTTTATAAAATCTATTAGAATTTGAAGTTATTTGAAAAACTTTAAATTCAAAAAAAAAAGGAATATACTTATGCAGCCACAAATGGAATATCACATTTTAGGCTCGATTAGTTTCTACGTAAGATACACAGGCTCGATTAGTTTCTACGTAAGATACACAGGCTCGATTAGTTTCTACGTAAGATACACAGGCTCGATTAGTTTCTACGTATGATACACAGGCTCGATTAGTTTCTACGTAAGATACACAGACTAGATTAGTTTCTACGTAAAATACACAGGCTAGATTAGTTTCTACGTAAGCAAAAAATGTTGACAAAATCACTATAACGCTTAAATTGTGTTATTGATGAACGAAAAACTAAAATTTGGCAAAGAGATTTGGATATTAAATAATAAATTCCTCAAAAATGTCGATTATAAAAACTTTGTAGAAACAAGTTGGTAAGAGTGGGTAAAGCAAAAGTATGTTTATGAAGGGTTAAGAAAATATAAAACAAATTTCTCAACTTTTTTGTTTAAAATAAAACCAAATAAAAAGAAAATAAGAATACAGATTTTTAAAATTATTAAAACCATTAAAATTATTAAAAAATGCTTCTAAAAAAATGCACTTAAATAAGAACATGAAAATTTTGTATAAGGAAATCAAATTCAAAATTAAAAATATAAAAAAGGAAAAAGCTGAGGTAGTGGCAATTAGGGCAAGAATCAAATGGAGGTTGCAAGGAGAAAAATGTTCAAATTTTTTTTTTTATCCTTGAAAAAGAAAAACAAAAAATTAGCAATAAATACGGCCAAATTAAAAATTAACCTTTAGATATTTTAATAAAATTTAAAAATTCTGTGATATATATAAATTTAAAAAAAAAATGACTATGCTTTATGGGCACACTTATTTTCTAATTGTAAAAAAGTGACTTCAGCGAAAAACAATTTATTAAATAAAGTAATACCAGAATTAGAAATAAGAACAAATCTCAAATGAAAAACAAAAAGTCACTCAGATCTGACAAGAATATTTAAGGAATTGCCTTGAAGGAAAACAAACAAAAATTCAGCAGTATGCTGATGATACCATAAAAAAAGTAAAAAAGCAACAAGTTCTAAAAATAATTTAACCAAATGACAAGGTATTTAGTTAGACAAAAACCATTTTAAAAATAAAGGATTCTTTTTAGACTTCAAAGGAAAAAATAAACTTTTGAAAGTCTTGTTTTAATTTTGATTAATACGGGAAAGTTTTTGCATGGAATTAATTGAAAAACACGTTTTATGAAAATGGAAAGTACCCTAAATAAACGGAAAAAGTATAAACTTTCCCAAACAGATAAATAATAAAAAATTCTTCCAGAAAATAAAACATGGGGAATATAAAACGCTGGAATAGTAAATTTAATTAATAAACTTAAGGCTAAATCAAATACACTGGGTATCCGAAATGCATTTCCAAAATTTCCAATAAGAAAAAAGCAACAATTTTGTAAAGGTTCCTATAATCACCACTTATAAACGTATTTTTGAGCAGAGCTTTAGAACAGATCATCTTTTTTTCAGAGTGTATAACACTGAATTAATATCTTGGTTATCCTAACTCATTTTTACAATTAAAAGTACCATTTTTTAGTTAGACAATTCCAAGCGATGAATTTTGGGATAATCTTTAGAACTAACGCTCACAGCCAATCTGTCATAAACAACAAATATTTTAAGATCTTTTAAAAACTTTTAACTAGTGGCAAAATGTAGAACTAGTCTTTTACCTCTTAGTTAATCAATCATTTGCTTTATTAGAAGATACCTTGTTGAAGAATGAATTTCCTGAAACTGTTTTTTGTGAACAGAAGACCTAGAGATGTTTGTTTCTTTAAATTTAACATTAGATTTGAAAAGAATAGCAACCATAATTGCGGTCTGAGGTCGTATTCCAATATTATATCTTGCTGCCACAATTGATGTTGCTTCAATAAGCTCATCAAGAGTAAGGTCTATGATTATCTTTTTCTTTAATCTAAAAGCGTTTGATAAAGTTTTTTACTTAGATTTGTTGTTGAGTTAATTATTAATAATAAATTTGTTCTGGAAATAAAATAAATACTTGATTATAAATAAAAATTATTTTTACTAACGTAGTAGTTTAAATTTCTTTTTCTTTTTCTTCATAAGTTTTTCATCAAATTCATCATCTATTGAAGAGTCAAAGTTTCAGTCAGTGTTTCAAATCCATCATGGTTTCAAATCCATCATGGTTTCAAATCCATTATGGTTTCAAAAAATTTCTTTTTTTTTGTAAAATCTTATAGTAAATGAAATTTTTTTCAAAGAATTCAAATTTTAAAAAATATACATTACAGTTCAAAGGTTTTGACCAAAAAACGTTATATTACCCCTCCCCTTCCAAAAAAATGAGGAGGTTTTACATGACCATAACTTCTAAAGTACATAAGATTTTTATGTTTTCGTCGCGGAAGAGCGTTTAAAAAGGTAGCTGACGTCTTCTTCCTTGCCAATATCGCTTATTTGGCTGGAGCCGGCATAGAAGCCTCAAACCTCTTGGTTCAAAGTACCTATCAAACACAATGCAAAGTTTACTACTACCAAAAAGTTTGAAACTTTTAAAACAACTTCAACTTTAAAAATTTCGGGGATTTTTTGAAATTATGCAAAAGAATTCTAAACTAATGCGTAGAAATAAAAAAAATGACTTCAAAAAAATGTTTTTGAATGTTTGTGAGTTTGCTGAGAATTGTCATATTATTTCGCCTGTATACGTTTTATAGATTATAAATATAATAGAGCATTTAAAACTTTTTTATTGAACCTTTTTTATTTCATGTATTTGATCTTTCATTTAAAACAGGTATTGTTCTGACAAACTAAAAATTCCCAGTAAAACACCAATTTTTAAATCTGAAGCTAAGTCAAATATTTTAAATTACAAGCCTATATCTATACAATCTTGTTTTTCAAAATTGCTGAGGGAATAATGTATAATAGTCTATATAAATATCTATCTGAGAATGACATGTTGCATTGCAAGCAATTTGGTTTCAAAAAAAAATTCCACTGAAAATGCAGTAGTTCAACTTTCCAATCAAATATCTAACGCCTTTGATAATGACTGTTTAACATTTTTCATTGATCTCTCGGTGGGAAATGAGCTAGCGACTAGCTAGCTTTATAGCGATTATCTTAATATCTTTAAAATCTTTAAAAATTTGATTTTTAGTATTTGGTCTAATTATAATTATGAGAATAATTGAATTTTATACTTTGCGATTTTGAAGCAATGTGTCGCTAGCTACATATCGTAACTTTGTAGTTAGCTACAAAATATATACAAGTCTATATCTGGTTTATAGCTACAGGTCAAAATTTTTTAGACAGTGATTTTATTACGATATGATGCTAACTACGATAGCCTGTGGGTCTTTAGCTTATTAAGAACTAAACTAACTTTGGTTCAATGGGTATCTGACAAACCGAAAGCAATTTTTATACTTTAATCAAAATAACACAGTTCTATATTCCATAACTTGAGGTGTTCTTTAGGGCTCTATTTTAGGACCACACTTATTTCTATTGTACATAAACGACTTAATCTTAGCAACAAATCTTTTAGACCTTATTTTGTTTGCTCATGATTTCAATCTTTTTTGTTCTAACAGAGATATTAAAACACTTTTTAAAATAGTAAATGTGCAGTTATGTAAAGTTAATGAATGGTTCGTAGGTAAGAAGCTTTCACTAAATGTGGAAAAAACATGATGTATACTTTTCCATAAAGTAAGTAAATCAGAAAACATTCTTTTTAAATTACCGAATTAATAATACTAATATTAAAAGGGTAAAGTAACTTTTTAGGAGTAAAACTAGATGAAAATTTACTGTCGTATTCACATATAAATAACATTGAAACCCTTTAAAAAAATATCGCAGTGGTGTTTAACTTTTTCTAAATGTAGCATCCCTGAAAAAGTTATCTTTTGCCTTTATTCACAGTTATTTGTCTCACTGTAATATTGTGTGTGCTAGTAGTGGCTTTACAAAACTTAAGAAAATTTGCAACAAACAAAAACATGTGAGCAGAAAAGTGTTTAGAGCCTACAGAAATACTGTTTGCGAATTCCTTTTACGTGCGCTCGGTGCTTTAAAAGTGAATAAACTTAATTTACACTAAGTTTTATTGTTTATATTTAAATAAAAAATGGGTTTGTGTTCAAAAATCTTTCAAACTAGTTTTAATAAAGTTAATCATAAGTATTCAACAAAGTTTTTAGATAACAACTTTGTTCTTCTCAAATATAACCGCCTATTCAATTAAATACCGCGGACTTTTTTAATTAATTAATTTTAATAAAGTTTAATTAATTTTAATAAAGTTAATCATAAGTATTCAACAAAGTTTTTAGATAACAACTTTGTTCTTCTCAAATATAACCTCCTATTCAATTAAATACCGCGGACCTTATTTGTGGAAAAAATTCCCAGGGGTTGTCAACAAAAACAAGACTACGTTAGAGCATGAATCAAAACGATTATTACAGTTCAGTGAACTTAATTTATCCGACGGATGTTTATTTTAAAGTAAGCTCAATCAAATAAAAACAGATTTTTTTATATCAGTGAAATTTAAGTGATGATGTTAAAAATTTATCTAATGATTATGTTAATTATGAAATTTTATATTAATACTTTTTTATTCAAAAATATTTGTTTAAGTGTTTCTTAAACATTTTAACACTTCTTAATTATTTGCTATTTTGAATTTCTTTATTTTTTTTATTATATTCTATTTTAGTTCTGATTTATGTTTTTACATATATTTGTATGTACGGTTATGTAATTTTTTTTTATATGGGGTACGGCAAAAAGGCAAAATGTGCCTCCTTATTTCTCCAGCCATTAATTTTGGTATAAGTATATGTAATGAAAACATTCTTTAACGGCGAAACAAATTACACAAAGAAAAAATAAAAAATATAAAAAAAAATAGATTCTATTGTCTAGTACCAGATCTGGTACCCGGCAACAGACTCTATAAAATGTATACGGTATGTATAATGTTTGCTAGTAACCTATAACGTATAATATTAACTTGATCAACCTTAGTTGATCAAGTTACTAGAATGTAGTGAAACAATTATTTCAAAATTTAACATGAGCTCATAAGGTCCGGATGATAAGGTCTCTTTAAGACCGGATGTTTAAGTAATGTGTTGAAAATATTTCCTAATTCGGAAAATAAAAAAATCTTAAGTTTCTGAAGTGAATAGAAAAAAAAAATGTTATTATTGTTATGCCGACAATCTATAGATCTTTTCTTTTTAGAAAAATTGAGAGAACAAAGATAAATAAGAATAAATTAAGAAAATATAAAAATAACTTCGAGTCGAAAATATTGACGAATATTAGTGTCATAACTTCCAAAACAGGCTTTGAGATAATTGCGTTATAATGACTGTAACAATTTCAGTAACTTCACAAGGATAGATCTTATTCTCGAATTTTCGAAAAAGTCGAGTAATTAATTGTGTTATGTACACATATTAATGTTTTTCTACTGTATTGAAAACTAAGCTATATGTAAGTTGCGGAGAAAACATAATGAACAAAAATCTTTATATATACCGCCTCCTAAATTTTTTATTTTTTAAATCGTTTTATCTCAAAACTCAAAAATGTGGAGATAAAACAAAACAATTCTAACCTTGCGTATTGTATATGTTATTCAAATTTTTATCATAATAATTTTGTAAAATTAATATACTGTGGTATATAAAACACATCACTCTTTCTTTTCAGTGAATGTGCATCTCTTTTGTGGATGTGCATTTTTTATAAACTATAGTGTCTTTATATTTTTTCTGATACACAGAGCTTGAACGGTAAGGGATGGAAATTATGGCAATATTCCATTGAAAAAAGTGCTGACAAATGCATAAAAAAATTGATCAAAACCTCCAAATAATTATTTAAGAAGTGACAACACTTGTTATCACAGTACGATTTATGATAACTAAAAATTATAATAATAATTTTTCAATATTTTTGCAAGCTCAATACCTATTTTATATTTCATATAACGATCCAAATCTAGTTTTAATTAAATCAACTTCTAAGATTATATGCTTTCGCAACAACTTGTTTGTGGACTGGATGTTTTTAGCTCTGTTTCATCGTGAAAAGTTGTTCTTGTTGAAACATTTGAATTAAAACTTTCACAACTTTTAAGTGTTAAAAAATTTCCATTAACACCCTTGAGTACATGATTTGTAATGTTTTGTCGAAATAGAGAAGCTCTGTTCCTCCTTGGCCGATATATGATAACCCAACACTTATAACCATGCAAAACAGAAAATAAAGCTGTGTTTCCTGCTAAAACGTAGTATACTTCTACTAATAGTAATCCTTTGTTAGTATTTTGAGTAAAACGTATAGGTAAAAATAATGCTGTAACGAAAATTACTGAAAGCATGGCTAGTATAATAACTCTCACTTCGCTAAAGTTACCGGGAAGATTTCTAGCACGAAAAGCTTGCATTAAGCACATCACAATTAAAACCAAACCATATAATAACTGCAATGAAAAGTCGTAGTCATTTCCACATTTAATAGTTAGCAATCCGGTTATTTCATCAGCGGAAGTTAGGACTTTAGCAGGTCGAACCTTAAAAGTTAACACACAAATCATTCCTTGCACGCTTAGCATTAAAAAAATTAACATAGTTTCCATTGTTTTTGACATTTTATATTCTTTGCGAGAAACTCGAATGCGAGCGTGAAAAATAAAAACCAACTTTTGAGTCTTTGTCATGACCATTGCTATAGCAAAGATGAGTAAAACACCGTGAACCGAGGGACGAGCAGCGCATATTATTACTGTTGGTTCTCCAAAGAACATTATTGGAGCTATGTACAATAAGCTATGAGCAACTAATTGAATAAGCAAGATTTTTAAGTTGGCTGATTTTACCAATGGTGTGTTTTGATACCGTACAAAGGTCGTACCAACAAAAATTGTTAACAATGCCCCAAAGATCATAGTACAATAAGCTACGTAGCTCAATGTTTCTTTGTACAAAAGAAAGTCTCTTGTAAATTGTACACACTGAGGAGGCGTCATTTTAACACTGAAATACATTTCATTTTTACATTTTTCACACTGAACTTGTGATATGTTAATTTCAAAATAGCGCTTGTATTCGTAACTCTTGTTAATGCAATTGCAGCTTATGCTGTTGTCTGCTCTAAAAATAACTTCACTGATTATGTGCGTTAACGAAAAGTTTTTACTGTAATAAAGTGAGATGTTTTGAGTCTCACTTGAAAAATTCTGATATAAATCTAAAAAGCTTTGTAAATTCAATTGAGGTTGATACGAATCTTTTAAAACTGTGGGAACAAAATATTTAATATGCTCCATTGCCATGTTAACGTCTGTAATGTTAAAGCTATATTTTAGGTTTTTTTTAATAAAAGCGTATATCCAATTTGTGTTATTATTCAATAAATTTATTACAAATGGTGTGTTTTCATTTTTGATGGTTGATGTATTTATTTTTATTTCTGTTTCTGAAAGAAAAATCTTGTCTGAAAATGACATATTTTTTAGCAAGAATACGTCTAGCGTTGTGTCAGATCCAAAAATCACTGTTAACTTTATATTATCTGTTTGAGATAGCGCATACAAAACCTTCTCAAATAAATTAAGGTTGTTGTTTTCGTACGTAAACACTGTCAAGCAAGAGCGATTTCTAAAAATTCTTTCCCATAATATTTTACCAATATCAGATGAGAAAGGATTCAACAATGCTATTTGATCCCATTTAAATTGTCGCAAAACTTTCTCAAACAAAACTACTTTATTTAAATTTTCAATAGTATGGTTATAAAAACTAGGTGTATAATCAGACAAGTGATAAAAAGGTACATCGTGTTCATGAACCTTGAACTTAATACTCGTCACGTCAAAGTGTGTTCCAAAATAAAAAACCGAAACAATCTTTGAACGGTTTTTACAAGAATTCAATGAATCTTTTTTTGTAAAACATAAACTAGAATTAAACAACTGTTCCAAGTAAATATTTGTTATGTTACTGTTTCCACAAGATTCGTAGAAATTATACCCAATTGTAAATGGTTTATAATTCCAAGTCTTATAAATATCAATAAAAAACATAAACCAGCTGATGTACAGTTCAGTTAAACTATGCTCAAAAAAATTGAACACAACTACTACATTATTTTCTCCTAGTTGTCTCCTAATTACCCCTGGTATGCATTTATCCTTTGAGTTATCATCAGCATATCCATAAACCTGAAAAAATATAGAGCCACATACGACGCACCAAATAACAACAATTTTTTGTAAAATTTTCGTTTTCATAATTTATTTTGAAGTTTTTTTTATCCATATTAAAGCAAATTTTTGTTTATTTCGAATATTTATTTATCTCTTGGTTGCCTTGGTTGCAAAAAATTTTGCAATAAGTTTTGTAAAATACATTGTTCTTCGATTAAAAGATGTTTGTAATGATAAATGTCCATGGATGAACATGTATCGTTGAATATAAATATTTGCATTTGCACTTAATATAGAATGTGCCCGTGAATTCTATAATATATATTTAAATACTATTTTTTAAAAACAGAAAAAAAAAAGAAAAAAAGCGCACACCACGCAAAAATTAACATAAGGTTAATCAACAATTAGTCAAAAAGAACTTGTTAAAATTTTTTTTAAAAGAATTTGAATAAACATGAGTATTAAGAATTATTATCATAATCATAATTATTATGATTAAAGTATTCATGATTTAAATTTTCTTCACATAAATTTGATTATTTTTTATGAAGAGACTTTTTTTTAAATTCTTTTACCGTGGAAAGAACGAACCACTACTACTACCATCACCATCACTACCATTACTACTACCATCACCATCACCACCATTACTAACGTTTATAGCTCAGCTTGAGATTTGACTTTAAAAAAAAAATTGAAACAAAGAAAAAAATTGAAACAAAGAAACCCAAACGATATACCCTTAAACTGTTTAGTTTAATAATAATATTAACACTTATAAGAAAAATGTAAAGAAGATTTTTTTGCCTAAGTTTTCATTAAACATTTTGATGAGCCATTTACAATTTAAAATTATTAGCAGTAAGAATACATATAAAAACTTTGATTTAAAATATGAAACATATCCATTAAAAACAAAAAGCGTAAATGAAAAGAAAGAAAAAAAAGCATTGAAATCAATCAAAACAAAAACAAAGAAATAAATTTAACGAAAGAATTATAAACGATTGATGAAAAATAACTCAAAAAAAAAAAAAAAAAATTATAACAACGTCTGCTCTATGGACACTGCGGCAAGTTCTTTCATAAATTCTTCTAATACGATCACGCAATAGACAGCCTTTTTTATAACCAATAAATTCTGAACATGCGAATCTAATTTGTCTACAGTGGTTTGATTTTTAAAATCTTTTTTATTGGAACTACGTAATCCTAATTTCGGGATTACTGGATGCAGCTTACTGTGTCTGGTGTTTAAAGATACGCGTTTTTCATTTTTATTATCATGTTGTTCCTTATGAAACAATGACCACGGTGATCGACATAAGATGTCATCTACACTTAAAGTATTTGACAAAATAGGTGATTTCTGTTCATAAATTGCCTGGGTATCTTCGTTTGATTGAAGAGTACAGTTAACTGTGAGTTCTGTATTATTTAAGTCCTTAAATAAACTAGGATCTTCAGTAAAATATTTAGATTGATCTGGTTGCATTAAATGTTGTCGAGCTTTTCTAATTAATTGCCGATAATCGTGAAATTGTGACACAAACGCATCACTTGTTGTTGAAACACGAGCAAGCACCTGTTAAAATAAGAACTAAGTTAACTTTTTTTAAATAAAATTATACCATACAGAAGACAGTTTGCAAAATTTAATAGAAATCATTTAATCAACACAAGTTTTTAAAACTCCATTTAAAAAAAAAAAAAAAGTTAAAAAAAAAAAATACAATTTTTTTTAACTATAACACGGTTTTAACACGGTTTAAATTTGAGGGAGCCAGGAGCCAGTTAAGAACTCTGCTCATTTTTTGAAGTTTTAAGTTTAAGTAAATTCTCTATATGGCTAGGTTTTAAAAGCTTTTTACAAAACTGTAAAATTTTCTAAAAATGAGAAGATTTTTAAATTTACTTAATCATATCAAACTTTGATTTTAAGATATAACCAACCACTCCTTTTCTTTGCTTAAACTTCATGGGATTATTTTTGCGTTTGTGCTCCAATTATTCTGATTTTTATACAAAGCATTCTCAGTTGATATCAATGTTAACGTACAAAACATTTGTTGGCATCAATCTTAACCTACTAAAGGTATAATTTATCAAATGTCCATAAAAACCTTCCCTGCCATTGACACACAAAAATCTCTAAATAAACTCAGAAAAAATAACACGTTTAAATATATTAACTAAGATACAAAAATACCAAATCACTGTTTTAATACATGACACAACAGCACAAAAGGCACACGAAACCAAGCTTGTATACAAATTTTTACAATAAATACACAGATGCCTGAAAGTGGCTTTCTTCCTTTGTTAACTTAAATTCACTACAAAATAAGAATATTTTCAAACTGTAAATAGCTTTTCCCATCCACGACGATCGAGAGAGGTAAAAAAAATTTTAAAAAAGTAATTGCATATAAAACCGTCATCTTTAAACTTTTTTTAAAAATGTGCTCTTTCATAAAACCAAATTTTTTTAATAGTTTTGTAAGTACTGGTATTGATGGAAGACAGATCTTGTAAGTATTTCACCTCGATCTTTAATAAAATATAATATTATGATCTTTAATAATAGATAATATATATAATAACTATTTATTATATATATTATCTATTACATATATTATATATATATATATACACATTAATATATATACATATATATATATATAATATATATATATATATATATATATATATATATATATATATATATATATATATATATATATATATACACATTAATATATATACATTAATATATATACATATATACATATATATATATATATATATATATATATATATATATATATATATATATATATATATATATATATATATATATATATATATATATATATATATATACATATATATATATATATATATATATATATATATATATATATACATATATATACATATATAAATATATACATATACATATATATATATATATATATACATATATATATATATATATATATATATATATATATATATATATATATATATATATACATATATAATATATATATATATATATATATATATATATATATATGTATATATATATATAACTTAATACAAAATTAATTCAATATAAATTTTAAATGTACAACCACAATGATAAACCTTGTATGCAGATACAAAAGTGCAAAAATATTGTTACAATCCACTTTTGTTAGATAAGAAGTTATATAAAGATTTAAAAAAATTATCAATAACTTGAATCTCTAAACAAAGAATATAAAATTACTGACCTCTTAACTTTTAAACTCTAAAAAAGTTTTTAAAAAAAATACTGTTTTAAGTTTGTCTATTATGATAATGGCTTCGATGTACCCAACTGAGCCAAAATATTGCAATTTTTAAATAAACCTTTATATTCCAATTAAATGGTGTTTTAGAAGTTAAAGAAAAAAAAACCATACTTATTATTTATCTTGGAAATATATATTGAAAAGACTTTTATGACTTGATCTAGTCAGCAAATTTACTGACTCTTAATCAATCTGAACAAGCATCTGAAACAGTTTAGGGATTGTCCATAAATTACGTAACGCAAAGTTTCACAATAAACAAAACATAAAACTTCAAAATTTTACCCTTGCAGAGTCTTAATTTAAGCAAAAAAATTAAATTACCCCATTAAGTTTATTGAATATCGCCGCGTAAATGAGCTTAATATAACCTACTTCTGCTTTTTAAATATGTATTGCGTTGCGTAATTTATGGACGATTTATTATTGTAAAACATCATGGCACAGTTGGCAAGGTGGTGGAAAACAAAAATAAAAAAACTTAATTAAATTAAGACCTTATAATAATATATAGACCTGGTATTTTGTTAATAAAAATCTTTTAAAATTTATGTATAGCAAGTATAGCTTTATAATAAAAATTTCAAGGATTAATAATAGTTCTTTATATGATAATAGAAGTTTCAAAAATCCCTTTTGGATTTTTGAAACTTCTGGACTTTATTTCTATTCTAACCTATGAACAAAGTTCCAAAATTTCCTTTTGGAGCTTTATTTTTATTATCATAGTTGCTAATATTAAAAATGGTGACATGCATCAAATGATTTTCTAATAATATACGTTTTAATCTCTTCTTGTATTTGTAGATATTAAATTAAAATGATTCTGCAACTTTATCTCAAAAATTTTGAGATGAAATTACAGTTATAAACTTTTGAGAGTGTATCATGAGAAGTGGATGGAAATAATGATTAATTATCATTTAATGCTGTTATCACTACATCATCATTTAATGCTGTTATCACTACATCATCATTTAATGCTGTTATCACTACATCATCATTTAATGCTGTTATCACTAAATCATTACTTAATGCTGTTATCACTACATCATCATTTAATGCTATTGAAAGATTATTTTAAAAAAATTATTTAGTCTTGAAAAAATTTTACAAAAAAAAAAAAGATGCAAAGTAATTAGTTTAACAATAAAGCTAACAAAAAATTAATGAAAATCTAGATTAAAAAACCATTAAAAAAATTATGAAATATAATTTTATTCAAAAGCTAACTTTATTTAAAAAATACAACTTTTTCATTTTGGGGATACTGCAACATTTTTAACTTTTTATCACCTGATGACTTGTTGCTAAAATTTTAAATTAAATAAAATTTTTAATTTTAATAAAGAAACAAATTTTAAAAATCTTTATTTTTGCATATATTATTGCACAACTTTGTTTTTAAAGTTTCACCATATTAGTTTTATTACGTGTAATAATTAGCCTCCATAATGGAATAAATTTAAGTTAGCGCATGACTTTATTTTTAGTCTATTTCAAAATACTTAATATTGAATTGAATCCATGTTCATCATTTTGGTGTTCTTTATCCCTTTCTAACACCACAGATATTTCTGACACCACAGATATTTGCAAATTTTTCTTGTACATTAACACATTGAGTTTCACTCAGGTTGCCTTTTTTATTAATTTTTGATTTGTTCATTTTGATGTGTAAGTTCTAATGTCAGATTTTTTCAAGTCAAATTTGTTAACATTTTGTATTTTTCAAATCGTTAATATGCAATACATTTGACTGTTATCAATACAGTGAAATGTGTACAGTTTACATACAATTTTTTTTTTATCATTTTAGACCTAATAAAGACTGAAGGTACTTGAATTGAATTTTTTAATTTGTTTAAAGCAAATTAAATTTATGCAAACTGCGAACACAAACATTATGCTGAAATGTTGTCACAGATTTCACCATTGATCTGCAATTGCATACTTGTATTAGTTGCGCCAACTTACAACTAAAATTTCAATGTGTGGATGCTTTTTTTTCTTTCTTTTCTTCAATAACTCTAAAGATTCTTTCATAGCATATTATAAATAAGGGATTAGAAGATTCTTTGTTTTTCCAACAGACAATAGAATGCAAGAAAAATCTTGTTAGGTAATATTTGAGAAACATCACTTTGGAAAAGTCCTTGGAACTTTGAATATACTGAAAATGGACACATATCTCCATTATACTTATAACTATTTTAAAAAATATAAAGAACTTCTTTTCAGTTTAAAAGAAAACCTTTTTAAACTCAAAAGAAGTTTAAACTCATGCAAACTTTTTTCTAAAACCTTTTTTCTTTTTTGATTGTTTATAAAAAAAATGAGCCTTTTGAAATTGATTTACATGTTTTCTTTTCAGAACTCAACATTAAATTTTTTTTTTTTTTAAAGTTTTGATGTTGGAGAACAAGCTACTTTTGTTAGAGAGATAGCCTTTTTTTTTTTCTCAATATCTCTTTGATCTTTCGCTGGACATTTACTTTTTTTTCATTCAGGACTTGGAAAAACATATAATCTTAAAAGAGAAAAAAAGTTAAAGTGAGTATCTTCCTTTAAATCTTTTAAGCATGAAAAAAATTTAAACCGCTATATGTTGAAGGCAAAGATTTGATGGCAAAATGTGTTGCAAAAATCACAGCAATTAAAGCACAAAAATACATGCTGTAGTTGTTTTTTTCAGAAAAAATTTTTTAAATCTTTATTTAGACACTTCATCAAAATCTAGTAAAAGGGTTTAAAAATATATGATTAAATAAATTTTAGAATTCCCTCATGCAGTTTTTTAAAACATTTCTATTCAACCCTTGGAATTAGGAGAAATGAGGTCGGCAATAAATTGCCGACCTCATACTGTTAGAGGTCAGAAAAAAAAATTCAATACAAAGGGGTTACCATAAAACATAGAAACGAGGTCAGCAATTTTTTACCTACCTTAAACACTTAAAAGTCGCCAGTTAGTTTGGCATTGGCAAATGCCGACCCTAATTATGTTTTTTATGTATGTTTGTGTTCTGTCTGAACCTCTGGCGCGGTGTTGACTCACCCGTAAGTTGATTTATGTTTGTTTGTGTTCTGTTTATACTCTAATGCAGCGTGAGCTCAGTAACTAACTACTTACTCCAACTACAAAACGTACACTCACCTTAGACTCCATGCCTGGTTTTCTCAAAGTACTGTTGCGGGAAGTACCTCCTTTTAACTAATCCAGGTCAGGTCAGGATAATCGAGATCAATCTTGCTACTGGTATCACGTAACCCAGTACCACCTGCCACAAGCCCTGCTGCCTTGCAGAGTGTGCTCTTCTTATGCAAAGGCTAGGAGAAATAAACTCCGACTAAAAATTCCCCTGCCTTGGGGCTCTTGGTTAAGTAAAGGCTAGAGATGGTGTCTCGATAAAAACACTCATCTTGGGCAGATGTTAACTGCATCCAGCTAAACATCCCCTGCCTTGGGGCTCTTGGTTGAGTAAAGGCTAGAGATGGTGTCTCGATAAAAATACTCATCTTGGGCAGATGTTAACTGCATCCTGCTACTGTCTTGTAGAAGGCTTCCTAGGCAAAGACTTTAGGGGTAAGCAGAAAAATTCTGCTAACCAGCCTCGAACCCCTTCTTCATCTATTAGGCTGGCGTAGATGTAACCTGTGTTACATTGTTTCCTGCCTAGGATGATGAATGCTGGATCTCCTTGACTCTACTCATAGAATTTTGCTTATGCCTCTATGATAATGGCTATGCAACTCTTCCTGTTATCTCCATATGAGGGTACAGCTCTAAAACTCAGTTTAATGGTTCTGAGGCCAGCTGGTAGTAAGGTTTCCCGAACTCTGTGGTAGCTCTCAGAGAGGCTGATTCCATCAACAGCTGCAAAATATCAGAGTATTAACAGTGCCATGATGCGCATGGATGGTGTCCCTGTTAATGCTTTTGGTGTGCATTGTCAAGGCCACATAAGGAGCTCTATGTCACGGCTTAGGGTTAATTAACAGGACTGAGACAACTGCATAGCTCATTGATTAGGAGGCTGTGCTCTATCTATGAATGAGTCAAGTTCTCATTAAACCCAAATCATGACCAAAGTAACCAAAAATTTAAAACCTAAAAAACCATCCCCACCACCTAAATATTTTAATATATCTTTTACAAATATTTGCGGCCTACGAAGCAACTTTCCATCAGTTGAGTCTTACCTCCTGCAAAATTCACCAGACTTGCTTGCACTCAGTGAAACAAATTTAAGTTCTGCAATTCCTTCTTCAGATGTCAGTGTTGATGGGTACTATCCTTTGATTTGTAAAGACTCCAATAGTCACATGCTAGGTTTAGGGGTATACATACGCATTAATTCCCCTATTTGTCGTGAAATCAGGTTCGAATCCTTTGACCATTCTTTTATGTGCTTTCGCCTAGCACCTCTTCACTCTATCACCTTTCTCTTTGTTCTTTATCGTTCTCCTTCTTCCCATGATTGCACTCTTTTAGATGTTATCTCTGATCAAATTGACCATGCCCTCTCTCCTTACCCCTCTGCCAAAATTGTTGTTGTTGGTGATTTTAATGCCCATCACACTGAATGGCTTGGCTCTAACACCACTGATCCTGCTGGCACTAAAGCCTTTAACTTCTGCGTTTCTCAATCTCTTACTCAGATAGTTAACTTTGTGACTCGTTTTCCTGACAACCCTAATCATTTACCTTCACTCCTTGACTTATGTCTTGTCTCTGACCCTAGCTTATGTTCAGTTTCTCCCTTTTCTCCCTTGGGTGGTTCTGACCATGCAATAATCTCTATAAATCTTTCTTCTCGTACTTCTTTTTTGGGCTCACCTTATCATTACACCACCTACTACTACCCTAAAGCTGACTGGGATTCCTTTCGTGATTTTCTTCGTGATGGTCCTTGGGCTGATGTTTTTTCTCTCTCAGCTGACAAATGTGCCTCCTACGTAACCTCCTGGATTCAGGCTGGAATGGAAGCTTTTATTCCTTCTCGTCGGTTTCAAGTCAAGCCTCATTCTACTCCATGGTTTTCTCCTTCTTGTGCGGCTGCTATATCCAATCATAACCATTTTTTTCATCTTTTTCAAAAGAACAACTCTCTTGAGAACAAACGGCTATTTATTATTGCAAGAAATCGATGTAAAAAGGTGCTTTCTGATGCTAAACTCCATTATTCTCAGTTCACTAAATCTCGCATCTTATCGCAGAAGTTAGGCTCTAAAGACTTTTGGAAAATCTTCAACAGCATTGTTAACAAGGGTAGATCTAACATTCCATCTCTCATTCATGGGACTGATCTTGTTACCTCTCCCAGGGATAAGGCAGAACTGTTTGCAAAGAACTTTTCTTCTAATTCCACTCTTGAATCTTATGGACATTCTCTTCCTTCCATTCCAGTCAAACAGGTTGACCCATTGTTAGACATTCAAATCACTCCGGCTTCTGTTGCTAAAGTCATATCTCAATTAAACTCATCTACAGCTTGTGGTCCAGACAACATTCCTGTCACAGTCTTGCAGAATTGTTCTCCAGAACTTTCTTCAATTCTCTCTAAACTATTTAACAAGTGTTTGACTGAGTCTTGTTTTCCTGCTTGTTGGAAAATGGCATCTGTGGTTCCAATATTCAAAAACTCTGGAGAAAATTCTGACCCCTCCAATTATCATTCGATCAGTCTTCTTTCTGTTATTAGCAAGGTCTTTGAGTCTTTAATCAACAAATTCCTCACATCTCATCTTGAGTCAAATAAACTGCTGTCAGACAATCAATACGGTTTTCGATCCTCTCGCTCTACGGCCGACTTGCTAACTGCTGTAACTGAAAGATTTTACCGTGCATTAGATGGAGGCGGTGAGGCTAGGGCTATTGCTCTCGACATATCTAAAGCTTTCGACAAAGTTTGGCATGCTGGTCTTCTCCATAAGCTTGCTTCATATGGTGTTTCTGGGAGAGTTTTTGAGATTATCAAATCATTTCTTTCTGACCGGTTTATTAAAGTCATCCTTGAAGGCCAACACTCTTCTTTATTTCCAGTAACTTCTGGGGTTCCCCAAGGTT
>NC_061157.1:50118242-50260742 GCF_022113875.1 Hydra vulgaris
GTTTGCAAACTACAATAGAAAAAAAGAACAATTTTCTTTACTTTCAAATACCTTTTTTTAGAGAGATATATATTTATAAATGTGTGTGCTAGTGAGTGTGTCACAATGTAGTGGAAATTATTTATTTGAAAATAATGTCCACCAGAAACGGTTTGCATTTTTAAAACAACAATTCTTTGTACAATTATAATCTAAACTATAATCTAAATTATGTATTAAAAAAAAAAAGAGGGTTAAAAAAGCAGGTCATTGATTTTTGGTGTTCAAGACAAATAACTTCCAGAGATAGTGCAAATTTTAAATTTAGTGATATTGGTACTGGTATCAAATAAGAATGTTTTACAAAAAAATACAGTGATCCTAACCTGGGAACAATACACACCTGAAAAATAGGGACCCACTGAACCTAAATGCGGAAATAAGAAAAAAATAACTTTTTTTTTGTAGTATCTTAAAATAGATTGAAATTCGTTAGAAATATTTATTTATCTTAAAAATTTTTTATTATTTAAAAATGGTCATCAACGAAAGTTTGAAATCCCTTTAATTTGAAGGGGTTATCAACTTTAAGAGGTCATAACTTTTGAACATTAAAATATTTTTTTACTAAACAAAAATTTTATAGATGATTCATTATGGTATTTATTATGGTCAACTTATTATGGTCGCATTTATAATGGTATTTTGTTATTCATAAGAGTTTTTTTTTAATGTTATTATTACCTCCTTCCCTAATAAATATTCGGACCTCAGGGCCCTATTTTTATGGCAAATTTTAAATAATACATTAATTACGGTATATAACATTTACATTACAGGTTAAATGTAATTGTAATAACGGTAATAACGGTAAATAACATTTACATTACAGATTAAATGTTAAATAAACAATATTTTTTTTTTTTTGTATACTTCCTTGTGGTATACTGCAAGAAAATTTATTAATAGATATTATGAACTTTTTTTTATCTACTGCAGTAGTTAAAAAACCATTTTAAAAATTGATTAGTATTGCTCATATCATTTCAAAATGACAGAAGTTAAAGAAGGAAGTGTGACATTAAACAGATTACATAAGTCAAAGTTGGTATTCTTACCGGAAACCAATCATTCTGTGTGCGTGACATCTGTGAAATTACTCGAACTACAATTACTCTAGGATCAACATCTGAAAATTGACGGAGAATCAAGTTGAGAAGTGTAAAGGCATCATCACCTGGAACAATAAAATCATGTAAAAGGTACACGGTTGTCAAGGGACGAGGATTGCCCTACCCTTGCACTCTCACAACAAGAAGAGAAAATTTAGCAGAAAAACTTGACAAAGGTAGAACGAAACTTTTTTTGTTAACTTAATATTTCAAAATTGAAATTTAGAAACTTATATAAAATATTTGAAATATAAAAACTGAAAACATGGATGTAAATTTCTTTTGATATTAGGACAGACAAGGTGCCGAACTTCAAAGACAAGGTGTCGAATTTCAATGCTCAAAAGTATTGAAAAGAAAATTTGAGGATTAGGGAACTAAAATCAAGGCTGCAGCCTAAAGTAAAGCAACTGCCATTGAACAATCAAAAAGCTCTGCAAAAGCACCTTTTCCAGTTGAAAAAATCCCAATTTTGAAAATAAAAAAAAATTTAAAAACCCTTATGAACTTTGTAATAGATTGGAAACCAAAGTTTTTAGCATATATAAAAGCTGGAAATAATAGACTTATTTGAAAGTTATGTAAGAGAAAAATTAAGCGAAGAAAATAGGTTTTTAAATGATTATTTTGATGTTGCAGAAATAATTTTTGAAAAAGATTTCAGACAATTGGTTTATTGTAAAAAAGTTAAAGGACTTGTTGAGACAGTAACTGGAGAGAAAATTGCCAAAAGATTAGATTCTGAGGTAGGCATTGACATTGGAGGCTGAGTTTCATAGTGATAAATAAGATAAAGAAAAAGTGATGAAATGTGATCTCAAAAAAAAAAAAAGATTATCTGTGCAGAAGGAATAGGTAATGAAAAATACAAAGATGACGGCAAAAACAATTTTTTTTTTTATTGGCTCTGAATCTTATTTAAATCTTGAGAACATCAATTTTGAAGCTAAATTTTATGCTTTTGATATGATATTAGCCAATATTTTTTTTGGAATCGAAAGTGCATTTTTCCTCTTGGTGTAACATTAGCAAAAAAAAAAAAAAAAAAGCAAGATTTTCTAACTCATGGTCATGAGCTCAGAACTCTAGGAAGTATCTGTTCATTAGCTAATGCTTAGAAAACCGCTTGTAATGATTTTTAAAAAAATCTAAACTTTCAGATGCATCTTATATCTATTGCGTTAATCTTCCACTAGTTGATTTGCCCGATGTAAAGGTTATTGAAGCCCTTGCTCTTATGGAACATCTACTTTCTGTGGAAATACGAACAGAGTTTACGATAGTCTTGAAAAATATTTGTAACCTACAAATGCCACTTTATTGCCGAACCAGCGGAACCAAATTTTAGGTTAACAATAGCCTAAGCTGCATAGTAATCAACTTAAAGGTGGAGAGTGTTTGAAACAGTTTAAAAATAATTTAAAGGTGGAGAGTGTTTGAAACAACTGAAAAACAATTTAAAGGTGGAGAGTGTTTGAAACAGCTAAAAAATGATTTATAGGTGGAGTGTATTTGAAACAGCAGTCTTAAAGACTATCTGCAAATCCTGCTTAAAACCACTGTTACATGTATCTAATAATAGAATTTAAAGAAAAACTCTACCATTATGAACGCGACTAAAATTCAGCTGTAAAATTCTAATTTAGTAAAAAAATATTTCAACATCCAAAAGTTATGACTTCGTAAGGTTGACAACCCACTTGAATCAAGGGGGTTTCAAACTTTCCTTTGTCACCATTTTTAAACGATAAATTTTTTTTTTTTAAACAAATTAATTTTTCTGATGACTTTTAAAGATAATAAAATATCTATTTGAAAGTACTGCAAAAAAAAGTTATTTTTTTCTTCTTTCCACATTTGGGAGAGTGATCACTGTAATTTTTTGTAAAACATTTTTATTCTGATCACTGTAATTTTTTGTAAAACATTTTAATTTGATACCAGAATCAATATTACAAATTTTAAAATTTGTACCATCTCTGGAAGTTATTTATCTTGAACACCAAAAACCAATAACTTCTAACCTCCGCCCCCCTCCCCCGCTTTTCTTTTTTAAAAGACATCAACAGAATGTTTTCAAAATTTAGATTATAATAAGTATCATGGTTTCAAAAATGCAAACCATTTCTAGTGGATATTTTTTTCAAATAAATTATTTCTGCTATGGTGTGATGTATATGTATATATATATATATATATATATATATATATATATATATATATATATATATATATATATATATATATATATATATATATATATATATATATATACACACATGTTTTTACACACATATAAATGTGTTTTTACACTTGTTTACAGTCTTGTTGTGTAGTGTTAAAAAATCATATGGTATATCCATAATTGAGAACTTTGATATTATTATAATGCATTTTTTTAACATAATATACATGGTTGTAAATAATCACTTAAACTTTTTTTCTTACATCATTGATTGCGTTGTTTTATTTGTTGTTTTTAAGCATTGGGTTTTTTGTTACAAACATCACAGCTTTGACCGCCACGACAGAAAAAACATAAAAATGTTTGTAAAAATTCTAGTAAAAACTATGAAACTCAGCATATAATAACATCAATATGTGCTAAATATACACACTAAATGATTTTTTTTAACCATGCTGTTCGCTGCATTAATTCTGAAAAGTTGTTTTGTTTAGAGCAGGCTTGGTCGGGAAGTGGGTGCGATCGCACTTGATAATTGACCACGGAAATTATATTTACTTGCGAAAAGCCAGCCAGTTTTTTTAGGCGTTTTGAGAACATTTCAATTTATGTATGTTTCCTTGTTTGTCCGCAAAATAATAAGTTCATTTTATCGTAAATTTTAAAAGATTTTGTTTTACGGACGTACGTGGAAACTTATATAAACTTGAATGTTGTCAAACATCTTAGTGCGGAAAAATATTCGCAAACACAAAAAACCCGCCAAATTTACGAACAACTAATTCTATTGGTTCAATTAATAAATAACTGAAATTACTAAAGAATTCAAGCGAATGTTCTAGAGTATTCTGTTGAATTATTTTTCAAAATCGTATAATTTGAGTTTTGTTATGTTTTCGTTGAGATTTCTAGCATCAATTGCTTTAAGAATATACTATCAAGCGAACAATTATTTTAATACAGTGGCTCATTCTCGGAGTCACATCTACAAAGCTATAAATGTTTTAAACTAAAATTTGTTTACAAAAATAAATGTTTTAAATTTATATTTTTAAACTTGTCAACGTTTTGTAAATATATTATAGATTTAATTAGTATAATCTTATTTTTTATATATAAGGGATATATTTATATGTATGTAATGTATTAGAAATTGGTTTATTAACTTCAACTATTTTTGCTTCAGCCATTCTTACAAACTCGTTATACTTACACTTAAAGTTACTTTTTTCTGTAAAATACTAGTTAAAGATATAAAGCCCACTCACTAAACATCATCAGCGATATTGTTAAGCAGTTCCGCTTCCTCCTTACTAAGTAATTTAACGTTTTTAGTTAATTTCTCTCTAGCTAATTAAATTTCCACAGTAACTCAATGATTTAGTTATTTCATTTGTTTATCTTACTAAGAAGAATTGTTTCAAATATGTTAAACTTTTCAAACTAAGCGAAGCATAAAACAGGTACTGAAAAAACTTTTTTTATTTATAATTAAATTATGTAGCGTTAGTTTAATTGGTTTAATCTTGTTGGACTTTACAGGGACGGGAGCTGCATTATTTTGGTGGCCTTTTTTATGTGCGACAGCGTAAAAATGACTTAAAAATACCGATAGGTCCTCTTGACTATTTCTCGGCCCATAACATTGTGTGTCCCGGGACTATAGCTCTTTTACCCCCCCCCTCCCAATTCTTATTTCCAGCACTGGAAATAAGTCATAAGTATATAAATAAAAATTATATATAATCTTTGATAAATTGAAGAACATTTGCTTCTTTATTAAACAATCATTATTAGTACGTTATTACTATATACAAAAAATGTCACTTTTTTTAAACTATTTTTTTTTTTTAACTGTCTCTCATCGGTCCAGTTTATCTTATTGCGCTTTTTTGCTTGTTTTTGAAATGTTCTCAAAACGCCTAAAAAATCTGGCCGGTTTTTCGCAACTAAATATAATTTCCGTGGTCAAATATCGAGTGCGATCGCACCCGCTTCCCGACCAAGCCTGGTTTAGAGTGGTAAAAAGTAAGCATTAAGACCTTAATGCTGTAACTTTTAAATACTAAATTACATGATAGTATTTTACATTTATGGAAAGTATCAAGTCATTTCCATTTTCAGTTCATTTTTAATAGCATTTTTAATATGTCAAATGTTACGACTCTCGCAGAATTGCCCATATATATATATATATATATATATATATATATATATATATATATATATATATTAGGGCAGGCCAAATTTTTTGCCGATTAGAGCGGCCCCCTAGGATGATTCTATGAGAATTCTAAGCAACTTTGATGAAGGAATCATAGGTCTATCTCGATTATCGAGTCTCCCACTTTTCAAAAAATGTTTTTTTCCCTATAACATCATTTTGATTCAAAATTCAATTTTTTATTCATCGTTATATTATCTTTTTTATGTGTATATGGGGGGTTTTTGGGGTCGAGAAATTCATTTCTGATCTTTATTTTTACCTATGACCACCGCCAGAGGGTGTTTCATGCATATTTTAACTATTTTTCATTTATTTTCTGAGAAAAATTACAAGTTTTTTGGTAAAATTGATCTTTATTTTATTTTTTTCAACAAAAATTCAACTTAAAAAATAAGAACATGTGTAAAACATAAAAAAAAAAAGAATTTAGTGAGCAAAAAAAGGGACAAAGTGTTGTTGCTTTCAAGTCAACAACGTATTTATTTAAAAAAACATGGGTAAAACATGACTACTTACATATTTTGTGACAGAGCACAACAACAATGATTTTATGAGTGTTCAGTTCATTCGTGTTTGAGCATCATTTCAGTGAAGGTGAACTATAAATTTCCTGCCAGCAAATAATTGTGAAATTCAAAAAGAATTAAAAGGTATGTGTTAAAAATGTGTAATTTAATACACATAGGCATGGATGTTGTTCTCTTGCTTGGTTACTTTTTTCAGAAATATGTAATACATTGTAATGTATTTATATGTATAGCATGTAGGAATAATGTGCGTAGGAATAATATATTTGTATGAATGGCATGTCGTAATAATGTGTGTAGGAATAATGTATAGCATGCCGCTGAAAACCAAATAGTTCCTTAGGGGCGAAATGTCATTTGACATTTGGCCATCAACTATATACTGTTTCCGTTGCTCATTCATTCTAGAAAAATCTGCGAATGTTAACACATAAGTTTTCAGTTTTGGAAAAGAGAATAAAATTAATCTTAAAAAATAATAATCATTGTGCGTATTTACTACAACATTTTATATGAGAGTATTTTTTTGTTTATATTTTATAAACAAAGCGTCTTCGAGTCATTTTTTTAGCAATTGTTTTTCGTTTCAAATCAAAATTTGATATTTGAATATAAATAAAATTGTCACCATTTTTACCAGTGTATTTACCAATTTGTGGTAAATACAGGTGGAAAAAATATATTCGAACCAAATGTTTTAAAATACACTAATTTCAGTTATTTTTTAATTCTTTTAGTAAAAGTATACAATGGATCCAAATGCATTGCCGTCTACATCGCAAACCGCAACAACATCAACGAGTACCGAAAGTCATTTGAAGCATTGCACGATGTTGCTGTTTTTGGTGCATCTTGTGATTTGAGTGGACTAAATCCGCCAACGAAACAGGATATTTTAAGATGTTTTTTTTTAAGATGTTTTTTTGGCCGAACGTGCTAAACTCCAAAACAAAATATTTTCGTACATTTAAAACATTTGTACCGCACATAACAGACAAATTGATTGAAATTTGGATTCAACTTAATGTTGAAATTCTAACAAAAAAAAAGTGTTGTTAGAAAATTGGGTACATTGATTGAGAAGTATCAACTCGAAACTAAACATCCAAAAATCGCCACATTCAGAACGTTCGTGCAATCTACAAAAAAATTATTTTACATCGGCAAATGTCAATGTGACTTGAAGGCAGCATTATGCTCACGTAGATTGATTCCAGATCATTTGAAAGAGTTCATGCAAGATCAAAATAATGTCAGAGATTTGGCGATATCGGAATTCGAAGAGCCAGCACCAACGTCAACAATAATATCAACAAGCGTTGAAAAGAGCCATTTAGCATATGAACCAAGTACTGATATAGATGAGCCAAGTTCAAATGCACAAGATGCTCCGCCAATAATACAAGGACTGTATACTCCCAGATACAATGCTTCGAACTTTGCTGCGATGTGCGATCGATTTGGTGTGTCTGATAGAATAGCAGCAGCACTCGCAACATCTCTTATGCAAGACATTGACGTAAAAGATAAACATGGCAATCTTATTATCATGGATAAAAATAAAGTGCATCAAAAAAAAGCCAAATGCAGACAAGAATTGCTTCTTAAGCAGTATGATGCATCCAATTTGACAGCATTTTCATTTGACAGCCAATTTTCATGCAAGTATCGTGAAAGAACCACATCATCAACCACTGGACCATGAACAACAACCGGAACATTGGGCAAACAAATTGAAACGTGTAAAAATTTTCCGGTATGTATTATTTGTCATTTTTCTCATCGATCTTTTCCATTATTAAATGGTAAAATTGCATTTAATTCATCAATTTTTTTTTTTTTCAGTTTGTAGATGAATTCGAGATAATCGTGCTAGAGAACATGCCACCTCAGGGCTCTAATTAACGGAAAAAAATCTAATTGCGAAAAAAAAAAAAAAACTAACCCCCTCCCTCTTTTATACCTTGCGCGGCTTTGCGGTAATGGGGGATGGGGTGGGGGGTGGCGAGGAGAAGGAGGGAAGTTGCGTTAGTATATAATTGTAACTATTGAACGTAATTGTTCTATTTTTAACATATTATCTCTCATATTTAAATATAATCTTATAATTTTCTTGTTTGGCAGAGTTTAAAATAGCATAATTTACTGTTATTATTTACAACTTAAGTTATAACTTAAAGCTTTTAATACTATTAAGATTTTTCTTTAAGTATATTTTTACTTAAAATGATACTTAAAAAAGTAAAAGTAAAAAAGTAAGAGAAAAAGCAACATAACATTATCTAAACCATTAATTAGTCAAAGAAAACTATTTAATACGTTCATGCTGACATTAAAACATGTGTTAATATTAAAAAGTATTTAATTGTTAAAAGCTATAAAACAACATTAAAACAAACTGCAAAGTTGTTTTAAAAATATAAAGAGCTTGGGTTAATGTAAAACAAATTCGTGACGCTGTTTTGTGTTGATTTATACAGTTTATAAAATAAAACGCATTTAAAATAAAAGGAAGCAAGTAAATAAAATTGATCTAGTAAATAAACTAAAAAAAAACATCATATTTACGCCTATAGACATATACAAGTTTATAATCTATAGACCAAACGAGTAAGATCAAAGCAAAAAAACATTAGATACCACGTTTTTTATAAATTATCGTTTCCCGATCAAGCGTACTATTAAAAATTTAAGTATAATTAAGTTTTTCATTCAAATGGTTTTTAAACTGATGTTTTTATTCAATTTTTTTTTATTCTAATTGTTTTCCAAAAAAAAGTGAAACAAAAAATTTTGTTTAATAAATCGAATTATATTAAGTATAAGAATATGCTTAAATTATTTTTCTAAAAAAAAATTTTTCGAACAGAAGTAAAATAATTTATTAAATTTAATGTAAATTTTTTATAATTTTTATTTTAACTTGCAATTTGCAATCACTGCTTTGATGTTTGCAATAGAATGTTTCTACTTTTAAAACTATTTTCAAGAAAAAATATATAATTCAAAACATTAACAAAATTTATGATTGAAGAAAAAAAAACTTTCTTCTTCATTTTCCCTTGTTTCATCACACTTTTTTTTTTATTTCAAATTTCAATCACAAAATTACTTGAATAAATAAATTTAAAGTTCTCTTGTTCAAATTGATTTCTTTTTAAAAAAAATTCCTGAAAATAACTTGCGTATTTATTGAAAGTGTTTAGTCTAGATGTCGCTATAAATAAAAAGAAAATATAAAAAAATGGTGTCGCATTTTTCATATTCTATATTCAACAATTTTTGTTAAAATAATTATTAGTTAAAAGATTATATGTGTTAACAACATGTAAGATCTAAATTGAAACATGTCTATGGCTAACTTTTGCGAGTATATTAAATAAATTAATATTATTGTTAAATTAATACTTGAGTTACTGTAAGTTATTATCTTAATTTGACTGGTTGTTTTGATATAGGTTATAAGTTAATTTACTGTGATATACTCTATCCATTCAGTAAACGAAATATAACTTCAATAGTTTCAAGGTCGTTAAAGCGAAAAATGTGAAAGCAAAAAAGTTGCTGGTTTCTATTTGCACATTTTACTAATAGAAATTTTATTTAATAAAAACGAATTAATATATATTTTATTATACTTAAAGTAGTGAAAATAATTATATAAAATTGTTTATAAAATAATAATTTAAATCATTATTAATAAGTTAATTTGGTGCAACGTTTCTTTTAAAAAAAGATAAAAATACTGTTTTGTTAAAAAAAATAGAATGAAGAAAAAATTATTTTTAACTTTTTCTTTTTAATTTGCTTCTACGCAGAGATTTAAAGTAATTTAAATTAAAAAGTGCTTGAATAAAAATCTCTGCGCGAAAGAGCAAATGATCATGCTTCTATTCAAAAGACAAACTTTGCGTGACGTACTTTACTATGAAAACATTACTTTTAAGAATTGCCAAAAAAAAAAAGCTAAATTAGAAAAATAGTAAATAATCAACTAAAAAAGTATACCAATCGCGAAAATACATGTTTTAAGGAAAAACTAATCGCGAAGGTGTAAAAAGCAATCATGATTCGCCATCGCAATACGCTTAATTCGAGCCCTGCACCTGATTTAGATTATTTGAATTATCCACCGATTCAAAGCACTTATACAAAACGGCCAATACAAAATTAAATGGTGTTGTTCCTGCGGATTTGTCTCACATTAAACCAGGACCATTAGCACATTCACGTTGGCTTACTAAGGCGAATAGATTGTTGCGGTTGTAGGTGTCAACTGAAAATCCATCAAGGAATTTGAAAATTCTGGCAACATACATAATGAAAGTGTATGTGCCAATGCACTTCAACATCAACTACTATAATTCGGTGGTCTTCGGTAGTGTATTATTTTACAAATTCATTCGTTGGACACAATATTTGGATACAAATTTACACGGAGTTGTGAATAATGTCATTAAAGACAATTCATATTACGCACATTCCTAGCCTTCCCAGGAAAGGCGTGTGGTTTTTTGTCTAGTGTGACCACATGTGAATATATTATTTTAGACAACTTGAACACGGCCGTTTGCAAGTTTTATAATAATCCTGAAAAAGTTTCAAAAACAAAAAAAAAACTAATAAAATAAAAAGAGATCAAAATAGAAAAAAATAAAAACTAGTATTAAAAAAATAATAATAAAATAAATATAAAAAAAATAACTATAAATATAAAAACTCTAAATATAAAAAAAATAAATAAATAAAAACTAATAATGAAAAAAAAAAAAAATTTTTTTTGTTTCTTTAGAGTGGTTGTTACATTTAGCAACAAAATTAGATAAGGCGAAGCAAAAAAAAAAAACAGTTTGAAGTCTACAATAAAAAGAATGATTTTCCTTTACTTAATTTTTTTTAAAGAAGATAGCAAAAATACAAATTGCAATGTGTTTGTAAAATTTAGTTGTATAATTTTAATGTAACAACAAGGGTTGAATTAAGCAAATGTGAAATGCAAAAACTGGAAAAATATCTAGTAATCAAAATTTTAGTTTATACGAAAATGTATTCCTTGTTTTTAAGGGGAGAATCAACTTAAATTTGTTAGCGAAAAAATAAAACAATAAACTGAAGATTACAAAAATAATAACACTCTAGTCACTGACTGCATTACAAAAGTAATAACACTATAATAGTGTTATTACTTTTATAACGCACTTATAACTTTCAAAATTCATTCTTTGTTCAAGCAACATTAGTATTCCCAAATTCTAATTGAAGTAGAAAAATATTTAGAAGAATAAAGTGGATGTTCAAATAATATTAAAACTTAAATAACTTATAAAAACGTGACAAACAACTTTATAAAAACGTACCATATTAAAAGTTTAATATTATGCAAAACGTTACTAATGGACCGTAAAAACGCACGTTAATTTTAAAATTAACCAATAAAAATTTTTATTGGTTGATTTTAAAATTAACACGCATTTTTATATAACGTTTTTCATAATGGTATACTTTTTATAAAGTACTTTTTTATAACGTTGTTTAAGTGATCTGTGAAAGTTCCTGGAATTTTTAATAATATTTGAATATCCGCTTTATTTTTTCTAGATGCTTTTCTACTTTAATAAATGTTTGGAATTAATAATGTTGTTTGAACAAAGAATGAACTTTAAAAGTAATAAGTGCTTTATAAATGTAATAACACTATTATAGTTTTATTACTTTTATAATGCAGTTAGTGACTAAAGTGTTATTACTTTTGTAGTTATAAGTTTATTGTTTTTGTTTTATTTTTTGTAACTTTCTCGTTAGCAAACTTTTAATAATTTGCTCCTTATAAACAAAGTACACAGCTTTGCATGAACTAAAATTTTAAAGACCTAATATTTTACCAGAGTTTGCAAATCGCGATCGTATAATTTAACTTTTGATATAAACTTGTTACATTATAATTATACAAATATATTTTACAAACAGATGACGATACATATTTTCTCTTTCCTCTTTAAAAGAAAAAATACATAAAATATGGGAAAGTCATCCTTTTTAACGCCTAAAACTGTTTTTTTTTGTTTTTTTTTTGCTTTGACTTAATGAATTGTTGCCGATAATAATAACCACTAAGAAAAAACAAAAATAAAAACAACACACAAATTATTTAAAGTATTATTATTGTTTTCTATTTAAGTTTACTTTAATTTCTTATGTAGTTATTAAATTTAAAACAATTTTTCAGTAACGCATATAACTTGCGCAAACGGCCGTGATCACGCTCTCTAACTTGAATAACGTTTTCGTGGTCGTACAAGACGAAAAACTGCACGCCTTTCCTGGGAAAGCTTGCATTCCAAAAATATTTTGTTAGCGATGATTTACATCAGAAAGCCGTGCAAAATACCCCAGACTTGAAAGCAAGAAAGACTTTCAAAAGTAACTTATTTCGCTTTTCTTCCACTAAATTCATTTTTTTTTTAATTTTTTACACATGTTCTTATTTTATTATTTTAGGTTTTTATTTATTTATTTATTTTTTTTTTTTTAGTATTTTTTTATTTAGTATCTTATTTATTTTATTATTTTAGGTTAAATTTCTGTTGAAAAAAATAAAATAAAGATCGATTTTACCAAAAAACTTTTTCTAATTTTTCTCAGATAAAATTATATTTAATTCTCAGAAAATAGACAAAAAATAGTTAAAATAAGCATGAAACGCCCTCTGGCGGTGGTCATAGGTAAAAATAAAGATCAGAAATGAATTTCTCGACCCCAAAAACCCCCCATATAAAAAAGATAATATAATGATGAATAAAAATCGAATTTTGAATCAAAATGATGTTATAGGGAAAAAATTATTTTTAGAAAAGTGGGAGACTAGAAAATTGAGATAGACCTATGGTTCCTTCACCAAAGTTGCTTAGAATTGTCCTTAGAATCATCCTAGGGGGCAGCTCTAATCAAATTTTTTGGCTCCATACAAATTGGCCCGCCCTAATATATATATATATCAAGCCTTCCCAGGAAAGGCGTGCGTTTTTTTTTCTCGTACGATCACGAAAACGTTTTTCAAGTTAGAGAACGATATCACGGCTATTTGCGCAAATTATATTATATGCGTTACTGAAAAAATGTTTTAAATTTAATAACTACATAAGAAATTAAAGTAAACTTAAATAGAAAACAATAACAATAGTTTAAACAATTTGTGTCTTGTTTTTATTTTTGTTTTTTCTTAGTTGTTATTATTATCGGCAACAAATTTCATCAAGTCAATAACAGATGAAATTTGTTAAAAAGGATGACTTTCCCATATTTTATGTGTTTTTTTGTTTAAAGAGAAAAGAAAAAATATGTATCGTCATTTGTTTGTAAAATATATTTGTATAATTATAATGCAACAAGTTTATATCAAGAGTTAAATTATACGATCGCGTTTGCAAACTCTGGTAAAATATTAGGTCTTTAAAATTTTAGTTCATGCAAAGCTGTGTACTTTGTTTATAAGGAGCAAATTATTAAAAGTTTGCTAGCAAGAAAGTTACAAAAAATAAAACAAAAACAATAAACTTATAACTACAAAAGTAATAACACTTTAGTCACTAACTGCATTATAAAAGTAATAAAACTATAATAGTGCTATTACAATTATAAAGCACTTATTACTTTTAAAGTTCATTCTTTGTTCAAACAAAATTATTAATTCCAAACATTTATTAAAGTAGAAAAGCATCTAGAAAAAATAAAGCGGATATTCAAATATTATTAAAAATTTCAGGAACTTTCACATATCGCTTAAACAACGTTACTTTATAAAAAGTATAGCATTATGAAAAACATTACAAAAAAACGCACGTTAATTTAAAAATCAACCAATAAAAAATTTTTATTGGTAATTTTAAAATTAACGCGCGTTTTTACGGTCCATTAGTAACATTTTTCATAATTTTAAACTTTTAATATGATACGTTTTCATAAAGTTGTTTGTCACGTTTTTATAAGTTACTTTAGTTTTAATATTATTTAAACATCCACTTTATTCTTCTAGATATTTTTCTAATTCAATTAAAATTTGGGAATACTAATGTTGCTTGAACAAAGAATGAATTTTGAAAGTTATAAGTGCGTTATAAAAGTAATAACACTATTATAGTGTTATTACTTTTGTAATGCAGTTAGTGACTAGAGTGTTGTTACTTTTGTAATCGTAAGTTTATTGTTTTATTTTTTATTTTTTCGCTAACAAATTTAAGTTGATTCTCGCCTTAAAAACAAAGAACATGGTTTTGTATAAACTAAAATTTTGATTACTAGATATTTTTCCAGATTTTGCGTTTTGCATTCGCTTAATTCAACCCTTGTTGTTACATTAAAATTATACAAATAAATTTTATAAACACATTACAATTTGTATTTTTGCTATCTTCTTAAAAAAAAATTAAGAAAAGGAAAATCATTCTTTTTATTGTAGACTTCAAACTGTTTTGTTTTTTTTGCTTCGACTTATTTAATTTTGTTGGTGAATGTAACTCTAAAAGAAACTCTAAAGAAACAAAAATAAAAACAATACACAAATTATTTAAATTATTAATTTGTTTTTATTTTTTTCTATTTCAATCTCTTTTTATTTTGTTAGTTTTGTTTTTATGTTTTTGAAACTTTTTCAGCATTATTATAAAACTTGCGAACGGCCGTGTTCACGTTTTCTAAAATATTATAATCGCGTGTGGTCATACGAGACAAAAAACCGCATGCCTTTCCTGGAAAGACTTGATATATATATATATATATATATATATATATATATATATATATATATATATATATATATATATATATATATACATATATATACATATATATATATACATATATATATATATACATATATACACACATATATATATATATATATATATATATATATATATATATATATATATATATATATATATATATATTTATATATATATATATATATATATATATATATATATATATATATATATATATAAATATATTAGGATTATCACTTTTTATCAACCTCATGCTCCTGTACTGTAGTTTGATGAACTTTTACCTAAAACGCACAAAATGAACTATTATTTGCATATCTTATCAAAAAAGTTCACCATTGAAAAATTGATTTTGACATAAGTACTGCTATGTATTCAAATGTCATAGTCATGTAATACAATAAATTTTCAATCCAACAATGACTCAGACCGTTGACCTTGCTCTTGCTTGTTACACAGAAGGAATCGAAAGTGCAATTTGTCTTTATTTTTGCATGATGAATAAATTTCCTCCATTAGTTTGATTGCGTGCTCTGCGCATTGATTACTTCTGGGTGTCTGTAGTATGGATGGCTCTTGCTTCCAGTGATTTTTCAAAGAGCTAAAAGCCTTTTTGTATGGATTTCAGCCATGTTATTAAAATCGTTTTTGTTGTAAAGTTGGTCTGTAAGCCAATAGTCTGCCCAGCCATACAATATAAATCGACATACTCTCTGCAGAACTGTCCTTGTTGAAGAAACTAAAATGAAGGCTAGGATCGCTAGTATAGTTCTGAAATTCCACCAAGCATTGCTGATGTTGGGTTAATTAAATTGAGATATGCTAATCACGTTAAATCTTTTAACATCCCTAATCACAAAAATGATACTGAGCTCTCAAAGCAGGTATGGAAAATAAAAACATATTTAGTTCCTATAATTAAGAGGAAAATTCTCAGGCGATGTAAAACATATAATCCAACATTCAAATCTTGTAAACTATATCTCACCAAAAATTATGTGAGATTGTTTCTAAGTGCAGACATAGAAACTGATTCCTCCTTTCTCAATTTGACACTGGTGATTAGAAATGATGTTTTTTCCATATTATTATTATTGTTACTACTACTATTGTTGTCATTATTATTATTATTATTATTATTATTATTATTATTATTATTATTATTTGACGTCAGAACTCATTCCATTATTTTTTTTTAATTTTGTAACAGTTTTTTAATTGTATTTTAAAACCATTTTTTCTTGATTTAAAGATGTGATTTAAATAGTGCCTGAAACTACATGCAACTTTAAGTACTGTAAAAAAGTTGTTTTTTCTCATCTAACCTGATTATTTCACTTTATATTGATCACTCTCAAACCGAAAAAAAGTTGATTATTATTAAATAATCAAAACAACAATATATATATATATATATATATATATATATATATATATATATATATATATATATATATATATATATATATATATATATATATATATATATATATATATAAATTTGTAAATATATATATTTATAAATTTGTAAATATATATATTTATATAGAGAGAGAGACAGAGAGATCTCTATCCTCCTCAAAGTCCATTTTTCATAAAATAAGTTTATTTATATGAGAGTGAGCAATTTTTTACTTACCAAAAAAATTTATAAAGCTTCTTTTTTAGTATTTTTAATAGTATACCAAGCGTTTCGTCTTCCTTTATTATATATAGATACCATACAGATTGCAGTGCAATATATACAAGTACATATATAAAGAGTGAAACAAAATATTAAAAAAAAATTTAAAACAAAAAAATCTTACAAAACAACTTACTTGTGATAATGATCGAACACCTGGTTGAATAACAAGATTGGAATTAAGTAGAAAGGATCTAAGCAATGGTTGAGGATAACAGGCCAGTCGTGTTACTAAACTTGTTAAACAAAGATTTAAGTGAAAACTATTTTCCGTCATCTTTTCCAGTTTGTCAAATAAAGCATTTAGAAAGGGACCAATACATTCTGCTCTAGCATCTCCAAGACACATTTCTCCATTTATAGAAATATTTGTAGCACTTCGATTTGTTTTGGTTGAAATAGTTGACTTAGTTCGTACCATGTTGCTGGTATAAGAAGACTTTTCACTGTAATTATCAATTATAACATCCATTCCATCATAAGCATTAGACCAGCACTTACAAGCTCTCTTACATTCCATTATTATTTTTCTAGCGTCTGCTAAATATTCCATCAAGTCAAATGTGCCTAAGGAAGAATAGGAATCTTTTGATAAAAAACTATTTTGACTACCGTTGCTATCTACACTAAACTTTTTTTTGGCTTGTAAGCTATTGTCAGTTTTATTTTCCATTAACGTAGAACTATATGAGCTCTTTTGAGGTAACAGAGGGCTGACTTCTTCATCTTCTTTTTTTGCTTCAATGCATGAGGCTGGTATTAAGTACAAAAACATGATGGCACTCTTACAATAAAAATCCATCTCTTTAATGATACGTTTTTGGTTTGGCAGAATATGATTGCATGGAAGTAAATACCTAGAAATGATTGGCAAACAAGATTAATAACAAAAAAAGAAATAAAAAATAATAATTTATATTAGGATTAAGTTAAAGATACAATATTAACTGCAAAGAAATTATTAACTACTAAGATTATAAAAGATACAATAAGGTCATTCCATGTCAAATTAGCAGAAAAAACAAAATAACGGCAAACCATTTTGGGGACTTTATTGAAAAAATTTTGCTAATTTTTATATATGTATAAGGTTTATGAAAACTAGTAAAACCTGCCTCATTTCTATGGGCAGGTTTTCACACCATGTGCCCACCCTAGAAAATTATAATTTATTATTGACCTCAAAAAGACATTAAAATTAACTTTACTACTTAAAATGAATAAATTGCTAATTTTATCATAAATTAGAACAAATTTTATGCTGACTCAGTTTTACATAAAAGCTTTACATAAAAGACTGTATTTAGAAAAAATGAAAAAAGGAAAAAATTATATTTTGCTTTAAAAGTCTTTGATATTTACATTTTGTTGTAAAAAATCCCAAAATAATTTATCATGGTGACATAATTTTGACCATCAAAATACCCCCAAAAATATGCCTTTATTATTCAATTTATATGAGGTTATGGTACTCTAAAAGACTCCCTATGTACCAAATTTCAGGTCGATACTTTATTCCATTCATTTAATATTGCTATTTAAAATATGTTTAAAAAAAATGTCATTTTTTTTAAACATATTTTAAATAGCAATATTAAATGAATGGAATCACCATAAATTGAAACACAAATATCTCAAGAACCCAAGAAGAGTCACCATAAATTGAAACACAAATATCTCAAGAACCCAAAGGAGTTGGAGGTTCCAACTTTCAGATTTTTCTATTTTTCATAAACCCTATAACATATATAAAAATCAGCAAAATCCAAAAACATGGGCTGCCATGAGCCTTCTGATTTACATGGAATGATCCAATATTAACTGCAATAAAATGCTAATTACAAAGTGTGTAAATCAATAAAAGAAATAACAACAAACTTAGTAAAAACCAATAACCAATTTCAATTATCACCAATTAGGTGAAAGAATTAACAACCTTCTTCATGAACTTAAATAACTTTATCTTTAAATACAAGATATTAGCAATGCTAAAATATACATGAGTATTTTAAAATATACATGAGTATTTATAAATATACATGAGTATTTATAAATATACATGAGTATTTTAAAATATACATGAGTATTTTAAAATATACATGAGTATTTTTAAATATACACGAGTTTTTTAAAACATACATGAGTATTTTAAAAAATTTCAAGTTATTTCTTACAGAAAATATGTAATAAAATACTTAAGAATCAAGTCAAATAGTACATCTTCACAATTTAAATCAAACATAGTTTGAAACAATCGTATGGTAACCATTGCAAGCTAAAACAAAAAAACATAGAAAAATATTAAAACAAATGCATAAATGAATGTTAAAGCAATATTTAATGAATGCCAAATAAGATAACACCAGTATACAATATACTTTATAAATTTATCGTACAGTGTACCATACAACTTACAATAAAGTATTACAATAAATTTGTTTATATAAAAACATTTCAATACCACTGTAATACCACAATTATTGTAATTGTGGTATTACAGTGGTATTAAAAATTATTTATTTATAATTTATAAATAAATAAAAAAAAGTAAATCAAATAAGATGATTAAACAATTGGAAATAAGTGTCAAACTGATCCTTTGATTAAAATTCCTTATGACACGAACTTATGACCTTATGTCCAGTTATGACATGAGTTTTGCAATGAGTTAAAAAGCTATAAATATTTTTTTTTTTCTTCTTTGGGATCAAATTATTGCTTGTAACAAAAGTATAGCTTGGTAAATAGTGTTGAACTGCCTTTTTCTTATGTGATCTATGGTAGTTTATCTTATTTCTGAATCATAGCGTAATAAACATCAAACTTTTAATGACATTTGAATAAGATTACTTTTTCCAAATAATCTTTGCCTGCACTTGGTTCAATTTGAAAAAAAGTTTAAAATAATTAAAAAAAAAAAAATTTTATTTAATTTTTTTTAAATTAATAAAGTCTAAACATAAAATACAGACTTAAAAAATACACACTAAATATTCTAAACATGACCGAACAACTGACACATGTAACAATACTCGTGTAACAAAGGACATATCTAAAAACTGCCGTATGTAACAACTTCATCCACATTTCATCAAGATTTTTTTTCTTTCTTTTCTTCAAAGTTTTTAAAATAAACACACTCAAAAGTTAACGTACTTAAATATATGAAATATTTTTTGAATATAGTCAGGGCTCAATTTACAATCGGGCTAAAACCTCAGATTGTCCTCTCAATTCACAAAGTAATCAGACATTTAGACCAATTGGAATTAAATTCTACAAATAAAAGTTTGGACAGATATGGCGTTCGATCACTTGTGTTGACCACGCAAATAAATTTTTTTGTTTAAAAATTGACCACGACTGTTTAGATGTTTTGATAATTTAAAGGTTTCAAAAATGTGCTGAAAAAAGATACATTAACCTAAACTTAAACTATGAAAAAAATTTAAAAAACTAAAGAGTAAGCAAAACAATTCCTTACGAAAAAGAATATTAATTAGCTTTAAAATAAAACTAAAAAATCACGAAAGTAGAAATTACTTTTTGTTACGTTTTTAATTGCATTTGAAATAAATTATTTTAAAACTTTTAAAAATATTCTAAAACATTCAATAAAAGTTACGCAAAGCGCTTTTACAAATTACTTCTATTGATTGTTTAATAAATGAACAAACTTATTTATTATTGAAAAGAAAAAAATTTAATATTTTAACTTTGTATAAACATTTTTTTCAAAAAGTTGTAAAAAACATTTTGACTGCATACCTCAGTTCCATAAAACCGTAAATATTTTATTTTAAAAATTTGATCGGACACTATCTGACCAAAATAAGTTTTGACCGGACATTTTGTCTGGGACTTTATAAAAAATTTAATTGAGCCCTGATATAGTTAAATAGTATAAACATATGAAATAATAGTTAAATATGGTTTTTAAAATAATATTAAAACTTTGTTTTAAATGTTGATAAAAACTTTTCATTTAATTAAAGTTCATAAGTTGCTATATGAATTTTTTTTTTATTTGATTAAAAAATGATTAGAAACAAAAACAATTTAAGAAAAAAAAGCAGAAAAAAAAAGCAGTCCTTCAAAAAATGTAGGTTGTCTCTATTTAGTTCCCAAAAAAATGTAGGTTGTTTCTATTGAGTTCTCTAAAAAATATAGGTTGTTTCTATTGAGCTCTTCAAAAAATATAGGTTGTCTCTATTAAGTTCTCCAAAAAATATGTCGTCTCTATTGAGTTCTCCAAAAAACACGAGTATGACAACGAAGATCACTGGGAGTTTTTTTGTTTTTTTCTTTAACACTACCATACTCAAGAAAGTAAAAATATTTATTTTAATACCTACTTGAGTTTAATCATCTGATTAAACTCAAGTAGGTATTAAAATAAATATTTTTTTTGTATCACTGTTTTGAAAAGCAGCATTTTATATGCTTGATTTCTAGAATGCAAATCATTATGTTACAATATAACCACAAGGAACAAATTTAAATAAACAATGTTTAATACTTTTATTACAAAAAAACAACAAAAAACAATCAAATATTTTTCTGAAACTTAATTTCCAAGAATGTTAATTAAAATAATTTTTTGACTTTTAATTAGAAATTTACCTAGATGTATTTCTAAACTAACAAAAGACAACAGCTTTTTTGAGTTCTCAATGTTACAGGAATCTCAATCTACCAATGGCAAAAAGAATTTGAAAGAAAGAAGGAATATGTGATAAAAAGTTTGTCTTGCGTACTCATCATTCATACTTGATGAATCCTGGACCGACTGAATACGAATAAAGCAAAAAGATACAAGTAATCATTCTTTTGTGCAAAATGTCAAAATATTTTCTACGGAACTCACTTTTGTCGAAAAATAAACTATTCAAGTTGTACCAAAATGCAGCAAAATAATATCCAAGTTCAATTGCTACTTATTTTTTGATAATAAAACTTTATTCAAACTAGACATTAGACTAAAGGTTGTAAATTCTATGCTATTATTTGACAACCTAGAACCTTTTTTTTTAGAATGTCTTGCAAGCTAGAATCTTAGAACTTTATTTTAGAACTACTTGCAACCTAGAACCTCAGAACTTTTTTTTTGGAATGACTTGCAAACTACCATGATTTTTTTATTATTAACCTTTTGGTGTTTTTCATTAAGTAAATAGATCCACTTAATTGTGCAAATTGTACAAAATAATTGATTATATGATATATATATCATCAATTATTTTGTAATAAAATTAGTTATATATAAAAATTTTAAAATTTTTTATATATAACTTATTTTTTTTTTTGAAAAAGTTACCTTTTCTGAATCAGAGGTCATACAGCTGATCAGCAAGTTAATAATTGATTTGTTATCATAAGCTTCTGTTAGTAGAAATTTTAAAAATATTTCCATTAAATATTCACTTGAAATAAAACGTAAAGATAAATCCAAGTATGCAAGAGCAGCTATCTGAGCTTCAATAGGAGACTAAAATAAAATATATATTTAGATAAATGTGCATTTACAGCAACATATACATATGTAAACAAATAAAAATATACTTATGTAAACAAATAAACACCTATGTAAACAAAAGCTTAAAAATTAGTTTTTAAGAGAAAAAAAAAAGAGTTAAATCAGAGAGTAATCATTATTAGGCTAGTTTAAGAAGCTATCTTGTATAAATTTATAAAGTTGTGTTGAAACCTTCAAATCTCTTTCTAAAATTGGTTTAAAACAGATTTGATGATAAGAACACATTTAAAACAGATTTGATGATGAGAACACATTTACAACAGATTTGATGACAAAAGATTTGATGAAAATTTCAATTTTAAATTTAGAAAAAAAAATAACAAACAGCTAACAGATTAATAATAACAAAAATTAAACTACAAAAATCAGTTTTTTGAATAATTAAAAACTAGACCATAAAAATAAACATCCTACCTGGTTAAGTGCAGGAGCCAGTACTGACATTAAAAATCCATCATGTATTAAAGATGTCAGTCTTGAATTTACTAGATGATTTCCACACTATAAAAAAATGTTTAATTTTATAAGTATGGGTTTATTTATTATTTACATACTATTATTTATTAATTATAAATTATAAAAATTGTTTCTTAAAAGTTTATCAAAAAGAGACATTTGCATTTCTTTATTTAGAGTTTTTTTGTTGCTGATTTTTTAAAATTAAAAATAATTGAAAAACACAATTAAAAAAAATCTTAAAAAAAGACTTGAATACATTTAGAGACACAATTAGCAGCACTAAATACATTTAGAGACACAATTAGCCTTGATAGTGAATTGTGTTGAACAGAGAAATAAAACTTAGACAAGAAAGATTACATGTTTTATTATTTCTATTAATTTCAGTAAACTTTAATGAAAGTCGAATTTTAAAAAACAATGTTAAAAGTAGGGATTACAATCCTGCGCACTTTTTAATTCCACTTGGTCTGCGCTAGATTTTTAAATTCCTGTGGGATCCAGCGGGATCTTGCAGGAAATTGTTAGAATTCTATTTCTTATACACATAAACAATAAGATGTAAATTATACTTATCTTGTAAGTATTTTAGGATAACAGACTAAAAAATTAATAATTTTCAAAATATGTATGTAGGTGTGGTAAATAAAAATAAACCAATTCAATAAATATAATTTGAAACTTTTAATTAAAAAATAAATAAAATAAAAATACAAAAAGCATAAACAATTTATTGTTTTATATAGCAAATGTAAGAAAATCATTGCAAAAAATCATTGGCCACTACTGTAGTAGTCATCATTGTTGATAATTGCCATTTTAATTTCTTTATAAATCATTATACAAAATAAAGCATATAGTTAAATTATGTTATTTTTGAAATATTAATGAAATCTAATTTTTTTATTTTCTAAATATTACTTTCACGATTGTAATGTTTGCTACACAACATATCTCTTTGGACAATTCTGAACATTTTGTTAAGTTCTATTTACACAATCATTAACAATTGCAAAACTATAATTTTCTTGGGGATAATTTCTGTACAAGGGAATGTATATAAATTTGCAGGCAGATTAAGCTAATTAGCTTCAGCTTGAAGCTGAAAAATCTAACACCCGTAATCCCTATTTATACATGCTTATTTTCTATTAGCTGAGTTTAATAATAGACTTTAAGGAATTTAAAAATCAATTTTAAATATAATACTAGGTGGCTACTAAATTTAAGATTGCTACTGTTATGTAAACTTTAAATATTTTATCTGACTAATCAAATTAAAAATGACTAAAAAAAGATTTAGCACATCAAGAATGGCTCCTAAAGATACTAAAGAAGATACAGCAGATACTGTTGCAGATGTAAATAGATAAGTTTAAACTATATTTGTTTTTACAGAATAATGGTATTTGTTAAACTTTAATCTAAATAACCTTTGCCATAAGGTTTTACTGCCTTTTTTGAAGCTGAGGAGCAAGTATTGGTTATATAAATAAAAAATACTTCAATATAAGATTGAGGCAGGTTTGGTACTTATTTTGTTATAACATTTTTCAATCAGTGCATTATTAACTTTCATTATTATTTAACTTCATCAAGTAAAAAATAATTAGCCATGTCTATCACAAACTGCTATTGTGATAGACAAGGCTAAAAACTTGTCAATCACAAACGAAGTTAAATAGCATAACGCTGAAACGTAATAGTTTGGATTAGCCTTCCATTAGCATGGCATCCAGAAGTTCTTCTTTTTCATCATCCAGCAATATGATGCCACCATCTGATGTAGCAATTTTTAAAAAATCTAAACCAAATATCTAGAGCTTTAGGCCAAACCTATCAATTCAATTACACTTGATTTTATTGAAATAATGCAGGATCCCACGAGATTGTAAGATTGCAATCCTTGATTAATTAAATCCACCAGATTGTAAGATTGCAATCCTTAATTAATTAAATCCACGAGATTGTAAGATTGCAATCCTTAAAGTTTAAAGTAAAACAAAAAGTTGCAAAATATTAAAATCCAATTGGAAGAAATTTTATAAATAATAAATTATATGATTGAAAAAAATACTGATGAAATTTTATCAGAAATATCTGTTAAAGACGTTGCATAGTAGATCTTATAAAATCAAGCTCAATAATTTTTTGTGGAAGATTTAAAAAAAAAGGGAAAATAAAATACAAAGCATGTCACAAGAAATTGCAGTTTACTTAAGATTTTAACAAAATGTTAATTCTTAAAATAAAAATAAAAAAGTTTTAATTTAGCAATTTGTGTTGCTTTTGTCATGCACACTAAACTCTAAAAAATATTGCATGAAAATTAGCACTTAAAATTTTAAAAAGTTAATATTTATAAGTAAAACAATTGCAAAAAATTAAAAAAAAAAAGTATTGATTTCTTACATCCATAACATTGCAGCAAAAAGAAAGACAATTTAAGAATGCTCGCAACACAGGCAAATTCTCTAAGTCGGTTTTTGTAATAGTATGCCAACCTTCAGAATTCATGACTAATGTTGTAGGAAGAGATGAGTAACGTGCACTAAGACCACCAGCAATTATCTAAAAGAATTTACTGAAACTGAAAACAATTAAATCACAAATAACACTTAATTTATAACACATCGTTTAAACCCTTTAAATCATTTTATTTGTTAAATTTTTTTTTTTAATTTTGGTTATATTGGTTCAAATTAAAGTAAAAACTATTATATATACATCAAGTATTAAAGTTTTATGAAGTCGTTGACCTCTTGATTGGTGAACTTGACTTGAGGTTTCAGCAGCCATCTGTAAAAAATGCCATTAATATGGCAAACATATGGAAACACTTTTATTGAACTCGGCAAACTTAGAGTCAGAAATTATCGAGATAGATCTATCACTGTTATATAAGGCGTGCAATTGAAAGAGTCTCCTTCTTAGGAGACTCTTTCAATTGCACATCTTATATAACAACGCATACAATTTTTTTTTTGACACATATTGATAACTTGTGTTTTAAAAGATGCATTAAAAAAATCAAACTTATTTAAAGAGAAAATTAAAAATGAACACATTATATACTAAAAGAGGAAACGAACTTAACGAATGATAAAATAAATAAAGGATAAACCAGAGCATAAAACTAATAAATTTTTAAATTTAGAAGCGTCTCAATTAATAGTTCAAACTTAATTAACTTAAAAGTGTTTCAATTAATAGTTTGAAGATAATAATTTTTCCTATATCGCAACATTGATGTAGCGCATTTTTATATTGTTGATACACGCACACAAAAAAAATTTAACGTGAAATTAAATGTAAAATTTAATATGAATTTTAATTTTTTAAAAAGACAAAAAATATTTTAAAAAAATATATTGAAATTTATTTTTATTTTAATAGAGGTCAGTATATTTTCTATTGACATATTTATATTACTTTATTTACATAACGTTAAAATAATTTAAAAAATAATTTGGTAAAAATTATTTTTAGTTTTAGTTTTATAAAAGTTTGCTTTCACAAAGGCTTCAAAACTTTTTTATTTTTAGCAAAAAATTTGTTCATTGTTAAAGGGATCCTTAACTTCCGAGACATGTTGTGTTCATATTTAAAAAAATGATAAAAAAAATGTTTGGGTTAAATATTTTTGATTAAAATAAAAGAATAAATGCATACCAAGAAAAACTGAGTTTTTTATTTTAGTCGAAGCTCGCCTTTGTTTTGTTGTAGGCCAAAAAGTCAGCATAATATACTAAAAAATCAATGATGTCTCTTAGGAATAAAACATTTAAATAAATGATAAAGCCTGTAGATTGTCGTGTATATTATGCTGACTTTTTGGCCTTTAACAAAACAGAGAAGGCAAGCTTTGAATAAAATAAAAATACCAGTTTTTCTTGGTATGCATTTATTCTTTTGTTTTAATCAAAAAAATTTAGCCCAATTATTTTTTTATTATTATTTTCTTTAATATGAACACAACATGTTTTGGAGGTTTAGGATCCCTTTAACTACCCAAAGTTTCCATCATTCTGATTTACTATCAAAAAGCTGATTTTTTGAAAGTAAATCAGATCCAAAGTTTTGATGGCTTTGAGAATTTTTTAGGGAAACTTAAAAAGCTAGTTATTTATTATTAAATCAACTGTTTATTTTTAAAGTGGCATAAATCAACTTTTCAAAAAAATCAATGTATTGATAACAATGATTACAATGTAACGGTTTTAAAGTAAATCTCTTCATTTATGAAAAAAATTTAAACCAATTGTGTTGAAAAGTAAGTCTCTTCATTTGTGAAAAGAATTTAAACCAATTGTGTTGAAAATTATATTTGAAATTATTGAATTGTATTTGTGAAATTTTCACAAATAAAGAGTTACATGGTAATCATTATTATCAATAACTTGATTTTTTTGAAAAAATGACTTCAAAAATAAACAACTCAAATGTAAGATTTCCAGTAACTTTGACTAAAAGTGCATTACATTACTTGGTAGCCCATAAATTACATCATGCCATTTTTGAAAGTTTTGAACCCCTAATCCCCCTAGTATCATATTGTCAAACTTTACTAACCCCCCCCCCCCCACCTCCATCATTATGCAACAAATATGTAACCCTGCCTCCACAAAAATATTTGAAATGTTTTTTGTGATTTTAAATACGATAATATTTTATATTATTTAATATTTTAAATAACTGCTTTTAGATAGGTAATTATTACATTTTAATAAATATAAATTGTAATAATTATAATTTAACTTTTTTTTTTGCGCTCTTTTAGTTCCATATATAATTGTATAAGTTAACAGTGACTAAAACAAAACAAAAAATAACCTCTGAAGGATATTAGATTTATAATAAATGTATAATTTTAAATTTTTTTCAGTCGCTAAGTTAGTGTAGTGTTGTGGCATCAATAAAAAAAGCAAATACAGTTGCAGGTTCAGATCATGGTGCAAGATAATTTTATGCTTTTTTTTCAAAGCATGTTTTATGCATATTACTATTATATTGTTATTTAGCAATCATTACATTAAAATTTTTATCCAATAATTTAATAATATTAATATTTATTTTTTTATCCATGATATAGCCATAGACTGTGGCTACACAGTGTATGGCTATATCATAGATAAAAAATAAATATCTGCGTACTTAATTCCAGATCAATTCCAACGAAATTCCAAAGTCAATTTAAAAAGTCAATTCCAATTTAAGTTAAATAGGCTCCAATTGAGTATACATCAACTGAGGGTTTATGTTTAAGCTTCAGTCAAGTATACATACATCAACTGAGGGTTTATGTTTAGGCTTCAGTCGAGTATACATACATCAACTGAGGGTTTATGTTTAGCTAAGCACTCTTTTAATCAAAAAAATTGTTATGCATCAAATTTTTTTTTTTAGATTAGATTTTTTAGTCCTAGATTTGAAACTAAAAAAAAATTTGATGCGTAACAAAATTAAATACCCTCTCCACGTGTAAGAAATCATTTCAATTCACTTTTCTCCAAAGAAAGCAACCTAAACTCTAAAATATGAAAAGATTTAAAAACAAATTTGCGCAAATAATATTGTCAATTGTTTGATTGAGAACAGTATTGACAAACCTTTGGAGATTCTACAAATTTAAATACTAGTTGGGAAGGTGGAGAAATCAAATATTTAAATAGAATAATAAAATGTCTTAGTTGCCACAGAGGCACTTATAAATATATTGCACTTATAAATATTGTAAAATTAAAAAATATTATTGTAATATTGTATCAAAATATCAAAACAAGTCTATTATTATAGAGTATTATAATGCTACATTATAATAATGTAAATAGCATTATAATACCTTATTAAAATATATTATATAATATAGCTAAAATACTATTATAATATAGCATTATAATACATAATATTACATTGTAATATTAAACTATTACAACTATTATATTATCATAATACATCTATTTGCACTGGAAACTCCTATTTCTAAGAGGAGAGATACAAATTGTTTGTGGTACTTACATACTTGCTAGCCATTCTTCACAACTAATTGAAAATTATTTTTAAACTTAAAACTTAATTACTTGAAACAAGCTGAATGTAACCTTACTCCGAAAGTATTATATTGTCAATTTTCAAGTCAAAAAGTTTTAGTTTCCAGCCTTCAAACAAAATCCTACATAAATTCCATAAGATTCTCATATATAAGCAAGAAGTACTGAATTTAATCCCCACCACGCCCCTAATAGTACCGCACTCAACTTGTTTCTCTGTGCAGCAACCTTGTTTGTCATAGTTTGTGTTTCAGAGTTATAGAGTTAAGAGAGGGTTGTAACCACAAATAAAGTAGCCTCCTCAACTGTAGTGGTCTTCCAGGCCTTGTGGAGGTGAATTAACATTAAAAAAAAAATTATGTGAATAAATAACATACAGTTCTTACATGTAACCCATGCGGTATTACCTAGATGGGTTTAAAATAACAAACTTCCATATGGGTACCACATGGAAAAATCCGTCCCACATGTAACCCATGTGGAACACAGTATTATTTTTCACTGGGATGCTGGAAAAACTTTTGATTTTAAGTAACAACATTGGAAAGGAGTTATGAAAATCTCAAGAAGAGAACAAGTAAAAGATGGATTAACAATTTGACAAACTTGATCACTGAGATATCCTACAAATACTCTATCAAGAGACACTTCACTTTTTGCTCAAAAATTTGCAAAAGTTTTTCGGTTTTTGCAGAGATGAACAAACTTCTGATTCTGGTGATTCTGAAGGTCATCAGGCTAGCCCAGCTTCACTATCTTTTCAAGAAGAATTGGATTTATTGTTGAGAAAGGAAAAAATTACCTTTATTTCAACAGTTAATGATGACTTCAAATAGCAGGAATTTTCGCTATTTCTGAACACAGCAAAAAGAAAAGAAAAATTGCATGAGTTGTATGAAGCTCTCCTTACAATTAAACTGATGTCCGCTACAATTAAACTGATGTCCGCATCTGGCTACTGTCTTGAAGAAGACCTCCTAGGCAAAGACTTAAGGCGTAAACAGACTCTATCTGTTGACCAGTCTCACACCCCTTCTTCATCTATAAGGCTGGCATAAATGTATTCATAATATATTACTTCCAATATATTATGAATACATTTTAACATTTGGATGTTGAATGCTGGATCTTCTTTACTCAATGCATGGGTTTTGCTTGTGTCTTTGACTAGGCAACTCATTCTATTACCTCCTAGTGAGGGTACAGCTCTAAAACTCAGTTTTTTGGTTCTGAGGCCAGCTGATAGTCAGGTTTCCTAAACTCTGTGGTAGCTCTCAAGGAGACTGATACCATCAACAGCTGTAAAATACCAGAGTACTGACAGTGCCATGTTGCATATGGATGGTGTCACCTCATCTAAAGACAAAGCTGAATTGTTTGCTAAGAACTTCTCATCAACATCATTTCTTTATTTCACTAGTCGCATTCTACCTGATATAGCTAACAAACATGTTAATCTATTGCCTGACCTTCGTATCTCTCCAGCTTTTGTACCTAAAACAATTTCCTGCTTAGACTCTTCTCCAGCTTGTGATCCGGACAACATACCTGTTATAATCTTGCAGAAGTGTTCTACGAAGCTGCCGTCAATATTTTAAAAAGTATTTAATAAGTGCTTATCAGAGTCTTGTTTTCCAGCCTGCTGGAAAGTGGCATCTGTTATCACTATTTTTAAAAATTCTGGAGTGCGACCTGACTCGTCTAACTACTGTCCCATTAGTCATCTTACTATCATAAGCAAGATTTTTGAGTCTTTAATTAACAAACACTTAATCTCTCATCTTGAATCTAATATCTTACTTTATGATCAATATGGATTTCAATCTTCTTGTTCTACAGCTGATTTGTTAACTCTAATAGCTCTTGTTGCCAAGCTTCAACCATTATCACATCGTTGTAATGTTGCTTCTCTTTCTTTTTTCTACAAACATTATAATGGGCACTGCTCAAAAGAGCTAGCACCTCTTGTGCTATCTACTAAAACTTATTCTTGTGTTACTCGCCATTTAATTAAGTCTCATCCTTTTTCTGTGACTGCCGGAACAGGTTGTGCACCAGATAGGACAAATAAGACATCTAGTTTATTTGCATCTGTTACATCAGGCTTAAACAGGAATGGGGTGTGATTGCACGCAAATTGACCGAGGCTGTTTTAATGTTTTAACAGTTTAAACGCAATAAAAAATTATTACATTATGAACAACTTTTAACCGTTGGAATAAAAATAAAATCAAAAGTTTTTATTTTACGCAAAGGCTTTAAATAAAATAAAAAATTAATTTTAAAGGGATCTCAAACCTCAGTGACATGGTGTGTTCATATTAAAGAGAATCATATAAAAAAAATGTTTGTGCTAAATTTTTTCGAGTAAAATAAAAGAATAAATGAAAACCAAAAAAAACAAGCGCATTTTATTCCAAAGAGTTTTAATACTTGACGCTATTTACATAATTGATCTCTTACGCAAACAAAAAAAATCAATGACGTCATGTACTGAAACTCTTAGAGATAAAACGTGTTTGAATAAATTATTAAGTCTGTAGATTGCAGCGTATATTATGCTGACTTTTAGGCCTACAATAAAACGAAGAAACTAAAATAAAAAAGCTAGTTTTTCTTGGTATGCATTTATTCTTTTGTTTTAATTTAAAAACTTCAGCCGAAATATTTTTTTTATTAACTTTTTTAATATGAACACAAAATGTATTGGTGGTTTGGGATCCCTTTAATGATCGTTTGAAATTAACATATTTTTTAATGTAAATTAAATATTATATTTAAATATTTTTAGTAGGCATGTATTTTTTATGATAAATTTAAGCATTTGAAACAATTTTTCCGTATTTTTAAAAATCTTTTAAAAGATTATTTTTTTAAGTTACTTTAAATTATGAATAAGTTAAATTAAAATGTTTCCGTTGCAATGGAATGATTTAATTGCTTTATTTGAAACATTATTAACAAAATGATTAAAAACTACTATTTTAAAAAGACTAAGTTATTATTAAAAAAAGATATTTTGTTTGCAACTTTTTGAAAAAAAATGTTTAAACAATTTAAAATTATTATTATTTTTTTCAATAATTTAGTTTTACTTTTCAATAACTTAAATAAAATTTGTTCATTTATTAAACAGTCATTAGAAGTAATTTGTATAAACCTTTTTCGTAACTTTTATAATATGTTTTAAAAGTTAAGTTTTAAAGTAATTTATTTCAAATGAAATTAAAAACATAACAAGAAGTAATTTTTGCTTTAATTTTGAACTTTTTGAGTTTTAATTTAAAGCTTCTTTTTCTTATTTTTTTCTTTTTTTTTCTATCAAGTATATTTATTCTTATTACCAAGAATAAATATACTTGATAATGTTATCAAGTATAAACATATTTGATAAAGGATTGTCTTTAAATTATGCAACACTAAATTTAACTAATGAACAAAACAAATAAGATCAAATGTTTTCCTTTGCAGATCTTTAATTAAACCTAAACTCAATATTTTTGTTTATAATATTTTTTATTTTTGTTTAACTTTTTAGAAGAAAAAAATCATTATTATTTGCAAAGCTGCAATTTAAAAAAATAAATTTAACATATTTTAATTCATTTATACAAATGTCGAGAAAAGAAATAAATTTATGTTAATTGATGAAAAAATTTTAAATTGAATCATTTAAAAACTTACAAAACAAAAATTGAAATAAAATAGAAATTCCACAAAATGTACATTAACAAAAAAACACTTCTAGTTTATTTATTTTTATTTTTCTTAATTAGTAAATTAAACTTGTCTTTTTTTTTAATTTTTTAAAGATATAAATTTTTTTAATTACTGCAATAATATTAAATTCCACAAAACGAGTTAAATGTTATTCAACAGCTTTTTTATTATTACTATAAAGGAATGTTTACTTATCATTTTTTTTTAAATATTAAATAATTAAATTTAGTATTGCATTTTTAAAAATGTTTGATATTAACAATTTTCTTTCTTTTTCTTGACTTATGCATAAATGAATTAAAATATGTTAAATTTTTGAGTTTTAAAATGATTATTTCTTAAATTTCTAATAGTGGCTTTGCAACTACAAATAATTTTTTATTTAAAAAACATGTAACAAATAAAAAAATTACGTTAATTTATTAACTTTATTTATTAAAGTTTATTAGTTTATAAATTTATTATTTAAATTACATTGCTCAATATATCGTATATTAAAAAATAATTGCTGCAATTTGCGTTATAAAAAAAAAGTTTAACTTACGTTTTATGCAAAATTTAAAATTTAAAAATTGAACAATATTTAGTAATATTTTAAAATAGATTTGACAGTTAACTTAAACCCAAGCATTAACTTTAGTTTTAATAAACTTAAATATATTTTTTAAACTGAAATTAAATTATATATTTTTTAAATCTAAATTAAACTATATATATTTTTTTATCAGAATAAAATTATATATTTTTATTAAATCATATTTTTTATTAGAATTAAATTATGTTTTTATGATCTTTGCTTCAAGCAAAGAAAAAATAAAAATAAACTTTTAATTTTATTCAAGTTTTTTCATTAGTAAATCTTTACTAATGATTAGTAAATCTTTACTAAAGAAATTTATTATTTAAATTTTTATTTAGATAGCGCTTATATCACACATAATTGTCATTTAAACTTTTGTAACAAATATTTTCACATAAGCGTCATTCAAAAGTTAATGTGACTTTTTTTAAAACTAATTACTTCTTTTATCTTAGTTTTAAAAGTTAAAAAATGATAAAAAGTAGCTTAACAGAAATCGCTCAAGGCGTATGAAAATCGCACTACACTTAATGCTTTAAAACAAGACCTGATATATATATATATATATATATATATATATATATATATATATATATATATATATATATATATATATATATATATATACATCAGGCCTTGTTAGGAGATTTTGTTGCGTAACGGAAAAGTGTAATGCAAATAAATGTACCTCAATAAAGATATTTACATCGTTAAAAGTTTAAAGTACCTCATTATAATTAAATTTAAAACCACATTAAAAACTATTGTAAAATAAGTCTTTATCTTTATGAGATATCTTTAAATTGAACAATAATGTTAAAAAAAATTATAAATAAAATTTAAATTTTGTTTAAAAAAAAAAAAACATTTCCTTATTTTAAAATCTTATACTTATTAAAACTTTTTTTCTTCTTTAAAACATTTGTTTTATGGTTGTTGTTTTTTTTTAATGAGAGAACATGTTTACGGTTATATTTCTTAAAGGCATTTGAATGTATTTACAGCAGTTTTTTAAACGATAAACACAACTATACTATTTGATTGGGTTTTCCCTTTTATAAAAAAACGTCAACGCTACCTAAAACAATTTAGTTTAACTGGCAAAATCGTAATTAAATGAAGATTATCGCTTTTCTGTTTTGTTTTGTTTTTATTTCCATTAAAATATTTTATTTTCGTTTACCGTGAAACCTAATGTATTTTCACTAATTCTTACTAAATCGTATTTTATAATATAAATTTTTTTATCTAATAAAAAAAACATTCCACAAATTTTTTTTACAACAAATAATTACAGCTTAAATGACTATTATGTAAAAAAAAGTTGGTTAGAAAAGTTTAAATGACAATTATGTTAGCTATAAGCACTATTTGTTTGTGAAAAAAACTCAAATAAAATTAAAAACTACAAAAACTTTATCTCTATTAAGCTAATTATTTTATCGAAATATTTAGTAACAAAAAATTAAATTGTTTAAAGTTAACAACTATAAATAATTTTGTTTTTTTTAATTACAAAGTTATTAAATGAAAGGTTAAAAAAAATAAACCATAAAAGAAATATATATAATAAAAACTTTTATTTATCATCTTGCGAGCACAATAATATTTATGCAACATTTGATTGCAATAAAAAAATTCACTTAAATTTCTATATAATAATAATTTATAATTAATTTTTTTATTTCATTTTAATGATCGATTTTTTTGTTTGAAAAACACTAATACTTTATGCTTGAAGAAAAGATCATTATAATATAAATTAATTCTGATAAAAAATATATGATTTAATTTAAAACTAATTTAATCAAAATATATAACTTTATTCAGATGAAAAATTATATAACTTAATTTTGATTTAAAAAATATATACATATTAATTCTAATTTAAAAAAATATATTTAAGTTTATTAAAATTATGCTTGGGTTTAACTTAACTGTCAAATTTACTTAAAAATATTACTAAATATTGTTCAATATTTAAATTTTATTTATTCTTAAAATAAAATTAGCTCATTTTTATTGCAATTGTTTTTTGGTTTTCCTTCCTAAACATTTTTTTTGTGTGCAAATTTTTGAAACATGTTCTGAGGCTGTTTCAAAAATTTGCACAGAATGTAAATTGAACTTTTTTTTATAACGCAAACAGACCGCAGCAATTATTTTTTAATAAATGATATATACAGCGATAAAATTTTAACAAATGGTGTTTAGAAAAAACTTTGCTTTCACAACAAAATTGCTAATAAAATAATAAACTTTTAATAAATAAAGTAGATAAATTAAAGTAATTTTTTTATTTGTTACTTATTTTTTTAAATAAAAAAACATTTTTAGTTGCAAATTTTTAAAAATGATTATTTAAGAAATAATCATTTAAAAAAATTAATTATTTAATATAAAAAAAAAATGAAAGAAAATAAACATTTCTTAATAGTAGTAATAAAAAACGAGTTAATAATATTTAACTTGTTTTGCGGTAATTTATATTGTTGCAGTAATTTATATATATATATATATATATATATATATATATATATATATATATATATATATATATATATATATATATATATATATATATATCTACTATAGCATATTTATATGTGCAATGGCTCACTTTTTTTGCTAGCCTAAATTAAGTGAGCATTTTTAGAAAACGATGAGGGAAAATGAAGAATAATGAATGAAAATGTTGCTGACCCATACAAAACCCTCAGTCGATGTAGCAGCACTCCACGGCGAGTCAGGCTATTTGTCAGTCGATGTATGTACTGCCCCCGGCAGCAGGCTAATTGACATTAGGTGAGTATGACATCATCATGCTCACTTAACTCAGCAGTATAAGATAGATAGATAGATATATATATATATATATATATATATATATATATTATATATATATATATATATATATATATATATATATATATATATATATATATATATATATATATATATATATATATATATATATATATATATATATATATATATATATATATATAGGGTGTAAACTAGTCTTGTGGGGCCCTGTCAAACGCGGTATTCCTAAATGCTCATAAAATTAAAATTCCCAATTTAAAAGTGAAAAAATTCCATTCTCAAAATAAAGTTTGCCAAATTAAAGTTTAATAATAATTCTAAAAATTATTGAAAATTAATTACTATTAAAAACTAATAGAAAAATAACATAAAAAATTATAATTTATTGTTAAAAACTTGAAATAAAATTGGCGTTTTTGGTATAATTACGCGCTTGCATAACTGCAAAAATGTCTCTTGGAAAAAAACTTTTTGAGAATTGAGGTTTTTCAAAAATCCCTAAAACCTCTCGAAAAAAAAATTCATTTCTCTAAATTTGCAAATAATTTTTTGCAATGCGTTCTAACAACAGCAAATATTATTTAAAAAAGTTAGCAAGTAATAAAGTACAATTAAAAAATTACAAAATTGTTTGATTTAACACCAACAAATGATATTTTTTTAAAAGTTCCGCTCTTTTTGGCTGAAAAGTTAAATAAGTTAAATAAATGTTTTTTGATAATAACAAACTGGTTCTAGAAATTTATTTAATGACGAAAATAAATTTCTTTACTTTACTGGTTGCTTATATTTAAAATATAAATTAAATACGTATGTTAAAACGTAAATTTTTTTTTATTACAACAAACTGGTACTAGAAATTAAAAAAACAAGAAAACTAGATTCACTGTTTGCTTGAATTTAAAACATAAAAGCAAATTTAAATGTTTCAATGAATCATAGTCATAATAACATTTCATGACTATGCATGAAAAAATAATTATTGGTATTCTTTGTTGCCACGATAATGTGCAATCACTTGCGATCTTTTGTAATTCTTTTGTAATTAAACATTTGTTGCTGTTTTTGCTGAGACTTTGTAATTGTGACTTTATTTCGCTATGCAATTTATGTATAAAGAAAGTTAAAATTAATTATATAGTTGAATGCACAGAAAACATGAAATATGAAACTTAAGAGCTTGTGTTTACAATTTTCAAAACCTTTTTTACTTTTCTATTTCTAAAACATCTCTTTTGTTGACACAATTTATTACATGATGATGTAAGGGTTCATCCATAAAGGACGTCAAACAGAATTTAACTATTAATTAGAAGTAGAAGATCACTATGTTACCTTAAAAATCCCTATATTACTCTAAAAATCGCCCTTTAATGCCCATCAGTGAAAAAAATACATATATTCAAAAGAATACTCTTAACATGAAAGCAGCAACAATATATTAAGACTAAAAGTAAATTAAATATACTGTTCTTAATAATTAATTAATACACACTGATTAATTAATACACACTGATTATTTTATAATATAAAAATATATAATTCTAAATATATCTTTGGAAAATGCAGCTTAATTTGTCTTGTCATTGTGAAACCATGTTTAATTTTGTGTTGATTTCATATTAATTTTCAATAAATGTTACAGACGGTATTTAGATTTATTTTTATCGATGTCCAATCATTGTATGTGGTGCTAAAGTGGAGTAGAAGAAAAAAGAATATAAGAAAAGGACCCTGCACGTTCCCGGTACACATTTTAATCTCAGGAGAGAGAGGGGGTGGTATATTTGGGAAATTTTTTGACAAATTCCTAATTTCTTCAAAACACTGTATCTATTCTTAGTTAACACCCTGAAAAATTATACTTTTTTATGCAATTAAACATTAAAAGTTATACTAATTATAATAATTACTGGTTTTATTTAGAATTCAATAATAAATAATAAAAAATAATTTTAAAATGGATTTTAACACCTACAATACTTTTATAATTTTTCAAAATAATAAATAAAAAATTAAAATAACCATGATAATTGTAAAGAAATATGTTTTGAAAATTTTTAGAGAATAGAAAAGACAGAAAAAAGTTTGAAAACTTAAGATAGTCTGCCCATACCCAATTTTGGTCACTATTTCAAGTCAGTCACTTTTACTTAAATGTTATTTAAACAAAAAGTTTTACCATAATATAAAATTAAAAAGAAATACCATAATATAAAAGCAGATCAATATAGAGTAGGACTACATTTATCAGAACATATAAAAAAATATTTTTGCTTGCTGACATTTTTGTGAGGGTTTATTCATCTCAAGTTTTTAAATTTTTTTTTTAATCTTATACCCTAAAAATTTTTAAAACGATTTTCTTTACAATTATAATGGTTATTGCATTTGTTTTTTAATATTTTGAAAAAATATTGTAGTTATTAAAATCCACTTTTAAATTAACTTTTATTTTCATCTATCAGTTATTGAATGCTAATAGAACCTAGTACTTTTTTTTACAAAATCAAACAGCAATTATTTTCAGTTACCTAACTAAATTTGATAAATTTGAATTAGTATTTTAAATACTTTTGGTACCTGTTACCTGCCAAAGCTACCAAGATCTAAAGTATATAGGTCTGGCGTTCACAGGCTTTTAGACGATTAATCTTGAAAAACATTTTTATGTTATTTTTAGTGCATACTTGACATTATTTGAAATCACCCTCTTCCTAATCAATTTTTAAGAATTGGTTCAAAATATGATTAATTGATCATATTTTGACTTCAACTGTTTTTAGGTGGTAAAAAAAGTTTTTGTTTGATAAAAATGTCTCTCTGAGTCTATTCATATTTTATCTAACCTCTAGATAACTGTCAGATAAACTCTTTTCAGCTTAAACTTTTTATTTTAAACATTTTAAACGTTTTTTTTATTCTCATTTTTATTCATTATCTTTTATAATAAAATATTTTTCAGGAGGATTTAAATCAAGAAACATACTTTACATACATTATCATTTAAAACCTAAAATAGATGTTTAGAAATCAGAAACTTATAAGAGGAAAGTAAACAAAACAAAATAAATTAGGTAAAAAATTATATTTGTAAAAAACTTACAGCACATGCAACTGTTTGATGGCAAATAAATTCATTGAGAGGATCATTTCTAATAGAAAATTTAAGACATGTAAGAATAGCTAAACGTGCTAAATCTCCAATTTCACCAGGCTTATGTGTGTAAAATAGAAGTAATTCAAAAAATGTGAAACGAGGAATTTTAAAATCTTCATTTGGAGTATATAAATCATGGGATAATAAGTCTAATAAATATGTATTTGAAATTCGCTGAGATATATTGTATAAAATATTTACATATAAAAACTCTACTTCGTGTGGAGTCCTACGGGTGTCAGTTGGTTTTAGAGATAACATAAGTAAAAGTAATGGTATCATCACTTGCTTACATGCAAGCAGCTTTCCTGAAGCCTTCTGAATAAGAGTATTATAACAAGATAACTGCAATGAAGCCATTGGTTTTAAATATTTACGATTCAAACCAGTCCACCTATAAATTTTGTTAAAAATATCATTCTGTTTGCAAAAATTTAACAAAACTGATTCCATTTCTTCATGAGTGCTATTTTCAACTAAAATTGTTGATATTTGAATTACCATTTTAGAAATGTTTTCAATTTTGTTTGAATCTAATAGCTCATAGTCTGTAATTAATAATAATTCACAATTGCTCCAGAGAACATCTAACTCTGATTTTATTTTCTCCTCGATTGTACTCATGATAAATATAACTTCTGCTAATTGATTAAATTAATTTTTCCAAAACCAAATTTAAAAAACAATTTATTATTTGATAATGAACTACTTTTGATGTACTTTTGTTAATTGATAAGTTGTTTTGATGTCCCATTATCTCAATTTGTTAAATTTTACAGATATTAAAACTATTTTGCCTTTACTAAAAAAAGATTTTTAGCAATAAATAGTCAAAATTCTGAGCAAAACTATTATTGATTTAAAAATGATTTAAATATTGATTTAAAAAAAAAATTAATATTTAAATATGTAAATAAGTTTATTTTATATAACTATATACATCCTTTATATTACAGATAAAATTTAATAAAAAAATTTATATTTCTACTTTGTTTAAAGAGTTAATTAAGTATCTTATCATAGTTTAGTATTGTATCTTTTAAAATTAATTTAGAAAAAATTAGGGGAAAAACATACATAATAGTAGCGTTCCATCAAATTTGTTTGTTTGTTTGTTATCGTTGTTTTTTCAGTTGTTTTTTCTTTGCAGTAATTGGCTAACACATTTAGTTAATGAAAAACAAATTTTTTTATAAAAAAAAAAAAGTTATGAACCAATAACAAAATATTGATTCAACTAATCAGTCAATGAAATTTATTGACAGGCTCAAAGCCCAAGATAATAAATATACAATGGGTAAAATAAAGTGGATAAAAAAAAATAACGTACTTGAACATAAACAAAAGCCAAAGTGTTATAAATTTGAAAATTCAACACTTTCAATATTTAAATAGATACAATAAAAACAACTGAAACCAGATTTAAATACTTGATTATCTTGTTTTTAGGTTTTTTACTTTTAGTTTTTTTATTCTATCTTCCACATTTCTGTAATAAAATAATTACTTTTTACTGTTTTATTATAAAATTTGCATGTTTAACAACTATAACTAGTAAAATGCGTTAGTTAAATAACTGCTTTTTATAATTATGATTTATACTGACAATAAATCTAACATCATTATCTTTCTTTCAAAATTTTCATCATATACATTTTTGCTTCTACTATCCGTAATAATTATCACATTACGATGGTAACGTTACACATTACTAACGGTAAATGCTCTTATAAATTTATAGATGTTAACTATAGTTAACAGTATACTGTTAGTCTGATAAGTTGAAAGTCGGATCGAATTCACTTGAAACTTATTTATTAGAATCGAGTTTACAAAGTACAGAGTAACAAGTACTTGTAGTTAGAGTAAGTCGAAACAACTGTTTTTAGGGGGTAGGTTACGCTCGCCGCTATCCTTTATAATCCCCGGGGTAAAAATTTTACTAACGCCCTATCAGATAACTCCGAGAGCCGTCACGCCACCTGGGACAGCAACCCTGATTGGCGCCCTTATATATGAAAATTTCCCTATATTTTAGTTGAAGGACTTTTTTTTTTTTTTTTTTTCTTTAGGTACCTTCTTTCAGAGTTGTTAATCCTTGGCCTTGGCTTCGGCTTGGGCAAAAATTGCCGCCTTGGCCTTGGCCATGAAACTGTTGGCTTTGGTCTTGATTGTTTTGGCCTTGGCCTTGGCTTCGGCTTGGCCAAAAATTGCCGCCTTGGCCTTGGCCTTGAAACTGTTGGCTTTGGTCTTGATTGTTTTGGCCTTGGCCTTAAAAAAAATACATATCCTCTTATTGATTTTATTGAATTATGCGCATAACCTTAGTCTATTTTTACAAAATGTGATTTTATTGTCACAGCACTTATACAGTTATACACAGTTATAGAGTTTTTTTTAATAATTGGCCTTAATGTAAGGCAAAAATTGATTGGTCTTGAAAATGTTTGCGTAGGCTTTGGCCTTGAAACTCCTAATCTTGGGCGTGACCTTAAAACTTTTGGCCATGGAATTGTAACTTTTGTTCTTGGTTTTGGCCTTGGCCTTGTAACGTGTGGCCTTGACCTTGCTACTTTTGACCTTGTTAACAACTCTGCCTTCTTTTCATTTGGCACCCCTTGGATATCTGCCGCTATCTTCGAAATAATTTTAAAGTAATTAATTTTGCATCGAAACGCCTTTTTACTTTCGGAATTGTAAAATTTGCTTCGAAATTTTTTTGCGATTTCGAAAATCGAAAAATATTACCGAAAAAAAATTTTATTTTCAAAATTGTAAAATTTGCTCGGAAATATTTTTGCTATTTTGAAAATCGGAAAATATTACCGAAACAATTTTTTACTTTCGAAATTTGCTTCGAAATTTACTTCGAAATTTTTTTGTTATATCGAAATTCCGAAAATATTACCGAAAAAAATTTTTACTTTTGAAATTCTAAAATTTGCTTCGAAATATTTTTGTTATTTCGAAAGTCTGAAAGTATTACGCAATATACAAATATTACTATTAAAGTCTAAAATTTGCTTATATTTATTTTATTACTGAAATTATACAAAATTTTTTTTAAATATTTTTATAAATAATTAAATTTTAAAAATTAACATAAAATAATTCTTAAAATTTTTGGTGTTACGGCACAGTGGTGGCAGAACTACCTCTCACTATTTTATATAACTACCTCTCAGTATTTTATATATATAACTACCTTAACTTACGTCACAAAGTTACAAGTTAAAAATTAGTGATCCTCAAATTCCCGGGAATTTCAATTTCGGGAATATCGGGAATGAAAAAGCTCATTCCCGGGAATTACCGTTACCGGGAATGAGCTTTCCAGTATTTTTTTTTCTTTCTAAAACCTGAAAATTTTTAATCAAAAAACAATACAAAGGACTCAACATTTATGTTGGAATCTACTTTATTAATTTATTTTGGAAATAACATTTAAGAAAAGAAATAGCATCGATGTTCTCGTCACAAAGACGATTGCGAACTTTGCTCACAAGAATATTTGCTTCCGAAAAACGACGTTCTGCAGCTACTGATATTGCTTGTATTGTATTCAGTCCCTCGAAAAGTCTATCCAGAGTTGGTGAGCGTAATTTTGTCTTCGCATACATCTGCATCTCCTTTTTGTAGTCAATAACTTTGCCCGCCTGCTTGTTGGTGACCTCTCTTGAAGCTTTCAAGGCAAGTGTCAGTTTCTCAGCTATACTTATTTGAACCTGCTGTGATGTTGATGCTGATGGTTCTTCTTGCTGTTTAGGTTGTTCCACACAATCATCATTTTCAGTACTGAAGAGTCTTTCCATCAATTTCACAGCAAGTTTGCTCATAGCTGCAACAGTCGATGTAGCAAAGTGATTCGGCCCATTAATGCTGTTGATGTCGTGCAAGTAAAGGATGAGTGATTGAAGAACGTCATGTCTGCGTTTGTTGATTTTCTCTTTGATAGCCAAGAAGATGTCCTGCGAGAGCTGATGATCATGCATTTCTAGATTGTCCAAGAGAAACTTGATAGTTGTGTTGCAATCAATGAGATTTACTGATTTCTTTGACAAGAATTGAATTGCCAACTTCGCTGGACTCAGAACTTCTACCAGCTCCTCCAATCTTTTTGAGTCAATATCTGCCCATAAGTAGGTTTTGTTAATCTCCCTGTGGTTCAGAGCTTCCTTCACAGGTCCAAGTAACTTCAAGAACCTTTCGCAAGCATCATGAAGGCTTCACCAACGAGTCTTTGAATCTAACTTCAGCTTAAGTTCTCTCCCGTTGTTCATCCTCTTAACGAACTTTTGAAGAATTTCATTTTTGACCGATGATCGATGGAAAAGGCTCACAATTTTTCTCAATTTGGTGATCGTTGATTGATAAGCGAAAACCATTTGAAGTGAATCGGCCTCCTCTTCATCGTCTGATTATGTGTCCTCACCGGCATCATGTACATCTTCATCAGGTTCATCTTCATTTCCACACTCAACGAAAAAGACATCATCGTCGTCGTCATTCACTGGAGTATCTGCTGACTGTTTCTTTAGATAAAGAACTTTAGTAACACCCAGATGAATTCCATGATCGCTGCACTGGACGTATTCTGATGCGATCATGGAACCAAATGATACCATAGCGCTCGCACCATCACCAGAAGTGCCAACAATGTGTTTCTCTGGATCCAAACCAAATTCCATCAATCTTGCTTCGAACTGTTAATAAAAAAATAAAAAATAAAATGATTAGAAACCTAAAAAAAGAAAAAGATTATAATATCAACTTACTAGTTTTTTGATGTTAAGAGCAGTTGTACTTCCATAAATTGGAACCATGCCCAAATTGATTTCTTTATCAACACCATTTTCAAAATAATGAAGATTAATGTTCAAGAAACGTCGCCCTGCAGTAGAAGTCCATTCATCAAGGGTTGTTGAAAAGAAATGTCCTTCGGCTCGATGAGTTTGAATCCACAATTTTATTTTAGCCTTGATGTCTTCATGAAAACCTCGAACAATCTTTGCAACACCAGATCCATTCTTTGGGAAGTTTTTTGTTGGAAACTTCTCTTTCACATGCTCTGCTATTATATCTGAGTTAACGATCTGTTCAAAGTTTAATCCATTTAAAGCAACTTCTTTAGAAATGGTTTTCTCAATGGATCAAGTATATGATGAACACGCTTTATATGTTCTATCAAACCCTTTGTTGAACCTCCAGCACAATTAAGAACAGCACTACACTTTCGATTGCCCAAGTCTACGTCACAGCGTGCTTTATCTTTGTTGCCCGTTTCCCTTTTGAAGTGCTTCCACACAAAAGACATGCTATTTAAAATTAAATGATAAGATATGAAGATAAAATAAATGAAGAAAAAAGAAAAGAAATAAAAAAAAAGAAAAAGATTTAGAAAAATAAATAACATAATATGTACTATATTTACCTTTGATAATTTGTCGTAAATAACTTTTTCAATTTCTTTTAAAAAAACTTGCACAATGCACTTTACACTTTAAAAAATAACTATAACTAATACCATGGAAGTATAAAACAGATGGAAGTTCAACCGCTTTGAAAATCTTCGGGACTATGTTTGTAACCTTTTGTTTCGCAAACAAAAGAAAACTACATCAAGACTGTACTTAAACGCTTAATTTTTATACGATGACGCAAATAGATACGTTTAAAATAAGCACTTTGACGGTTCCCCAACAATATTCAATTGCAAAAATTAAAAATGGCGAAACGGCAACGAGCTATATTTTGTCAAACTTTATGTTAAATGAATGGAGTATATTTAGCATGAATGGAGTTATGATATAAACCCAACGAAACTATAAACTTTAGTTATTTACAGAACAATTTTTTTAATTTTTTAAAAATTTATTAAGTAGTCTATTTAATCAAATGTCGTGTTATGATTAAAAACAAGAAAATCTGCTTTTACTAATATACGCTTTTGAAATATAGTGATTCTAAATATTTACCAAGTTGTAGTTAAGGTTCTGTTAGATAATTATAACAAGTAATGGTTAAAACGAAGTGGCATATCTATGGAATATACATTTTTTGATGTTTTGATAAAAATCATTTCAGTGAATTTTTGCTGTTTTTTTGTCCAGTGAAACTTTTTTTATTGTCGGTTACGAGCATACTCCCGGGAAGACTTGAAATTGCATTGATGTTTACCGCCTGATGAACTTTCTTCAGTATTATACTTCCATGCTAATACTAATTAATAGATTAACTAATTACTAATTAATTTTACGCGTTTTTAGAACGTTTTTACAAGGTTCCTTTTTGTGCGTCTGCCTGTCTGTCCGTCCGGTTAGAATCTTTGAAGCCCGCTTCCCGACCAGCTAGAGCTTCTAAACTTTCAAGATAGCTCAGAACCCGATGACAATTCAATTTAAAACCATTTCCAAGTTTCTTCAACTAATATTTATCAAAATTTCAACACAATTCAATTTTATATAGAGAAAAAAACAAACACGAGGTCAGCAGTAATAATTAAAGAAGTACGCCAAACCTTAGTTTAGCGTTAATAAAAAGAAATCATTAAGAAAAGTAATTAAAACAAACAGCGTGAAACTGACTTTAGTTTAGCGTAAATAAAAGAAATCGATAAGAAAAGTAATTTAAAATAAACTACAATAAAAAGAATAAATCTAAAAAATTCCCGGGAATTTCTTGAAAAAAAACGGGAACGGGAACGGGAATTGACCAACGAGATTCCCGGGAATTGCCGTTCCCGGAATTCCCTTGAGGATCACTATTAAAAATTATAAAGTTAAAAATAAAATACAATATCAGTTCTACACATATAAAACACAAGTAAATAAATAAGTAAATAAATCGGAAAATTTTTTTTGTTTTTTTGTTTTGTTTGTTTGTTTAAAATTAATAGTATATTTATTTCAATGAGAAATAAATAAGATACACATCAAGACAACAATAAATGAGTAGTGATGACTTTTTCATGTTTAATTATTTTAGGAACTTTTCAAAGAAATATTAAAACAAATATTGAAATTTTTTTCTAATAGAAAACGTTTAGATGTTCTTTTGAATTGTTCTAAGGAGAAGTTCTTAGAATTGTTCTTAGAAGAATTTTATCTTTAATAATGTTTTTTAAAAGCTTTTCCATATAAATGGTCCACGATATTGAATTTGAAATGAATTGAGTTTTAAATAAGATCTTGGAATAACAAAATTATCAGATGGGTATTAATGAGGTATTTCTGCAAAGTAAGAGTGAAATATATTAGGAGATAAATCATGTTTTGATTTAAACGTAAAAAGCATAACTTGGTATATATTAAGTTTATAAACATTAAGGACATTAAGTTTCTTTAAAAGAGATTCATCATTAACAGTTCTGTTAACGCCAAATATAATCCTGCATGAATGTTTTTGTTTGCTATAATTTTTTTTGAGCTTCCCATAATTGGTACTTCCCCATGCAAGATTACAATAGGAAAGATAACTATGAATAGGGGAAGTTGGGGTACAGTGGATTGACGGGCTCAGTGAATAAGTAGCATTTTCTCAAAGGTTATGATTTTGTTCATCACGATGATGTAATCAGTTTATGTGCGCATATATCACCCATCTTTATTTATAGGTGTTACCACATAATTTTTGGCTCTAGGTTTTTGGTAGGTAATTTATGTTTTCAGATAACTAAAGTAAATGTTCTGACCATCTTTATGTTTGTTGTGGAGATCATGGTTAAAATCATTTTATAAGTTAAACTTTTATATTCGGAATACTGATACTTATGCTATATTTTAGTAGTTTAGCTTTTCCTTTATTAACACTCATGTCCCAAGAAATTAAATCTGAACCTTATTTTTGATGGTGGGGCACAATGAATCGGGGTACCGTGAACTGGTTCATTCACTGTGAAAAAAATGTTTATAAAAATTAAAATGTTTATGAAAATTAAAAATTCACTTTTAAAAATTTTTTTTGTTGTTGGTTAAATAAGTTTTATTAGGTAAAATTTTTTTTTGTGATTTTAGATAGTTGAATAAGTTTTGTTATCAATAAAATTTATTCTTTATTTTTTCAATCAGAAAAAATTTAAATTATTAAATTTTAATTACCAAAAGTGCGCCTAAAGTATAGTGTACAATGTATTTACACCCTCATCCTCAAAATTATTTGGCTACGCCCCCATTAACTACCACTAAATTGCAGATGTGTTAATTGTTTCACTGTACCCCAGTACTGGGGTATAGTGAATCACTTAACACAACTCACTTAGATAATAAATATTTAGGTTTTAGTGATTTCCTATCATGAAGGACATATTTCACAATCCTTTAGCCTTGACAAAGATAAAATATATATTTTAACTTTCACTCAAATTAAAAAAGAAAGAAATCCGACCCACTGTGCCCCAACTCTCCCTAAATGAAAAATATATAATTTTCAAAGACTCTGTATTAAGAAAAAGTTTAGCTTTATATAGCATTGAAGTATTTTCGGAGATTTTATTTTCAATAGATTTATATGATATTTCCATAATATATTTTCATCTATAATCACTCCTAGAAAATTAACAGTAGACTTTCTTTTAATAATTTTTTTGTTCATAAAGATTTTCGTCAAGTTAGGAAAAGATAAAAACAATCAAATTTATAATTAGTTGGTTGGACAACAAGATTTCTTGAAAAAGGGCAATACCATAACAGTAAATGATACAGTTGCAAGCTATGAAATTATTCCTCTTTAGTTACAAATTCTAAACCATTAAGTGACGGGGAAAGATTATTTAAGTTTACGAATCATTCACACACACACCTTCCTCAATGCATTTTTTGTGCATTTAGTCGGCAAAAATAATCCTTTCAAAGAAGTCGGCAAATGTAGGTCGAATTTTTAAAAAAAAGGACCTAATTTTTACTTAACAAAAATTTTAATGACACCCACCATGTCGCACCTACTTGCACCTGGCCTGATGGCAGCTCAATAATTGGTGTTTTTTCCAGAATTTAAAAGAATATAGCAGAAAACAAATTGTCATTAATTTAGCTGTTTGTAAAATCAGATAAAAAAAATTCATTCATCAGATAAAAAAAAAGAATACAAGTGCTTTGAATTACTAAAATATAATTTAATAAAGAAATGTTTTTGATTACTTGTTTTCTTTAATAAAAACTAACTGCTACAATAAGCTCGGCGCAAGCCTGTTCCGTAGCTCCGTATCTATTAAACCGGTTGACCTAAATAAGCATACTGATGGCACGAATGTCGCTGGAACTGTAAATATTATCCGTGCAATTTGTGTCAAAACCAGAACGATTTTTGATTAGCTTGGAAAAATTCAATGGCACTATTTTCGTAGCTCTGAAAGTATTGCAGACTGTAATCATTTATTTCTTTTTCAAGTTTATCATTGCTCTCAATTAAATTACAACAAGATTTATCTGTTACTAGTTCAATTAAGTTGATTGATTTTTGTCTTTTGTTGTTAACTAAATTAATATTATTTGCAATAGGTGGCGTTGATGGTTGCTGAAATTTTTTTATGGTATTGTCAGCTAAGCTGTTTGACTAGTTCAAAGTTTTATTTAAACAATTTGTTTCAATTGTTATATCGATTTCTTCGGATTCTTTTAGATGCATTTCATAAAATGTTTTTATAAACATTTTTGCGATTCAAATATTCCATTTAGTGGAGAATACAGTGTTGGAAACAGGAATGTTACTGTAACATATTTCTTTCCGCTAAAATGTTTTGTTAGCTCTTTAACTGGATGTAACAAATCACACAAATCCTCTAGCACCTTAAATTCAGTTGCAGTGGAAAGATAGTCTTTTATATTTTGGAATTCGATGCTTATCATATCCAATGCAGTTTTATTTGTTAATATAGATTCAATCATATCGAATTGGCTATTCCAGCGAATAGCTATATCCTGTACTAACTTTACTTTAGTTTCATAACGAAGTGTTTCTTGAACTTCTTTTAACTTTTTTTGTAACATCTCTGAATGCTTAAATGAACCAACAATGTGCCTGCAGAATGAAATTACCTTGACAATTTCTAATTTGCCTTCGTTAATTTTTAATTTCTTCAACTTCACTTTTTGTACTTTCTCTATTAATTAATTTTCCATTACCGTCGTCATCTTTTACTTTGTAACGCTTTGACCCATTTTTAAATTTTTTTACTTTTATATCTCTCGCGTTTAAAAGATCATTAACCAAGAGATTCAAACGATGACCAGCACACGGAATCTTAAGAACATTATCATCAAATTTATTTACTGCAGAGAAAAAATTTGCACCTGAGTCAGTAACTAGTGCATAAATTTTATTATTGATTGACCATTCAGTGAAGATTTCGTTTAATGTTTTATTTATTTCGTATAACGTTTTATAATATTCAGCTGTTTTCATTTCAGACATAAACTTAAGATCCAGGTTTCGGTCAATTAGAGTCATATTTTTGTCAATAAAATAGCAAGTCACACCGAGGTAGCTGTTTTTACCCAATGATGTCCAACTATCACAAGTAATTGTAATGAAATAACATCTCTTCAATTCTAGCATTAAAATTGATTTAAGATTGTCCGTAATTGATGGAATTAATTTCTTGCTCACCGTATTTATGCATGGCATTTTGTAGCTTTTGTTTAACTCACTAACTAAGTTTACAAAATCTAGATGACGTACTATCGAAATCGGCTGATCGGTACCAACAATAAAATTCACCAATAACTTGTTTAATTTTTTTGACCAGTCTCTTCAAAACCATTCTCATTACCGCTCTCAATATCGGATATATCGTCATCGTTGAGTAAAGTTGTTGATTTTTTAGATATTTTAGAATTAATACGATGATCAGTTGATAAATGGGATTGCATTGAACTGGTCGAATTGTTGTAAGCTAAAATCTTATAATATATGCTGCATTTGTTTGATTCTTTTGGTCCATTTCGAAAAAACAAAGCTTCGTTTTCTTATTCCTTTCTTAATAACGGATTTATTTGTTTTTGACATTTTTTATTCAAACTAAAAAGCGAGTAGTTTTTTTATTTGTTCGTATGTAACAAATATTAACAAATTAGTAACTCTTGTTAAAATAAATTTGTACCACATGCTACTTCACTTACGTACCGAGATATTAATGAGATTGTTATAACTTTAATATAAAGTTACATTTTTTTTAGAGTTAAATCTCTAAAAAAGCACTAGAGAGTAATTAGCTGTTTACATGGCAACAATGATTTCATGTCATGCGTTTAAGGCCTTAAGGGAATTGCCGTTGAGGAATAATAATGACTTACGTGCGTGCTGTAAACTATGCATTCTAAAAAGGGAGTGTCAAAATTCTATATTTCTTATTTAACCAGTTAATCTTTATTCGATTTTAGAGGAAAATTTGAAAAGCAATTTAGTTTTTGCTAATTGTTGCTAAGACTGGCCTTCTACTTTATTTTTAAAAATTTACAGGTATTAAAAATAAAATTCTTTACAGACTCTGCGTGTCTAAAGTTACGCAACTTTTCTTTCAAATTTACGCTATTCAAATTAAGATGAATTTGATTTTTAATCATTGTGCTTTCGAAATAAAAAAAGTATTTTCAAAAGAAATTTTTGTGTAATCAAAACGACAGGCAAAAAAAAAACTTTTTATTTATTTTATAACGCTATTCAAGCTATCAAAAAGGCTATTCAAGCTTTTGGTGAGGGTGAATATAATCCCTAAAAATAATTTTATAAAATTAAAAAGTCATGATGCATAATCTAATCAGGCGAGAGAGGTGAAGAAGAAGGTATTGTTTGTCCCGCGCAGCAGATGTCTATGGAATATCAATGAACTGTAACTTATAACAATAACTACGTATAAAGATAAGCAAATTCCTTAAGAAAGTTTACTTGTAGTTGATAAATGTTATTGTTATATTTGCTACACCAATCAAGAACTTTGAGCCAAAAACAAAGGCCCAAAAATTTAAAAAAACCTGTTACTAAAAATAAAAAAGCTCCCTATATTTGGTAAAAGACCCTCAAAAATTTGAAAAAGAGCCCCCCCCTAATTATGGGAGGAGCGTGGGGAGTTTATCCACGACTCTGAGTAAATCCTTGCTTTTTTGGTAGCAGTTTTTTTTAAAAAGTAGCAAAAATAAAACTATTTTCTATATATTTAGAGTTTTATTAAAGTTAGTAATTTTATTTTATTCCATTTTAATCACCTGTGATGTCACAAATTTGTAAACCCTCTTCCACTCCCCGGTTACAAAGTGTCACAAAATCCAAAATCCCGCTAGGCCTAAATATGTGAGGTGATTTGCGAACTACCCCTGAGTTATTTTTAAAATAATTTCAGGTTCTTCTATGAAATAGTGGGAGGTAGTTAAGTAAATCAATGTAAACGGGGCTTGGCGATAAGACAGATTATGTCTTCTTCTTGCTCCGGCTATTTTTTATATATCTATGATCTTCCTCATTGTAAATTTTATTGTACGGCAAAAAAAAAGATAATAATTAGAAAAAAAAAAAGAAACTGGTTAAGTTTTTAAAATGTTATGAATCATGGTGCCTCATTAAATTATATTCTTTGCACTCTAAAACAGATTCACTACATACTAAACATGCTGGCGCCGATATAAATTTACCAAAATAGTATTCTTTTGAAAAACTTTCTAAAAAAGAATTTTTTTTCCGAAATAAATTAAACTTTTCGATAATTTCATTTTCGAAATTAATTTAGCTTATCAAATATCTTTTGGTTTTTTTCGAAATTAATTTCACACTTCGAAATTCTTTTTTATCTTTCGAAATTAATTTGACTTTTCAAAATACACTGTTTTTTTTTCGAAGTTAATTTGAGATTTCGAAACTCTTTTTTTTCTTTCGAAATTAATTTCCTATTTCGAAATCCACCTTTTTATTTCGAAATTAATTTCACATTTCGAAATTCTTTTTTTCCTTTCGAAATAAATTTCCCTTTTCGAAAACCACCTTTTTATTTCGAAGTTAATTTCACATTTCAAAATTACTTTTTTTTTTTTCGAAATTAATATGGCTAGTTCGATTATTTTCGAAAGTTTTTTTAGATTTCGAAAAAATAGAAGTATTTCGATAACGTTTTAATCGAAAATTTTCGAAAATTGCAATTTCGATAATGAACCCTACTAAATATATATAAAAATTTATTTAGAATAATTATTTTTAAGATTTTAAGAAGCTTTAAGTTGCAAATATTACATCTATAAATAATGTTACGCAAAAGGGTGAATAAGGAGGTCAAGATAACAAAGGGAAAAAGAGACAAGTGGGGGATACAATATATACGAATAAATTTGAAAATAACTTTAAAATGTTAACTTTTATATAAAAGTTAACATTTCGCATGGGAGCATCTTCTCATAACAAGTTCACCTTAGGTATATTCCTAGACTTGTCAAAAGCATTTGACACCGTTAACCATCAGATTTTATTAAAAAAACTAAAATATTATGGAATAAGCCACGAATACCATAAATGGTTTACCAGTTACTTAACTGATTGAAAGCAGTTTATTTCTCTTAATGATGGCTTTCAGACAAACAAACTTAAAATATCATGTGGGGTTCCACAAGGCTCCATCTTAGGTCCGTTGCTATTCTTAATCTATGTCAACAATCTATATAAAGCATCAAGTACTATGTCTACTATTATGTTTGCAGACGACACCACTTTATTCTATTCTCACAGTAATATTGTCTCTCTATTTCAAGTAGCAAATAATGAACTAGAACAAATATCAAACTGGCTTTTCGCTAACAGCTTATCTTTAAACACTGATAAAACTAAGTTTTCCTTATTCCATTCTAAACGAAAGTTTCAATCTATTCCAAAATCCTTACCAATGCTATATATAAATAACATCAATATTGAGCGCTCATTCACAAATAAATTACTTGGTATTTTAATAGACGAAAACTTATCCTGGAGAGCTCATATAAATCATATTAGCAATAAAATCTCAAGAAGTATTGGCATCTTATATAAAACCAGACAAATCTTAGACAAATCTACACTAACTCAACTATATTTTGCATTCATAAATAGTTATTTATCTTATGGCAATATTGTTTGGGGTAGTACAAATAAATCTAAACTCGACTGTCTCCTTAAACAACAGAATCATGCAGCACGCATTATTCATTTTCAAAATCGCTTCACAAATGCTAAACCTCTTCTAAAAAGCATGAGGGCACTTGACATTTATGAGTTAAATATTTTCAAAATTACACAATTTATGTTTCAACATCAGTCAAAAAAAACGCCGAAGGTTTTCGAAAATATTTTCCATACAACATTAAACCGATACAACACGCGATCTACCGGAAGATTTAAAAAACCTTTCCGTTCATCAAAACTTACGAGCTTTGCCATTTCCTATCGTGGCCGAATGCTATGGAACCATTTTACAAGTCTGAGTGGTAAACTTAAAGAAGCCAATACCTCTCAAAAATTTAAAAAGAACATAATCGAACTTATTGCCAATCACGATTCTTTACATGACTTTTTCGAACAATACACGATTATTTCCAATTTTTATTATCAAAGGTTACTGATGAAAAGACTTTATCTTCTTCAGGTTCTCCGGTCTTGTAACTATTATAAATAATGAAATGTACTTGTATTTAATATTTCTAAATATTTTACGGAAATTATCTTTAATTGTAAATGGTTGCTTGACAAAAATTGAAAAAAAAAAAAATGGTTAGAATTATTTTGTTCTATATCCACATTTTTGAGTTTTGAGTTAAAACGATTTAATATGCAAAAACTTTAGGAGACGGCATATAAAAAGATTTTTATTACTTATGTTTTCTCCAAAACTTTTTTGATTTTAACTTAAGTTTTTATATAGTAGAAAAACATTATTTTGAGGTACATGACACATTCAATAACTTGATTTTTTCAAAAAGTAGAGATAGAATAAAATAATTCTAACCTCGCGATTTTTTAAGTTATTTATTTTCAAACTTAGTTTTATATATTTGTAGTAAATGTAGTTTATTTATGTATATATATATATATATATATATATATATATATATATATATATATATATATATATATATATATATATATATATATATATATATATATATATATATATATATATATATATATATATATATATATATATATATATATATATATATATATATATATATATATAGTATAATATATTATACTTTTAACGTTTTTAACTATTATTTTTATTTTTTTTAAAGCCTTTACTTTCTACTTCAAAAGTTTTCGTTTTTTTTTCTTTTTCCAAAATTTAGAAGTGATTAGTGAACTATAGTGAAAAAATAGTAAGCAATAGTGATCAAATGTTCATTCATTCAAAAGTGAAATTAGCGTGATTACTATATTATTTTATTATAATACTTAATTTTTACTGTTATTAATTAAATTACTCAAAAACAGTTAGTTCTTAATTGTTATAAAAGTATGAACACTTGTGGGATAAGAGATAATCTCAAAAACTACATATCCAGCTATATCCGGCCGGATATATGATATATCCGACCGGATATCGGTTACCAGATTATCCGGCATTTTGCCGGATTATCCGGCCGGATATCATATCCAATACACCTCTACTTTAAATGATATATAAAATTTATAAGTACTGGTATCACTTTTATTTAATACCCTTGGTAATATTCAAACAACTAAAAATACTCAAGAATTATGCATTTTAAAGGCGTTTTCAACATCAATGAAAACTTGTTACTCAAAGTACCTCAATATTGGTATTTAAAAAAAGCGGAATCAAGTGCTAATTTTGAAAAAGTTATTGTGTAAAGTAAAAAAAGAAGAGAAAAATTGATTTGAAACATTTTTAAAAAAAGATTTTTGTGAAAATAGGTTTTCTGGGGCGGAAACTATGTTATTTCGTTAAAATAATGTTTTTAACAAAAAACAATTATTTTCGAAAACAGTGCTTTAAAAAAACAACTGATGCAACAAATGAAAATAAATTCAATGTTGCATTATAAATTTCTTATTGAAAATATTTTTTGATTACATATGTTGTAAGTTGGATTGTATACTTATATACTGTTGTTATAACTTGGCCTTATCAAATAATGTTTAAAATATTATTTAGAATAAAAGTTTATTTAATTTAAAATTTGTAAAGAAAAATAAAATTTTTGTAATGAAATTATAATTTACTTATAAAATCTACATTTTATAACGAAATAATTATTAAAGCAATATTTTTAAAATTTATGTTTCAGTGTAAAAATACACTAAAGATTTTCTTTAATTGCAATGTCAATAAGTTAAAACATTTGATCTATAGTGACATTGATACTGTAATCAAAGCAAATCAAAGGTTGCAAGACAATTTCCTATAGTAGTTAAATATTCTGGAATTATTTTTTAAATTTTTTATAATGGCCATTATAAAAAAAAAATTAAATTGTAAAACCAATGAAGCAAGTTTAAGAGTTTAAATCAAATAACTGATATTACCGTGTATTATTATTATTTTTAATCTTGAGTTGTTGTTTTTGTTGTTGTTTGTTTTTTTGTTGTTTTTTTGCATAATTTTTTGTTTTGTTCGTAATGTTTGTTGTAACTTGTTTTGTTTTGATTTTCTCAGTGTTTTTCTGTTTATATTTTATTTATTTATTTGGTCATAATATTTGCAATATATTTTGATTATTATATTTTAATAACTATGATTATTTTTATATATTTACTAAATCTTTAGAATTTTTTTAGCAGTAATCGCTTTATGTCATCGTTAGTTGTTACGTTTTGTCAGTTTATTACTGTTTGTAACTGTAACTTTGTATTTAAAAATGATTGCTGTATGGAAAGTAATACCGATTTATTTAAATTATTATAATTACTTTAGTATTATTGTTATTATACAATTAATTATTTTTATTATTGTGCTATTGTTAATTTATTGCTAATTTTATTATTATTATAACTATATGTTTCTATAATATGTTTTATATCATCAAAGAGGTTTTTACTTTATATTAGTTTTTATAACTATTTGTAAACGACCAAGAAATTAGATTTTTTTTTCTCCAGAATATGATTGATTGATTGATATATATATACAAGGCCGGCGCGATAGGGGGTGTGGGGGGGTCCTTAGTCGGTAAATCGGACCATTTTAGACTAGTTAGTCGGCAAATGTCGACCCTATCGATATAGGTTAGACAGTCGGCAAATGTCGTAATGGCAGTCGGCAAATTTTGGAAAACGAAGACCTTTTTTTTTTAGTCGGCAAAAGTTGTAATGGCACCCCCCCCCCCCCCCCCACATGACACCTACTCGCGCCGGCCCTATATATATATATATATATATATATATATATATATATATATATATATATATATATATATATATATATATAATATATATATATATATATAAACACACACATTTAAGTTTTTATGAAATTTAAATGCCTTGATATTGTATAATTACTTCATGATGTGTATTTTTTTTTTATATATAAACAGAAAATAATTTGTTTTGTAAAATGTTTTTGAAAGAAACCGAAAGCACACGATAGACACGATAATGGGTAACTTTGGCGGTCTATACTGACCGTTTGGAACATTTTTAGAATGGAATCTTTTTGTTTTAGATTCTAAGATACTTAAAACGCAAGTTGGTCAGTTTATAACTTAGTCACTCTATGTGTCTATCGAAAGTTATTGAATTTGATGCCACAGATGACGGCCTAGTAGTATAACTTAAGATATTAGTAAATATTTGTTATTCAATAGGATATTTATATATTACTACATGCTTTGAATCGAATATAATGCTCATTCGCATTTTTTATTGCACACTTTGAATCGAATTTACCTAATCACATTTTTTACTTTACGCTTCAATTAAAAAACTTTAGGCAATTCGTCTTTTCAATGGAAAGACGATTCAATTGTTTATTGTAACCTAGGTTGTATTATCAATTTTTGAGGATATCAGTTGTTTGTTGTAGAAATAGATATCAATTGTTTATTGTAACCTAGGTAGTATTATCAATTTTTGAATTGTTTGAAACCATGTAATCTGCTAAACCCATTTTGTATCAAAACAGATAAAAAATAAACTTTTGAAGTGCTTTTTAAGATATATTTATATTTGTCGTAACAATTAACGTACATATAAAATTTTTTTGAGGTTCACTTGAAAATCGAAGTATCAAAACCGTTTATACAATAAACGCATTTTTCAAAATATATTGATTTAATCCATTAACAAAAGAAAATTTAGAAACAATTTTTATATAATATAAAACAAGATTTTTAAACCATGACAGTTTAAAATAAAAATCCCACGTATTTTAGGTTTCCTTGGATAACAAATTATAAAAACGTTTAAAACCAAATAATAAAATTAATTATAAAAAACGTGATTTATTTTACAATGTAGAAAAATGTTTTTTATTAAAAAAAAAAAAAGAATTTTAAAAAGAATCTAAATGAAATAGTTAACATAAAAATTGAAAAAAAGAAAATATCAAAAAGTAAACATATATATAATATATAAATAATTTAAAGTTCTATATATATAAAAAGATGAGCTCATAAATACATATAAAAGCTTTTATGTAAGAATAAACGGTCTTTCCTCAGAGAATATTGTTTTTGCAAAATACTTACATTAAATGAACATGACGCAACATGTTGTTGTTTTTTTAACTTCAATATGATAATAATATTTAAAAATAATATTTTGTTATATATTATTATTAGATAATAATATTCTAAAATTACTATCTATTATTTTTGTAAAATATTATTGTATAATAATGCTCAAATATTATAACTTATATATGATTATTATTAAATAATAATAATTTATCAAAAATTATTGAAAGGTTTTTTTAGCGTGAAGTAAGAGCTGCTTGATTTTTCTCTGCAATAATTACCTCACCTCCGGTTACAAATTCAAAGCTCCCAAATCTTGACAGATTTGATCGACTTGATGAATGACTTGGAGAACGACTCAACTGACTTAAAGCAGTAAAGCTAACTAAACTGTTCAAACTTCGTGAACGTGTTCTCAGCACTTGAATATCGCCTGTTGTAGGATCAATAAAACAATATTTTCCATAGTCTAACATGTTATGCTCTTCATCTTCAATTAAAACCTCCTTCAAATGATCAGGGTCAGTTGCCATAGTAACAGACTTTGTCATAACAGTTACAGATTGATTCAAGTTTTGAGACTCAAAGGTACTTGTTTCAGGTATAGTTTGAATAATGTATGTTTTAGGTGAATCAGTTTTTTCAGAAGGACTTTTTAATGAAACAGCAACAGTCTCACTATTTCTGCTGTCGGATTTCTCATTCACCTCCACGTTATTAATATTTATAGCGTTTGATTTTGCTCTTTGATCTTTTAACTCATTCTAAAATTACAAAACAATTAAATCATAAAACAAAATTTCTTTTATTTTGGATAAAACATTGTAAAGACTTTATTCATTGAAATTAAACTTTAAAACAATGCTGGGATGAGAGAATCACCCTTTAAGTTTAAACTCTAATGTTAAACAATAATCCCATTATCAAATGAACTGTTTAAGGGACTTCATCTATTATTAATTTACCTGAGAAGATAGCCGACATTTGTTCTCACATTTTTCATTTATTGAACGAGTAGTTAAGATATTTGTTGATTCTTTACAAGAATTCAATAGTTTGGGATCAGTAAAAAGATTTTTTTTAGTTTCTTTATTGTTTTCTCTCAATTTTAATGTTGCATCATCATCAAATTTCATATGTTTAGAAGAAGCAGTTTTCATTTGAAATTCATCTCTGCTCTTTTCTACGAGTAATAGTATTTCTTTACTCTCTTTTTCTACAGTTTTCAATATATCAATAGAATTTCGAAGCTTTCTAATATTTCTACGATACTTTCCAGGAGCTGAAAACTTTGATGTGATACCTAACTTCTCACCTTCAACCATTTCGCCTTTAACATATTCAATTACATCTACAGTATTTGCCTCCAAAAGTAAACTTTCTAAGTCCGGTAGGACTCTGCTTATTGTATTAATAAGAGTCAAACAGAGTGTTCGCATCACTTGTACTTTCATATGTATGTCACATATGTTAACTAGAACAAAAGATACCTCAATAAGTCATATTTAAAAATTCGAAAAAAGTAAAAGATGTACTAAAAAAAGTAAACAATTTACTATAAACTGTACTTATAAACTGCAATAATAAATTAAACAAAAAAGCAGAATAAAAAACATTTAAGACTTTTATAGGCTTTTTAGAATACATTTGTAAATTTAATGAAATATTTATTATGCAATGTGTTCCGTAAATGAAACCTACTTCATGCAATAAAACCTCTTAAATTTAAAAAAATATTTTCGAAATGAAAAAAAAGTAATTTAAATAGAAACGATGATCAAATCATTGTCAAAATGATTTAAAAGTATATCCAGTTATTTCAGTATAAATGATTTAAAAGTATATCCAGTTATTTCAGTATAAATGACAAAAATGTTAGATTACTAGACAGACTAAAAGTTAGAAAAATTAGATAACAAAAATCCACCTCAGACAAAAAGATAAAATAAAAAGACAAACAAGAACAACAACAAACATAAATTGAGTTAAATAAAAGCATGTTAAACATGTTGAATGAAGGTGATAACTTCTCACCTTTTTTGGTATAGTCAACGAGATTATTTCCTTCCACTATGAGACTACAATATATTTCCCAACTCTCCCAAAAATCAGCAGCTAATTCTTCAATATCATTTATAGACTTTTGGAAATCTATGATAGCAAAGTGTAACTTCTTGCAGTCGTCCATAAAAAGTAAATACGCATCAACACACTTCTTAAATATGTTATCTGCACAAGCAATGCCCAGTTCCTCCATGGTAATAACAACAACTTTATGAATTCCTAGATTGAACTCATCAAGAGGACTTGCTATTCTAACACTATCTGTATTGAACATATTTTCAACACTATTATTTAATGTTTGAAAAACTGTATTGTCTTTTTCTAAATAAATGTTTTTATCTAAGTTTGCTACAGCCACTTGAAAAGTATCTTCATCTTGAAAAGTACCTTCTTTTTGAAAAGTACCTTCTTCTTGAAAAGTACCTTCTTCTTGAAAAGTATCTTTTTCTTGAAAAGTATCTTCTTTTTGAGATACTTCCTTACTTTTTAGATTACTTTCGCAAATAACATTACTTTGATCAGTTTTATTTAAACTATTTGTAGAAGAATTTTTATCTCTATCAATGTTTGTGGAAACTTGAGGTGTTGAAAGAGTTTTATTATCAGAGATCTAAATATGCCAAAAAAGTAACATAATTCTAGCTTTTATTCACACATTTAAAATAACCTATGGAAAAATATCTATGCAGTATTGTTATACAAATACTTATAGAAATTCTATAAATGTATACAATCTGAAAAAAAAAAAAAAAAATACCTCTTTTGAAATTTCTGTTACTTGAACAGGAAGTGGACTTATCCCATCGTCTTCTGGAATGGATTGGGCTGTCAAATTATTAGTATCTCCATTGTTTTTCTTTTTTTTCTTTTCTTTTTTATTTTTTTTTGGTTTTGCTACAGGCTTAAGATGATCTTCTGAAGATAGATCCTTTGATGCCTAAATATGAACTTGTAAATAAAGAATTTGAAGGTTAAACAAAAGTAAAACAAAAATAAGACAAATTAAATAATAATAATAAAATAATAAAATAATAATATAATAATAAAACAAAGTCAACTTTATTCAGATTAGCCAAACAAATTTTATTTTCAAAAAAATACTTTATAATGCATAAAATAGCTGCTAATCATTAATACAACCCAATCTCCCATGATTGCCAGACAAAATTAAAAATAGTTTTTTTGCATTGCCATTTAAATGTTTAGACAGGTTAAAGCAGCAATAATGATCAACCAATCAAATCAATGATCAATATTTCATGCACTGTACCAATAAAAATCTTTGACATTTTTATTTCCAATATAGGTTAGCTCAAAACTGAGAACTCATTCTGAAGTAGATTTTTGTTGATTGATTAGTTTAAGTAAGGGAAGTCAGTATTTATGTGTGAAAAAAATCTATTACAACAAAAAGTCTCTGCTATAATACAACATTTAATAAACAAAATAATATAATTCTGCTATAAAACAACATTTTTTTTTTTTTAAATAACTCTTGGTCAAAGCTGAGTATATTTAAAAAAAAACATTTCTGTACTTTGACAGCTAACTTTTTTTTTTTGACAAACAACGAATCTATCTTTTAGCAAAATCACAAAAGTAACTTACATTTCTTTTTCCAACTAAACTTGCATTTGCTGACACAAAAATGTAACCAGGTCAGCGAAATTTAGAAAAAAATTGAAGACAAAATTTAAGTTAGTTGTCCTAAGCATATCTTTTTTTATTTAAGCTTAACGCCTATGATTCAAATTGATGGGTTTCCGTAATGTCATTTTCTTTTTTATAGAAAAGTTAAAGCAGTTTTTTATAATCCATTGCTTTCTTGGAATTAATCTCTTTGGTAGATTCAGGCTGAATATTTTTATTGTAATACTACTACTAGGAAGATTACCAATCCAAGGTTTACAAAGTCCTTTACTCTTACCCAAAATTAAATTGGGAGTTTTATATCAAAGTTGTCCTTCTTCTAGGTAAACTGGCTTTACCAATTTGCCTCACCTGCCCTAAATACATCAGAATAGTGTATGATGAAACGATAAATACTATACAAAGTATTTAAAAACAAATTTTACTGTTTTTTCCTTCGAAACTTATGTGTATACCAGTTATTAAATGTTTATCATAAACAAACTGTTCCTTCAGAAAATTATTCAATCAGAAAAAACCAGACAAGGGGTTCTGCACTTGTGTGGGTAGGACAGGTTTCCATAATGTTGTTTTGTTAAACTTGTTCGTTATAGACATTTTATATAAAAGCATGTTTAATATTTTTAATATTAAAAATAAAACAAAAACAAAAAAATATTACAGTACTGTTACAAAACGATATCAACAAAACATTTTTTTATTAACTAAAAAATGTAGATGTAAATGTAGAAAATGTAGATTAGTTCCAATATTGAGTAATAGATAGAATCAAATTACTCAATATTGAGTAATAGATAGAAAATCAGTACAGTACTATTCTATTATACAGCTACTTACAATAACTATTTCATAAACATTTAAAATAAAATGTATTTACTATCATTACAAACAAGGTGAATATAGTCCTATCGTACATCAATATCAACTTTATGCAATTGTTGTATAACTTAACTTCTTTTTGAGAGCCAGGTTTACATTTTAAAGAAACATTTTTATATATAATAGGGCTGGTCAAATGTTTAAGAGTTATGTAACACCTCTGAAAATATATTTTTAAAGCTTACTTTTTCATATTAGTATTATTTCATTGTATATATAAATGAATGTAATAAATAAATGTAGAGTGAGAAGACAATAAAAAATGTTGTTTTAAGCACCATCATAACAGTGTGTGTGTGTGTGTGTGTGTGTGTGTGTGTGTGTGTGTGTGTGTGTGTGTGTGTGTGTGTGTGTGTGTGTGTGTGTGTGTGTGTGTGTGTGTGTGTGTGTGTGATACAATGGTATATTTTATTAGTATATATTTATAACTATATATTGCAATATATTTATTATAATACAACAATATTATAATAGTTTGATATTTACAATTTATGTTATATAATAAAGGAGAATTCATATAATACTAAAGGAAAAATTTTACCTCTGCACCACACATGTTTCCAAAAGTTTTACGCAAAGTATTACCCATTGTATTATTGTCTCAAATTTTATACCGCGTTAAGTTTTTGTATTGATTAAAATTATACAAAGGCCTAAATGCTGAGAGACGGTGTGTAACGGAATTGTTTATATAAATGTCGCCAGAAAAAAAAAAGACAGAATTAATTTTATAACGCGGCCGGAGCGGGTCCAACATAATCACACCTTTTTCGGCACTTTTTAAAATTTAGCGCTAATGTTAGCAGTGATATTAATTCTTTAATCGATGATTTCCTCAGCTTTTAAACTTACTATTTTTTAAAAATTCTGTAAAATTGAATAATTTTGGTCACTTAAAAACAATAATATCTCAGGCCTAACTAAGCTTTTTTCAACTGTTAAAAAGTTCTTAAAATATACAGACAGTTATGCCTATATTAATTTATACTGTAAAAATATAAACAAAATGAAAGACTAATGTTCGATATTTTATCTAAAATGAGTACATCTAGTTTGACTAAACTTTTAGTACTATCTCATAAGTTCAGTCGCCTAATAAATATTATTTATTGTCAAAAAAAATACTTTTAGAAAAAAAAAATTATTCATTAAATTTTATTATTAAAAAATTTATTATAAACAAAAAGCATTCAAAAAGAATTTTTTTTTTCAACAAATAACGCTTAAAAAAAAGCAACACTATTTTTATTATCAATTTTGTTGTTTTTTCCTTGCTAATTGTCGCTTTTGTCGCTTAGTAACGACAGCGCGCATTATCAAACAAAAAGTAGTTAGTAATCAAACATCAATTTTTTGTTGTTGCTGTTTTACTTTTGTTTTTTTGTTACAAGTATGACAGTAAAATAAAGAAAATTTCATATATTTTTGATGGAAAACATTGATAAAACATTGTACCGTGATGGGCAAAACTGTCAATCACGATACAATAATATTTTGAATCTGTGTTCGTTTTTTCAAAATGATTCATAATGATTTCATAATAATTCACCTGCATGACCTTGTATTTTTATATACCAATTAGTATTTTAAAACACAAACTATATATACAGTTCCTTTTTCACCCACCGTTTAGTTTTTTTGTTGAGTTGTTACAGAAAAAACCCATTTGACCCAATTTGCCATTTTGTCCCGTCTTCTCCTTAAGAGTTTTGTTTTCTACTATGTAAATAAAAATAATAATAATAACAGCAATAATATTAGTAATAATAATAATAGTAATGAGTTATGTAAAACATTGATTTTTTAAAATTAGTTTTACAAGAAGCTATTTTTGACCGGATTTGTATTTTTTATAATTTTTTTTTCAACGTAAATCAACTGTGATATTAATCATTGAAAAAAAAAATAAAAAAAAAACGTTCTAAATCATCTAATAAACAATAAAGTAATATAATTAAAAATTCTATCTATTACTCAAATTAAAAAATCTATCTATTACTCAATATTGGAACTAATCTACATTTTCTACATTTACATCTACATTTTTTAGTTAATAAAAAAATGTTTTGTTGATATCGTTTTGTGCAAAATTTCATAAAGAAATCTTAACATTTTAAGGTAGCTTAAAACCTTCAAAGTTTTTTCATTATTAGAACTTTCTGCGCCTGTGACTGTTATTGGCATATTATTCACTTGTTTCCTAAAACTAAACAATTAATTTCTAAAATAGTTTTTATAACAAACAAACAAAAGTTGATTCTACGAATGATATTTTGAAAATCTTGATTTGTTATAATAATTTTATAGGCTAATTATAAAGTAAGGTGGATGATTTTGTCTTTTCTTGCAGAGCATATTGTAGCTATTCTTTGCTCTTGAAGCCAAATTTTGCTGCATTGATTAGGAAAACCCTTCATTTTGCATGTCCATTGATTAATGCCTGGATTATTAGGATAACTTCTGCAGCCTCAAACTTTTCTATGCTGTTTCATGATTCAGGATCTACAAGCTCAAACTTTTTTATACTGTTTTATGATTCAGGATCTACAAGCTTGAATCTATCGGCTTCTCTTTGAAAAAAAGTCAAGAAATGTGTTTTGTTTTATTGTTGCCAAATCCTCCTGAGCTCGTTGAACTAATATAAAGTGGTATAATATATCATATACTACATAGTGAACCATTGATTTGTATGTAAATTAATGTGTTTTAGTTTATACTGGAATATTTCAAATATTTAAAAACTTTGTTTCTCCTCTATTGGTGTGACAAGAATGAATAACCTGTCCACTTTCAGTGTACTGGTTAGATCAAGCATTAGCTTGCTATCCCAAACTGATGCTTGATGTAACCAAGCTGATGCTTCATGTAACCTTATTCCGAAATCTTAAATGATTTTACAAACCGTTTCTTCTTAGTATTTTTAACGGAGACGGTGGATGGTTGATCTGTTAAGGACAAGTTTTTCAGCATTGTGTCCTAGAGCCCTCAAAGTCTCAAAAGCAACCATCATGGTAGTTCTATTGCTTTATCTGTTTTGACCAAGTACTGCTTATAACTGAGGTAATATAACACTTTTGGCGTCTTTTTTTCCGTGGTAGAGGAATAAACATACTTGTGGATGGTTAAAAATTGTGATGTTCAGTTTCTGTTTTATCTCAAAAAAATGCCACAATTGTAGCTTTAAACTTTAATTTTCATTTGCAACTTGAGTCTTTGTCTTCAATTCTTATTTTTCTAAAGATTCTTCTACTTGCAGAATTATTGCTTTAGCTCCTTGATCTTGTCAATCCTTTTTTGAAATTTAAGCTCAAAACCAGAAATCATTAACTACCTCAATGCTATTATTTGCTATTTTATGAAATCCACTTTTAAAATATTGTGTACATTCAGAATGAGAATAAGCACCTGCTTTCCTGATGCAATTTACTTTCTTCAATCCCATCAGCAGGACTTACAAAATATATTTGTAAATGCAATGCAATCTAAATATGTTAAATATGACAAAAATAAGAATGTAAGCGACTGAGATGAGAAATTTTAATGATAAACTTGCTGAGAAAGATGATAGCTATCATTTTTACAATTTTTTTACATTTATTTTTACAAAAATGATATAATTAATTTAAATTATTGATTGAAACATTATTAGTTTATCTAAATTTATTTGATATTGTAATAATCAATGTTTTATAAGCATTTTGCATTAGTTTAGATTTTTTCGTATTTCTAGATTTTTCCATAACTAAAATTTAGTCGAGCTACCTCTAAATATTGTTCAATCCTGCTCATATTTGGCGTGAACTATTTTTAATTATATTGAAGCATAATTAAGGGTTCATCGAATGAAAACTTTAAACCTCAAGAATAAAGATCAGTCAGTTGTAGATTATGAACCATTTTTAGTTGTAGATTATGAACCGTTTTTAATTACATTTTTTCATAGTATTTTTTGGATTTCTTATATAAATTTCTTTTAAAATCTTGTTTATAATGATTTTTTGTTGTTTAAAACTACCTTGTTGTTTGTGCATCTAATATGAATTGAAAGAATGCTGTCGTTTTTTTCTTACACATTCTTGTAACTGCAAAAACTATTTTTGTTCTACCAAATTTCATAGTAAAATGCTTGTCTAGCTTTACTAACTTACAATAAATATTTAACTATTATTGAGGTTTTGAGTAACTATTATTGAGGTTTTGCTCATCGGTTATTTAATGGCCCATTAGTAGCATTCACCAAAAGTGGTCAGCCGCTTTTGGTGAATGCTACTAATTTAACTTTTCAACATGTAATATAGTGGCTAGTCATCAGCTAATCACTTTTGGTGGCTACCATAAGTGGTCCACTTTGTAACCGATGAGTAAAACCACAGCAGACCAGTCAAAATACCTGTATAAGTCCACTGAAGTTCCGCTATAAAACATTTGCTGGATACGTTATCGTTAGTTTCATCAGGTCCAACTAATTTGCTTTTTTTTTTTTTGGAGTTCCTCCTATGTTCATACTATGCCATGAGACATCATCTATACGTAAAAACAAATGTGATATCTATACAGTAACACATGTATCTTAAAGGTATATTTATCTAGCTAATAACATAGACTACATAAAGACCACTCGTAAAACGAATAACTCTTCTCCACTTTAGACACTTTTGAGTCAACATTAATAGTTGAATTATTTAATTAATAGTTGAATATTTTTTTGTAACGATTCCTAATTCCTTTACATTTCTTAAAATTGAAATATTTTTAAATTTTGTACCATATTTTCGTCTCCTAAAAATTTAAATAAAAAAGACCCTTAATTTATATGATATTTTTAGGACTTTCAGATTATGGTCGGCGGGGGGGGAGGAAGGATGCATACTCCATCCCTCCGGATCCGTTTTTGTGCGAAAGAGCCTCAAAAAAGTAGAAATGAACTCACAGTCCTTTATTTTTCTAATGAGTTTACTGAAAATAATGTTGACACGAGTTTAACGTAAACAAAACTTTAGAAACCTTTTTTAATGGTAAAAGTGTAAAGAAAGTTAACAGAAATAATGTTGACAATATGTCTAGTTTCGAATGCCTCGTCAAAAATTAATCTAACCACTTATTGGTATTTCAAGTAAGTAATGATCCAGAAACTCGGAAGACACATTTTCAGAGTGTCTATTTAGCTGCAATTGGTTCACTTTGTAGGTCATTAAAACTACCACGTGATGAACGTGATAATTGCCGTTTACCTACCACAATTTTTCAAAAAAACTCAATTAAATGCAGAAAATGTGAAGCAGGATTAGCTTCTGTGAAGTAAAAAAAGCCATATTTTGTTGTATCTATTGTTTTTGTTTTTTTTTTGTTGAGAGAAAGTGAATATGTTTTGTCAGGTTTTTGTAGAAGTGGTGTCGGAAATAACTGGAGAAAACTTTACAACAAGTTTATTAACCACATAGGCAACTAAAAACACTTAAAAGAATATTTATTATGGAAAGACTTAGTGAAAGCATAGAAAAGATATTAAAAAACACTTTTGTCTTAACACAGAAAGAAAAAAATGGAAAAAAAGCCTTCGTATAATAGCAGATATTACAATTTTTTTTGTAGAAAACAATTTGCCATTTAGAGGAACCAACTTTAATACTAACAATTGATCAGGATGATTGTGGACTTTTTCTTTCTGTTGCAAAGTTGATACAAAGTTAATGCCAAGTCACTACAACGAAACGTTAAAAAGTCATTAAGATAACGTTAAAAAATTTCGAGATAATTGTAAATCAATCATTAATCACTATTTATCTCAACGAAGTCAAAATGAGTTTTTGGAAATTTTTACCAATAAAGTTCATAATAAAATTGTAGAAGAAATAGAAAAAAGTCAAGACGTGTTACTCAGAGAACAATTGGTATTCATAGTAATATATGTTTTTGAAAATGATATACAAGAAACATTTCTCATAATAGTTGACTATAAAAAAAAAAGGTCCTGATATTGCAAACAAAATAAAAGAAATTTTGGGGTCAAAAATACAATAATGCAGCAAATATGTCTTTAAAATACAATGGCGTAAAGTTAAAATAGTTGAGAAGTATCGTCAAGCTTTTTTTTCATTCTTTAAACTTGTGTGGACGCAATTGAAACTACCCCTGAAATAAAATCATTTTTTAGAAACATTCAATAGCTATTCAAATTTATTTCTTGTATCTCATCCCAATAGTGAGTTTTGTCACGTGACATTTTATCGCGGAAAAAAATCGTTGAAAAACTTCGTCCAAAAAACGCCAGAAATGATTTTATGTAGGTTTTGAAGAATAAAAACCCACCCATGAAAATAAATATTATATACGTACATGTAGATGTTATTTTTTTAGAAAAGGTTGTACTACAATAATTAACGACGTTTTGGTTTAGAATTGATAAAGTTATTTAGTTTTAAATCTTTCAGTTTTGTTAAAATGCAAGTAAATTAAAATAACTCTTTCGTCCTCACGTAAAAATAAGTTCTGCAACTATTTATTTAAGTGAACAAGTTTTTTTTTTTTTTTTTTTTTTTTTTTGTAGTCTAATAGGGTGGGTTTTTTGTTTTTTAAGTAAAGATTATTATAATTTCCCCCGTCTTTAGATATTTTTGGTAAATTTGCCGTTTCTCTTTTACTTGAGAAAAGATTTTTGCACACGTTGAATTCTATTATTATAATTATTATTACTAAAGTTTACAAATTGGATTTGTATAAGCATGAAATGCCTGTCAACCTGTCTTATGATTACTATATAAATATACTAATCATAAATTGTTTTTTCTTCTTTTAGATAATTGTCGAGTTTGTTTTTTAAATTGCTCACGGAAGTAGCATTTACAACGTCATCTGGGAGGGAGTTCCATTTGTTGATTACTCGTAAGGTGAAAAAGTATTGACGAGAAGCTAGACGAGAATAAGGTTTTTCTAGTTTAAATCAATGTCCTCTTGTAATAAAATTTATAATTGTTTTTGGAAAAATCGTTTGACAGTTGTAGTAGTTGTTTAGCCATTTATAGACGTTTATTAAATCTCCCTGGATTAGTCTGGATCTTATGGTTGTCATATTAATTTTTAATAGTCTTTGGTGATATGTTAGACTTTTTAATCCATGAACTGATTTAGATGCTCTTCTGAGTATATTTTCAACTTGTCGTTTGTCTTTCAGTAGACGAGGGTCATATACAGAACCACAATATTCTAAATATGGTCCTACTAGTGATGAAAACAGTCTTTTAAAACAAAATGAATTTAGATAAGAGAAAGATCTTTTTATTAGAAATAGCATCTGCATTTCCCTATTAACTTGAGTAGAGGTATGTTTAGAAAATAGCAAGTTATTATCGATATGTACTCCGAGGTCAGTTTCTGAGTTGGTAGATTTGATATCAATCCTTGTTTTCTTCACTGGATTGTACATAGAATAGACAAGATGTTTATTTTATGACCTAGGTGTAAAACTGAACATTTTTCTATATTAAATTTCATCCCCCATTTAGTTGTCCAGTCAACCAAGATATCAATATTATTTTGAAGTACGGTGTGTGAATGCAAATTAGTAATAGGGTAAAATATTTTTGTATCGTCAGCAAAAAGTGCTGCATTTGAAGTAATTATATTGGGAATATCGTTAACGTATATAATGAATAATAGAGCTGAGAGAACAGAACCTTGGGGAACTCCACTTTTTACTGATACCCAATCAGAGTAATTACCATTTATCATTACTCTTTGTCTTCGATTTGTGAGAAAGTTTCTTATCCAAGAGAGAATTGGACCATTAATCCCATAGGCTTTTAGTTTCAAAAGAAGATAGTCATGTGGGACTTTGTCAAATGCTTTTTCAAAGTCAAGGTAAATATTATCGACGGGAAGACCTTTATCTAAATTAAGTGTCCATGTATTGATTACAGTAAGAAGGTTTGTTTCACAAGAGGGCCCTGGATAAAAACCGTGTTGACTAGGAGTTAATAGATTATTTTTTAAAAGATGAATAAAAATATGTTTTTGTATTATTTTTTCAAATATTTTGACTATAGTGCATGTTAAACTAATGGGTCTATAGTTGGTAACTAGTTTCTTGTCTCCTTTTTTGAATATTGGAATGATATTTGCATCTTTCCAGATTTGTGGTAATGTACTAGTTTGAAGTACCTTAGTATAAATAATAGAAAGATGTTTAGAGATTTGGTGATGGGTTTCTTTTAATATTTTGGGATGTATCTCATCTGAACCCGGTGATTTAAATGACTTTATAGACAGAAGATGAGATGCAATGTTTTCAGGAGATAGATCAAGATCATTAGAGATTTGACTGGGACAAATAGAAGATAAGTTAAAACTTGGAACAATCAATGTATCATTATCAGAAAAATTACTAGCAAAGTAATTATTGAAGCATTGAGCCTTTTCAAGATCGGTGGTAGCAACTATCTTATTGTGGACTATTTCAGGAATGAGATTTTTTATAAGATTTTTTGATTTTATGTATGAAAAAAAAGCTTTAGGATTTTTGTTGATGTTTTTAGCAATTTCTTTTTCAAAATTTATTATAGCATTTCAAAGTAAGTTTTACCATTCCGTTTATGAATGTAGTCTTGATATTTAATTTGTTTATTTCTTATTTCTTCTGCTACTTGGGCGGTTATCCATTGTGAACGCTTTTTAGGTTTTGTTGAGGATTTTGGAATATTTTTTTAAATAGTGTTTTTAAGGTTTGTGTAGAATATATCCCAAAGTTGTTCTGAATTATAGTTTTGATTTAACACTAAGGTTGATAGATCTTTATTAATTTTATTATAGTTTCCTTTAGAGAATAATTGCTTATTAGTAGTATGAGTTGGTTTATCTATTGGATCGGCTAGTACGGTAAAGTATAAAAGGTGGTGATGACTTTTTCCAATTGGAGCAAGGTGGGTTATTGATGAAATTATATTTTCCACGGATGTTATTATAAGATCGATAGTAGTTGGTTTTTAATTCTTTCTGAAGTGGGTTGGTTTAGATATATGTTGTATGAGGAAACAATTGCGGATTGAATTTATGAATTTTAAAGATTTTGATGAGTGAGATATCGGGTTTTCTTTTTTGTTAGACCAAGTTATATCTGGGTAGTTAAAGTCTCCAACAATAAGGATGTTTTCGTATTTTTCAGAAAGATTAGTTATGTGTTGATTTATATAGTTATCATTTTCCTCATTGCTATTTGGAGATCTGTAGAATGTTGTTATTAGTAGCTTAGAATTTTTTGTTTGAATTTCACAACTAATTGATTCTGATGCAATGGTATATTTTATATAGCTGAGATTTTATTGTAAATTTTAACTTAAAGTATTCTAAAGTGAGTTTGTTTTGTGTTGTTAATGTGGTTGTTGCTAACCAATTAGTAATTGAGTTTCAGCAGTTTATCAGTAAGTCTAATTTGTAACTTAGCAATTTTCTTTTTATACAATTTACTTAATTTTTAAGTTTATATATATACATATATATATATATATATATATATATATATATATATATATATATATATATATATATATATGTATATATACATATATATATATATATATATATATATATATATATATATATATATATATATATATATATATATATATATATATATATATATATATATATATATATTTCAGCAGTTTATCAGTAAGTCTAATTTGTAACTTAGCAATTTTCTTTTTATACAATTTACTTAATTTTTAAGTTATATATATATATATATATATATATATATATATATATATATATACATATATATATATATATATATATATATATATATATATATATATATATATATATATATATATATATATATATATATATATGTATATATATATATATATATATTATATATATATATATATATATATATATATATATATATATATATATAATATATATATATATATATATAATATATATATATATATATATATATATATATATATATATATATATATATATATATATATATATATATATATATATATATATATATAATATATATATATATATATATATATATATATATATATATATATATATATATATATATATATAATAAGTAAAAGACTTTGAAATAATATATTTATATGTTTATATATTTGTTCGAATTGATGACTGAAAAATCTTTATTTATTTAGATAAAATGATAAATGAAAGTATTTATGATTGGTATTTGGCTTTAAAAGATACATCTTATGATGCAATATATTGTAGATATTGTTTGGATTTTAAAGTTGAACTGTTCTGCTGCAAGAAAGCTTTAGCCAAAAAGATAAATAGATTAGTTGACATTATCAGAAAATTAAAGAAACAACGAAAAAATAAAAAATTAGAATTGTTATTAGGTGAAGCCTTTTTTCCACCTGTGGCAAATTTTTCTGATAATACAGTGAGTGCATCAGAAATTCCTAAAGAAACAATACTGATAAGCGAAAACAAAATGCTTAAAAAAGAAAATAAAAATTTAAAAAGGAAAATCTATGATGGGTTTACAAATGGATTATTTTACACATCTAAAAGATTTTGAAGATATGTCAAACAATCTAAAAATACTTATTTCGAAAAACTCTCTAATAGAAGCTGAATTAAACTTTATTAAAAAGTGTTATTGTGAAAAAGAAGAAAAGCTTAATAATATTGAAAACAAATTAGAGCTATTAAAGTCAAAAAAAGAATCATTTAATGTTAGAAATTTGAATAAAAAAATAAAATATCGTGATACTCAGCTGGAAATAAAAAAGAATAAAATAAATTCGTTCAAAAATGAAGAAAAAAAAAATAATATTGCAATTAAAAAATAAAATAACAGATATTAATTCAATTCTTGAAAACTCAGATATAAACATTTCTGAATTAAAAAACGAAAAAATAAAGCTGCAAAAAAAAGTGAGTAATTTAAAAATTATTTTGCAAAATAAAACCAACTATATTAATGACAACAATATGAAAGATGTTATAAGTTTAGAGAAGGAAGTTGTTTCGTTATATAGTAAGACAAACATTTTAAAAGAGGAGAATCTAAAACTTCAAAAATTGGTTTCTTTGCTGGATAATGACGAAGTAATAACATTTGAAGATGGCAGATACAGTGATGACATTCGAGAAACAATAATGAAACTTCTTTCAATGAACGTGAGTATGAATAGTGTCAATGAAGTCATAAAAGTAGTTTTAAACAAACTAGCCAAAAAGAACATATCTAGACTGCCATCAGCCGCTATAAAATGTAGGTTAATGCAGGAAGCTTCAATTTTAGGTCAATTTCAAGTTGCAGAAGCAATGCTTGAAAAAAATTTGATAAATAAAAACTCTAAAATAGGCAATTGTTTGCATGGTGATGGTACTCAGAAATACCATAAGCATTATCAAAACTTTCAAATTACTACAACTAGTGGGAAAACTTTATCTTTTGGTCTGTCAGAAGTGGTTGGCAAAGATGCAGCAACTGTTTTGCAAAACTTTACTAATATAGTAGATGACATTTGTGACGTTGTTAGCAACTCAGCCACTGAAAAAGAAATTAATTTTGCTAAACTAATAACATCAATAAAATCAACAATGTCTGATCTTTCTTTGGTTAATCCTCTTTTTAACTCACAGTTAAAAACATTAAGGGAAAAACTTTTGCCTATTGCAATTAGTAACTGGGACTTTCTTTCCTCAAACGTCAAAGACAATATGAAGGACATGAGTAATTTTTTCTGTAAACTTCATTTGCTTGCTAATTTTGCTTCTGAAACTGATAAAGTTTTAAATTCTTTTGAAAAAATTCTGCTTCAAAATGATTTTGAAACTGTTTTTGCTTTTAGTGGTAAAGAATGTGGTGCTGTACGGTTAGTTCGTACTACATGTAAGGCATTTCATTCAAGGGGTAGTGAGGAAGCTGGTGTTGCATCATGGTTTAATTCTTTTCTTTCCTCTTGTAACGATAAATCTTATTTAGTTCCATTTATTGGAAATCGATTTAATATTTTGTATTACAATGCAGCTGCCCTATACTATCATAAGGATTCTATAACAGAATTTCTTAATGCTTGGCCCAACCCTAATAATTTATTAAAAGCAATTAAGGAAGATATCACAAATCTTGTATTCATTGCTGAAGTCCGTGCATTAGGTATTATTGACAAACTACTTACTGGTCCAATGTGGAGAATTATCGAATCACTTGATAGTATATTATTTTTAAACCCCTACCTACTTCGCTTGAAAGTTAGACTTTCATCTCTTTGTATCGATGTGTCTTCTTTATTGTTTGCTAATGGAAAAATTTTTAAGGATACCAATCTTCTTCATCAAGATGTGGTTTACACCAAGCTGTTTGAATGCACTCAAAATGATGAGTTTGATTCTTTAACTGTTCAATCACTTGAAATTATTTTCCATGCGATTCTTGTTATTTTGGAACGTCAGTGTGCTGATCAGTTACCAGGTAGTAAATATTGGAATCCATCTAATTCTGTTTCTAAAGTTGCTTCTAATGTCCCTGTCACTAATAAAGCATCAGAAAGCGACTTTGCCATTTTGGATTTAATGGTTCGCACAAAACCCAATGCAAATGTTCAAACTATCCAGGCTTTTATTTTTTAACACATTTTTGTTTGATTTATTTTTTAACACATTTTTGTTTGAAAAAGGTGATCTTATTCTTTGTAGCTAGGATTGCGAGGTTTTATTTAATGTAAATTTAGAATTTATTAATTTAGAATTTGTTACAGTATATATTAATCTTATTTCTTTTATTGTTATGTTCCAATAGTTTTTTTTACTACATTTGAGTTCAGTGGTTTCTATCTTTGTAAATAGTATGAATCATATCTGATATGTTTATCTGCACCAATTTTGTTTATTTGTTGTTGTTTATTTGCAGCTTAACTGCACAATATTATTATTATTATTAAAAAAAAAAAAAAAAAAGCTTATGCAAAAATACTATTACTTTTACATGAACTGCCTATCAAGTAAAGGAAAGTATCCAGAAATGGAGGGCTAACCTTAGGCTAATTTACTATTACTTTTACATGAACTGCCTATCAAGTAAAGGAAAGAATCCAGAAATGGAGGGCTAACCTTAGGCAACATGACAGCTCACGGATGGAGTGCAAAGTCCTATGGCTTACCTTCTCGTTGGTGCACTTCGTTAAGTAAGTTAGACAATTTTGTCTAATTTATGAACGAAATAGCCAAGGCAAATTATGTATAAAATTGTTTGTTAACAATACACACACAGCTTACTCTGAAGTTTAAATTGAAATTCGATAATTAAAATATTTTTTCAGTAAATTTACCGATATGAAGTATGCTAAGTTTTAAATGAATTTTGAAAAGTGAAATTTCTGAGTTTGCAACATATAGTCAAATTTGGGTACATTAATAGTGCGATAATTTATTTCAAAGACAAAACGATTTAAGACATCTATTAAAAAGTTTAAGACAAATAGATAGATAAGATAATCCGTATAAGAATTTCCATGACTGTTAATTTCCATGACTGTTAATCTATGTTAATTCCGTATCTGTTAATCTATGTAATCTCAATTTCTTAATACAAGAGGGATGGGGTTAATAAAAGTGGATGGAGGAGTTTAGTCAAGATTTAATGAACCGGGGGAGGGGAGGGTCAGAATTTACACTGAAAGTTTTATTACTTATCAGTAACTAGTATGTATTTTTTGATTTTTAAAGCTGATTTTCACTAATTTTTTTTTAGTTTTTAGATATAATTTTTTTGTTAAAACAAGTAAAAATTAATAAACGGGAGGGGGGTCTTAATAAGCTTAGTGTGGGTGGCAAAGTTTCCCCAAAATTAATAAACGCCCTTCCCCCCTTGGAATAAAGGACTCGAGAGTACACAATCAAATAAAGCCAAACACAATGAAATAGAACAATTCAACGAGTTTTTCATTCACTGTTTTCAAAATTTTAAAAAAAGTTAAAAACCTTAACCCCATTTTTAATGGGGTTAAGGTTTTTAACTTAAATAGAACATTTTTTATATTATGATAGGTGCTGAAAACAATAAATTAGTCAAATCAGTAGGCTATAAGTGGTTAAATCTTTTTTTAAATCTATAACAATACTGAAATTATTAACAAGTCTTTGACTAATTTCTTTATTTGTTTGTGTAAAAATAAATTTTAGATTTATGTTTATTTTGTACATATTTTGACGTTTTCGGCGTGTTTTATTTGGGTCCACGTTGTTCAATTGATAATTTATTAAAGAAAAATAAAATTAATTTAAGTTAATATTTATCATCAAAGTTTTGTTACGCTCAACGTATTATAAATTAAAACATTTGAAAATTTATTTTGTGTCAAAAAAGTTTAAAACATATTTAAACATATTATACAGTTATTTGACTATTTCATGGTACGTCTGCGTTAACCCCCAAAAAAATTCTACTTATGAATTGTTCAAATAATTTAGATTTACAATTTATTTTCTAATAAAATTTTATTATAAGTTAGTTTACGCAACTTTTTACGCAAAAAAAAAAAAAAAAAAAACGTTTTTTTTTTCGGTGCCAAAAATTGAATGAGATACTTTAAGAAAATATTTCATAAAAAGTCTATGAATTGAAAATATTAAAACACGTATATCTTTGGAACTAAATAAGCTGCAGAGGTGGTTGAAGCCATTTTGAAAATGAAATATATTAAGGAATATAATGCATTTAATATAAAAAATATTTACATTTGCTATAAATATTGCCTAAACTGCCTAATCCCAATGAAAAATAATAAAAGAAACTACTCGTTATTCAATTCACTCAATATCAACTACTAAAGGACTAAATTGATGCTATTCGTCCATTAAACAAAACATTGTTGATAATTGTTTGTATATCATAACTGTATATATAAAAATGAAGCGATTTTGCCAGTCTGATTGCATGGTTACATTCTTTTGAATTTATATCGTTTATAACTGGAATAAAGTTCTTTATGTATTAATGATCGCAACAAAAATCTTCACAGAAAAAAACTTACCATACATGAAAGTTCAGTGCATTTTTAACAATCAGCTCTTGAAATTCAAAACATAAAAGATTCTTGGAATGAATTATTACTAGAATTTAAATTAGTAGCTTCTTTAAAAACTTCAAAAAAGCTTTAACATGTATTTACTCAGATGTAATTTTTAATTTTAATTTGCAGAAAGATCTTTCAGAAAATTAAAATTATCAAAATTTTTTTTACGTTCGACAACAGAACAGAACTGGCTAAATCATTTAATACTCCTTCCAATTTAACATAAGTTAGCAAAAACTATAAATTATAAAGATGTTATAAACAGTTTTGCGAAAAAAAAATCTAACTGATAATTTAACTGATAATATATATAAAAAAACAACAAAAAATTCACTTTTTTTTTAGATATGTTCCTTTTTTGGACAAAAGCAAAAACTAAGGATCTATTTTTGGTAATAATATTCCAAAAAACTTTTACTTTTTATGGCACTTGAATGTAAGGGGTCTCTAAGTTTACTTTTACCTCAGGCCTTAAAAGAACAAGGAGCGCCTCTGTGTGATTTAATGAGAGGTATTAGAAATTTTTTTAAACACTATTTATCATATTTTTGGATATATGATAAATAGTGTGGAATCAAAAATATAAGATTTTAATTTTTTGCCACACCTGCAAATAGCTTGCCAAATCAAAGCTTTTAAAGTTTCTTATTTGCTTTTCCTCTATTTGGCATTATAATAAACAGCTCCAGGAATTTGCTGATGATTGTACTTGATTAAGTTTTATCATCTTTAATAGCACATAAATTTTTATAAATAAAATTGTCATTCAACTTTCTGTACGGGTTGAGCACTTGCAATTTGAAAGAATGAAGACCATGTTTATTTCAAACTTTTCCAACAAAGTTCAGAGAAAATGCGTATATTTTTGCGCGTTTTCTTTTTAAGAGACTTGGGTTAATCTTAAAACTGTTAACCAGTTTAAAAAGCTTTTTTACTTCATCCACCAAATTAGTGTTTGATCAATTTCGTTTAAAAAAAAACCGTTGAATAACGCGGCAAACGGTAAAAGAGATGTATTTGCAACTTTTTTGTATTGTGTATATAGGAGATGTATTTGCAAGTCTTTAGCTATGAGATTGTTGCTTTTATTGAAATTTTCTAATACTTTTGCATAAATTTTTCTTTAGTGTCTTTTTCTTTTGTTATTTCTAAAACTAATTTTAAGTTGAATTGGAAAACTAAAACATTTTATTTTAGAAAACCGCAACATGATATAAACAAAATAGGGTCATTCCACGCCAAGTGGTCCAGAGGTTCCCGCTCTACCATGCTAAACATGTATCATGAATATTGCCAAATTTTTAGATCCAAATGTTTATTATTTCGGGTTTTGTGGTACTTTTTGTAAGGCTTACCCAAACTTCAATATCAATCTATACCTAAAAACTGAATTTTTGGTCTTATATTTTCGTAATGAACGGGTACTATATTTTAAAAACGTGGTTTTTTAGTAAATCGAAGGTGGAGATTGCAAAAAAATTAATACAAGTTTCATATTATGCCTACATTTTAGTCTATGGTTCACCAAATACCGTCACACATTCAACACCAAAATATTTCATATTATATATGAAAATAATTCATACAGTTTGTTATTTACTATTGAAAATGGAAAATAACTATAAAAGTCATATGTGATAGAGATTGCTGCGTGAACTTTCCTTATAGAACATCTAGGTTATATGCGTGTTCTTTGGTAGACATAAGATGGAGGTTTGTATTTTTAATTCAACATTCATGTATTTAAACAGAATAGACCTCCGCAATGACCTTCATTGTATCCCTAAAATAAAGAACCTCATTTTTCGAACTTTTTTTTCATTTTAACATATCTTTATCTATTTCAATAATGTCTAGTTCACAGCTAAATGGGCTGTCTTATAACTTTAATCAAGCTAAAACAGAACTCATCTTGCACACCTGATGTAAAGTTTGTTGCTCTTCCGTTGTTATCCATTTGTTTTTGTAGCGAGTTTCAACTATATTCCATAGTTTCAACTTTTTGGACAAATAACTGGACAATAATTCTTCAAAATATTATTAAACTGCGCAAACCTTGATTTTTTATGTGGTTTAAATAATTAAGTATACATCTACTCTTGAAATTAAATGGATTTTTTCCAAAGCTCTCCAACTGCAACAACTTTAATAGAAAGTTAATACTAATCATATTCCATCATCAACCAAAGACATAATACTTTTCTCTTTTTTGAAGTCCTGAGGCTAACTTTTGCCAAAATACTCTAGCAAGAATGATACAATCGTTCAACCTCTTTGAGGTATACTTATTCACTGCTTCTAGAATTTTTTTTAACTAGCTATTCACTACGTTTTAGAGCAAAGCAGAAAATTTCAAAATTTGATCACCCAGTTTGTTTTTTATAAAGCCTTTTAGGTAGCGGTGTTCCTTTAGCCTGTTTATCTTTAGAATTGTTAAAACTTTAGAATTTAACTGAACTTCTACTGACTGGCACTTTAAAAGAAGATTTATTCTTGACTTCATTAAAGAAAAGTGAAATAAAAAATGAAATCTTGAATAGCCTTCTTGATAGATTGAATAACGATTAAAAATAAATAAAAAAAAGGAAATTAAGATATTTTGAAGCAATCTGTCTTTTTGATTACTTAAAACGTTTTGTTTAGAAAGAGACTTCAGATAAAACTTTTTTTTTGAAGCAACCTGTTGTTTTAATTATTTAAAACGTTTTTTTAAGAAAAAGACTTAAAATAAAACCTTTTTTTTTCTAAAACGCAACGATTAAAAGTTAAATTTATCCAATCAAAATTTGAATAGCATAAATTTGAAAGAAAAGTTGCGTAACTTCTTTATACGCAAAGAAACTTTTGCAAAGACTTATTTTTTATATCTTTAAATTTTTAAAGTAGAAGTAGAAGGTCAACCATAAAAAATTAGCAAAAACTGAATTGTTTTTTAAACTTTTCTCAAAAAATTAATTAAGAATAACTGGTTAAACAAGAAATATAGAATTTTGGACCCCACCCCCCACCCCCCTATTGGAAAGAGCTTACCTCACACTTCTAGAAACAATAAAAATTATTTTAGAGAGATTTTTCTTATGAACGAAAAAAACTTGGTCAATATATTCATTTTTTGAATTTTACGATTTTGTCCTAAGCATAAAGATATCATACTCGTTCAAAATCAAAGCTTTATGTGCCAAAATCAAAGCTTGCTGTACCAAAAACCAAAATATTTTTATGTTTAAAGAATTTTTTTAACATTTGCTTGAGTTATTTCAGAAAAGCAAACAAATCAGCAAAATGTGAACGCTTTGGCAACCGTAAAACATTTGATTTTTTACAATAAGTATGTCTAAAAAAGGGTTTCAAAAATTTAACCGTTATAAAGATACTGCGGATAAATGGATGTTATTGACAATTTAAAATGCTAGAGAAGTTGAGGCAACTGCCAACTAGGCAACTGACTATGGGCGCCAACCAAAAGGGGCGCTTGTTTTTTTATTTTCATTGAAAAGCTCTTTTTAGAGTAGGCATGTATTTTTCTAAGTTTTATTACGAAGTTTACAAGCAACGATTATTCAGATGCCTAAGAACGCCATCAATCCAACAACGTCACAAATGCGGCCCTGGTTATAGAAGCATAATCTAGTTAACTAGGCAACTTATAACAATACAGATTTTACAACACATATTTTGCAACAAAAAAAAAAAAAAAAAAAAAAAGAAAAGCAAATATTTTACCAGTTTTTTATTTTAAGCTAATATATTGTTTCTTTTCCAAAATCAGTTGTGCGAAACCATAAACAACTTGATTACAAATACATATTTAAAATAGCTTTAAATTTGGAATTAATGTCTAAAACAACAGTTGACGGTAATTTGTAAGATCGATCTGTTGCATAACTGATTGGATTTGGAATGACTGCAATAACATGCTGCTCAGGTACCCAACAAGTGTCCTTGGTGTTAGGCCAGTAAAATGACTGAGCCATACCATGAGGATGCATAAAATCAATGAAAACATCTTTCTGTTCTTCTGAAAATTCATAAATATTTCCAATCCACTAATGTGCATCATAAATAGATGCAAAAAAATTCCCAAGATCAGGCAGTGGAACTAATTTGGTTGAGTTGTTGTTGTAACTTTCATTAACGTTTGCAATAAAAGATGTATTGTAATTTGAAATACGACTGATACAAACCTGATTTTCATTTACAGGTACAAATTTGTGATTATTGCGAGTACCTGCAACTGTGTTTCCAGTACTAAATTGTTTCTCTTGATTACCTTTTACACTGTCTACTTCATCACTGGCAACTTAGCAACATAATAAATGAAATACCCGTGACACTTTCCATGTAAAAATCATATAAATTTAAGGGCGTTAAAATTTGATTACCAATTGGCCATTGAAGACTGGCACGTACTGCTAAACACTTCACAGTTTCTCCAATTCCATCAAAGGGAGATTTTCCATGACTAGTTGCAAAGAAATTCCACTGTGCTTTAATGCCATAGTCAGTGTAATGATAACATAAATTCATAAAATTTTTAAAGTTTTTCTACTGGGCAGCTGAACCGTCACTGAAATAATAAATAAGCTCAAAAGACAAATAATTTTTAATTTCAGCTATTAATTTACCAAGAAATACATGAACAGAAATAGCATCGTAATGCAAGCAATCACTAATAACACAATAACGTGTATTTTTAAGTATGTCATTAAGTTTATAGTAAACAATAAAGGGATGCAAGGTTGTTTGGCTGTTTTCCCAGTAAAACCCTTGAACAGCATCTTGCACAACAAAAGAATAGTTTTCAGAAAAATCCATCAAAATGATCAACTCATTTGAATTCAATTCATTTTTCAATAATCGAAAATAGTTGTTTTGATTTTTGGCAATAAAATGATGCTTAGATAAAACAGATACTTTTGAAATTAATTCATCTATGAAGTCGTCTACTGGTAATTGCAAAGATTCTAAAGTTTCATGATCTACTTTAATTCATTGTTTGAATGTTACAGTTTCATTAGATTCAAAGTCTTTTAAACTTTTGCTCTTCAAGATAAGCTTTTAAAATTTTAGTCCCTGGACATTTATCAAAACGATGAAGCATACATTCTTTAGATTCTATGTCACAAACTATTTTTTCAATCAGACATTTATAGTCTACCGGAATTGGGCTTCTCGCAAGCATTAATCTTATATTCTGGTGAATAGTACATACACAAATACAATGAGTACCTGACGATCTAACAGTTATACACCATTTTGTACGTAACTCACAGAATTTAGAAAATCCAAATTCATCTCCATTTTCTTTTTATGCTCCAAAAAAAGTTCCTTTAAATTAATTAACAGCAATTTTTTTGCACTTTTTTATCTTGCACTTTTTATCTTGCACTTTTTTATCTCCAATGCGCACAGATATAAAATCCTTTTTCCCTAGAAATGTTCTGCTAAAAGCTTCGTGTTCGTAAAATTTCAAAATGTTTACTTTAACAAGTTCTGGCAGTTTTTTTGCTGCATTTCTTTATGGAAGTGCTAAGATTTCACTTTTTTGCCTTTAACTTTTTTGCTGCTTTAGCCATTCTCTCTAATATTTTAAATTTACTATATATTTTTATTCTTGACCAACTGTTTGGTATCAGAGTTAAAATTTGAACTTTTTCACGTGGATTACTGGTTGTTGATATTTTATCCTTCAATTCTAGTATCAAACCTGATCAGTCAATGCAAATCTCACACTCTACACTTGTACTGCTTAGTTGTAGGGCATTATTATTTGGTGATAAACCACCAGTAACAGCTATTTTTTCTGCAACTGTTATTTGCACTTTGCGAATTTTACCTTTTACATAACTAGCATGATCTCTCTTACTAAGACGTTTTCTTAAAGGTGATATTCCAATCTCAGAAAGGCTAGTATTGATAGTGTCAGCTGAACAAAAATATCATCTATGTCATCAATATCGTCAACTTTTTCACTTGAAGACTTTGTTTGTTTGTAAATTTTTATTTTCTTTCGATGACAGCTAGACACCTATGCCTTTGCAGAATGTTCTATTATCTGGTCCTTTTTAGTTTTTTCTTTTTGCACTTTTTTGTAATTTATTTTATTTGACTTTCTTCCGCTGCTCGAAGTCTAAATATATATATATATATATATATATATATATATATATATATATATATATATATATATATATATATATATATAATCTTTAAAAGTTTTAAATATATATATATATATATATATATATATATATATATATATATATATATATATATATATATATATATATATATATATATATATATATATATAATCTTTAAAAGTTTAAAAAAAAATTAATTTAAATCTTTAAATTAATGCTTGCATTTATAAAACTACCATGGATACCAATCGTTGGTCCCAAACTTAGAAAGGAACTTAGAAAACAAAACATAAAAGTTATTTTTACATCCGCTCCAAATTTAAACAATATTTTATGCAACAATAAGACAAAACTTCCTCCAAATACAAACCCAGGCGTCTACCAACTAAAATGTTCATGCAATTCTATATACATTGGAGAAACTAAGAAGAAAGTTATATCGAGATGTATTGAACACCAGAAAAATAGTGTTAAAGGAAAATGGGCCAGTTCAGGTGCTACCGAACATTCCAAATCATGCCAGGGTACATTTGATTGGTTACATCCCAAAACCATATCAATCGCTCCAGAGTATCATATTTGGAAAATTCGAGAGTCACTCGAAGTAAACAGAGCTAAAGTTCGACAAAAACTTGGAAGTGATGAAAAAGTTTTAAATAGGGATGGTGGTGATTACGTGACGAAAAAAACTTGGGGGCCTTTTTTTGTTAGATTATTTGACGTCAACATTTAAAGCTATTTTGTATTTTGTTATGCTCTTTTTAATGTTATCTTTTTAACGGTTAGTTTTTATTACAAAAATTTTCTTTGTAACGATTTTTATTTATTACACCTGATGACGCTGATCACAATAGATCAGCGAAATATCGAAAAAATATATTAAATAAAAAATATATATTTTTTAAAAAGTTTATACGCAGCCGTTTTTATTGAATTTTACATATTTTATATATATATATATATATATATATATATATATATATATATATATATATATATATATATATATATATATATATATATAATTTTTTATTTTATTTTAACTTTATATACATATATTTTTTTTTAAATTTTTGTTGCTTTATATTTTTTTGTATTCTTTATTGAACAGAATGGCTCCAGAGACACAAAATCATTTTTTACCATATGTATTATTTGATACTGCTATTTTTAAAAGACCTTCATTGTTTACTTGGATAAGTTCTTTTATAGTAAGATTGCATTTTCCTTTAACAACTGATTCAATTATTTTCATTGCATGATCCGTTCTTCAATCCGCTAGTACTTTAAGATCAAGTTCTTTAGTTAACGGTGCAGCATGGGAATTTCGTAGTGCATGGGAAATGATTTTCGCGGCTTGTTTTTGTATTACGTCTAATTTTTTTACATGGGTGTTTGGTATTGAAATATAGAGTGAACTAATAAATTCCATATGACTAAGCACCATTCTGTTGTAGGGCAATTTTAATAATTTTTTTGGTAGGATTGCTGATGCTCTTGCCAACATTCCCAGGGAAGAGTGGCATTTTTTAATTATCAACTCAATCTGCTGTTTAAAGGTTAGATGCTGGTTTAATGTTACTCCCAATAATTTTACATTGTTTTCAGGCTTTATTGTTATTTTATCTAATAGAATTCGGTAGTCAGCAGGTATTTGCTTCCTGGGTGGTTTGAAAATAATTAATTGGGTCTTATCTGTGTTTATTGTCAATTTTATTTTTTCACAATAATCTTTTGTATCCTGGAACGATTTTTTTAATTTTTTCTGCAATTACTTGAAGTGATAGGTCGGCTTCAGATACGGTTATATCGTCAGCAAACTGATATATTTCTGATTTAAAAAAAGTTGGGAGTTCTCTTGTGTAAGAGTTGAATAATTCCGGGCTGAGTTTATCTCCTTGTGGGACACTCTTAGTGATTGGTTTCCATGAACTAAATTTTTTACCATTCTTAACCCTTTATATTCTATTTTCGAGATAATTAGAAAATAATTGTCCTGCTTTGACTCCTATACCCATTTTGGACAGTTCATTTAAAAGTTCTTGATGTGGTACGCTATCGAAGGCTTTGGATAAGTCTATTATTAGGGCGCCTACATATTTACCATCGTCAATTGATTTATACCATGTGTTTGTAGCAGTGAGTATAGCAGTTTCAACTCCTGAGAATTTCCTGAATCCAAATTGTTGTTTTGGAATAAGTTGATACTTATCATTAAAACCTGAGAGTTGTATGGCTACCAATTTTTCAAAAACCCTACCGAATATAGGCAATATATAGATTGGTCTACCTTTTCCTTTCCATATTGGGGTAATATAAGCTTTTTTTCCAAACTGATGGAAAAACTCCATTTTCAAAAGACTTGTTAAAAAATTTGAGTGAGATTATAAGAGATTGATTTTGAAATTTTTTTGATCAAAGATGCTTGAATATCATCATAACCGGATGCTGAATTTGTTTTTAGGGAATTTATTAGTTTTTCTGTTTGACTTATCTTTATTTTTTCAAATTGGAAGGAATTAGAAATGTCACAACCAGTTGGCCATTCTAGTTTTTTTCTTTCAGGTTGATGTACTACTTGTGGTTGAATAAGCTTTGCAGCAATTCAGACACGATTTTGACTTGGACAAATAACTTTATTTGTTAACTTTGCAGTCTCTAGGTCAATACATCTCAACCCTTTAACTGAGCAAGGGTTGGCCATACCAAAATGGTTTAAACAATAACGCTGCAAATGAGTGTACTTAACCAACAGCAGTGATTTGTGCTAAAAACAAATTAAAGTAATATTTTAAATCAAATTATAAGTTTTGAGCAAATTTTCCGTCAAATTTTCCAAAACAACAAGTACTTTAGTTTTGTTCAACAGACATGTTAGGATAAATTTAAAACAACTCTTATTCTAACTTCAATTCTAATTTTAGTCTTCTAATATTACATGTTTGTGATAATTTATCACTGATAAACTGCAGAGGTGGGCTGCCAAATTTTGAACAACCGGCTCACTATTATTTCAAAAAAAAATAACAGTAAATACGTACATTGTTTTCATAAATTTTTGTATATAAAATATAAAGAACAAAACAAAACATTTATTGCACAAAATAACTAAACAAAATATTTATTGCACAATAAAACTGATAGATTTCAAATTTAACATACTACGCTATGTATATGCTTAATTAATTAATTGATTAAATAATGTAGAGTCCATATGCCTTATTCATTTGCAGAAACATCATTATTGTGCCCTCTTCTTACGCTTGTTTCAGTTGCTAACCTGTGATTCTGTGTTCATCCAAGATGTAAAAAAAGGAATGGCATCGAAATTTGCTATTGGTTTTCCCAATAAATTTATTGTCATTACCCAGTGGGCATCTCGACGTCGAACGAACGTCGAGCGACGTCGGATCTCGACGTCGGATCGACGTTGGGTTTACGTTGGAAATGGAAATGTTATTTGACGTCGGATAAACTGACATCGCGCGACGTCGGCATTCCGATGTAAATCCAACGTGTTTTTTGAAAACTAATAAAACGTTGCCTTTGGCAGGAATCGAACCTCGGTCTATTGGGTACTAAATCCTGAGCGCTTACCACTACACCACAAGGAAATATTAATCGATGAGTTTATTTAGTAATTTATACTTGTAGCTATTTGGGAATTATTACTTTGATAAGAAAAAATTTTGTTTAAATATTATATAAATATTAAAACGAATAGTTATGTATTATAAAAAATGTATACTCGAAAATGTTAATAGTTAAAAAACTATGCTAGTGCATCATACAAAACCTCATGATGTTTTATCAACCTTTATTCAAACTTTTTTCCATTAATAAAAAAACACGCTTAGTTCACATAATTATTGAAGAGCGCAATTGCACACATATTGTTGGGTTTGGATTAAATTTTCATCAGCGATGTCTTACGACGTTGTTCCGACGTCGTTTTAAGGACGTTGGATTGACGTCGGAAGACGTCAAAAGACATCGGAGTACGTTAATATTATGACGTTGCCCGACGTCTTTTTATCGACGTTGGATCGATGTCAGTACTGCGACGTTTTTTGGACGTCTTTTATAAGATGTCGGAACAACGTCAAAATACATCGAAACGACGTCAGGGGATGTTGAGATAAAGACATCGCCCGACGTCATTTTACTGACATCGGAACAACGTCGGAATAGGTCTTTTGACATCGCTGATGAAAATCAAACGTAAATCCGACGTCGGATTGACGTCGGGTGCCCACTGGGTAGATATATGTTCCCCAGTAAGGCTAGTTCTTAATTTTGATGTAATTAAATTCATAAAGCTAAAACCTCTCTCAGCTTCTGAACTGCTAATAGCAATTGTGCTTGCTATTTTTTTTGCCCTTAAAATTGAATTAGGTAACTGAACATTTTTTACAAAGACACGAAAATCATTAACATCTACTTTAAACTTTAAAACTTCACATAATTTTCTAACCATGTCTTCACCTTCTAGCCATGGTCATTATCTAATGACCAGGTAGTTATCATATCTAATGACCAGGTAGTTATCATATCTAATGACCAGGTAGTTATCATATCTAATGACCAGGTAGTTATCATATCTAATGACCAGGTAGTTATCATATCTAATGACCAGGTAGTTATCATATCTAATGACCAGGTAGTTATCATATCTAATGACCAGGTAGTTATCATATCTAATGACAAGGTAGTTATCATATCTAATGACCAGGTAGTTATCATATCTAATGACCAGGTAGTTATCATATCTAATGACCAGGTAGTTATCATATCTAATGACCAGGTAGAAGGATATAAAATCTCAAAGAGCTGCACAAAATTTTTCATAGTTATCAGTGTCATTGTTCTCATTCTTATCCTCACCCATATTTATATGACTAGCCGATAAAAGTCTTGCTTTCATATTCTTTGCCACACTATCTAATAATTGCTCTCTGGGAAGAGACACAAATTTATTATTGTAATCAAATGATATGCATTTGAACTCATTTGATGAAATTAAATTTTGAACTTTTTTTTCATAGAAAATTATCATTCTTGTGTAGTTCTATAGCTCTTATTGAACGCTTAATTAATTGATCAGCTTTAGATATGGTAATTTTTCTTGATTGTAGTGCATTGGATAGTATTAAAAATTCTTCTAAGGTATCTATCATTAAAGCTTAATCTTCAATAAAATGTGTATTAGCTAATCTTTTGGCCATTCCTGAATTTGATTTGGACTGGATAAAATCTTTATACAACGCTGGGTTTGTTCTCCACACAGCAATAGCTGCTCGTAAGCTACAGGATGCCCAACAAGGTCCAAAAACGCGACCAATTTTTATTATTTCTAGGTTCAAAGTACTAGAAATAGTTTCCATTTCGGCTTGGTTTTTATTTGACTGATGATATATCGCATTTATTTTGTCTAAAAATATTTTAAAATGATTTACTTGTTTAATGTCGCTTATGGAATCATCTAGTGCTAATTGAAATCGGTGATTCAAACAATGCCACACGATTATATTTGGAAACATGTCAGTTAATTTTGTGGCTACTCCAGATTTTCTTCCTAACATTGTCGATGCACCATCTGAACAGAATTCTATGAGATTTTTTTGTAAATAATTTTTATCAAATATATAGTAAGTAAGACAGTCTATTAAGGTCATAAAAATATTTTCGGCAGTTGTTGACGTCATTTCTTTTAAATCTACGAAAATCATGAGAGGTTCAATTGCAGACTGTACTTCACACTGTAAATATATTACCAAAGTACTTTTTTTAGCAAGTGTAGAAGCTTCGTCAGTTATGATACAAATTTTTGAATTTTGATTGATAATGCTTTTAAAAACAGTTTTTTTAATCTGTATCGCAATATGTTCAACAATTCTAGTGGCAGTGCGTCTGAAATGTAAACAATTTTCTACCCAACTTTTAAATTGTATTTTTTTTGTTTACATATAAATGTTCTACATTCTAATTCTATAAGTAGACATAAAGAAAAAAAATGCTAAATTACAGTTATTCTGCATAATACAAGAAGACAGAGAAAACATTCCCAAATTGCAGTAAACAGCGTCATGTCTTCATTTCATTTGTTCAAGGACTTATTAATAAATGGACGTTTAACGTATTGTTTAAAAGCCAAGATATCCGCGCTATTCATTGTTACAAATAACAATAGCAAAACAATAGAGAACTATTTTTAACTTGAGAATATTTTTACATGATTTTACGTCAAAATAACGATAGTCTCGTCTAGCCTTTGAAATATTTAAACATTCCATTACACCTAAAAAATCTAAAATGTTTTTAAATAAATAAAACCTTTTCATTATATGATCTATAAACTCAAGCGAAATCTTTATATGGAAAAAAAAAGTTAATCACAGAAAAATATTAAAACAAAATTTTTAGTGAGACAAAATTTCCGACAAAAATGAGAAATTTAAATACTTAAAATAACAGTGAAAACTAAGTGTAGGGAATAGAGACCACAAGTAATCTATAGTTCGATCTATATATGATCTACAGTTTTACCTACAACATCTAGAAAATTCGTTTCACTTTGAAGTATTTATTCTTGCAAACTAAATATCACTTTTTTACAAAGATATGATTTTTGACGTTTAAGTTTTATTAATAATAAGTTCTTATTAAAAAGCGCTCACGTATCAAATTTGACATTTTAAAACTGATGAGCTATTTCTGTATAACTATTATGAATTAATTTTTAAAACTTTAGAGTTTTGTAGGTAATTGTACTTTTTAAAAAAAGTAGTTAGAAAAGCGAAATTATCTGAAAAACGTCGGTTTACTTTTATAAATTATTCAGAAAAATAACGCTAAAAATTATAGCTCGCATAGGTTTTTGTTTACTTGCAGCGCCTCAGATCTATAACAATGGGTTAAACGTCCATCTATTAATACGTCCTTGATTTGTTATAATATTTTACGATTTGGAACAGTGTTTGTTTATTATACTTTGTATTTTACGTACGTACATGTCGTGTGTTTTGTGTTGCGCACATGATACGTTTGCGAGTGTGTGGCACATCAGCACGGTGAGCATATTTTGCATAAGCATACTAATAAAATGGCTTATTTTTGGTTTTAGGGTTAATTTAACAAGCGGCTCGCCAAGTTTCAAAAATTTTAACAACCGGCTCGCGCGAGCCGGCTCCAGCCCACCCCTGAGTATAATCGCTATTATAAATAGAATTTCTATAAACCATTTTTTAAAACGTTTTTTATGAGATATCAATATTGTACTAACTTTGCTTTACTGTGGCAAGAATATTTCAGAAACGGATTGACCAAAACTTAACATATTTTGATAGTTTGTTGATTATGCATCAAGTTATGCAAAGAACCTCAAAGTTATATGAATGTATAAGTTAAAAATAAAATATAACGATTTTTCGGTTATTATGATGGGTTAAAAAAAGAATTTTTTCTGCATCCTTTAAAGAAATATAGCTTGTTGATGCAACCCCTGATTCAGCACATATGGAACAAACTGTATTTATATTACGTTATGTTTATTTAAATGAAGAAAACAGTGTATACGAAGTTCAAGAGGGATTTCTAGAGTTTGTTGACTGCAATCAGAAAACGGGGAAAGCTATTGCTGAATTAATTTGCATTGTTATTGAAAAACACAATATACCAATGATAGACTGTCGTGGTCAAGATTATGACAACGGTAGCAACATGAGCGGTCAGTATAAAGGAGCACAAGCAGAGATAATTAAAGAGAACCTATTTATTCTCCATGTGCTTGTCATAGCTTAAATCTGTGTGATGTCCATGATTGACAGTTAAAAACCTTTTGCAGAACATATTCCTGGTTTAAAGAGTGCTATCCAAGACTTAAAGAAGCTAAATCTTACTGCCAAGACTCGATCAGATATCAAACGTATTGAGAAATACTTGGGTTCATTTGAGTGCATTATACTCGTAAGCACTTTAAAATTCTAACAAGTATCAATTACAGAAACTCTTTTAGAGAAATTAGAGTCTTTATTAATACTTTTTATTTTAATTTACATTCTCTTCTTTTTTATATTATATCAAGTTAATTACTTATAGTAAAAATATTAAAGAAAAGGCTACTTAATTAAAAAGCTTTTTATTAAATTTTTTTTTGCTAAATAAACTTAGTTACTCCGCGCAGCGGCCTTGTTTGTCAAGGTTTGTGTTTCTGAGTTAAAGAGTTGAGAGAGGGTTGTACCACAATTAACAACAAAAAATAAAAATAAAAACACAAAAAAATGAGTAGCCTCCTCGACTATAGTGACCCCTCGGCCTCGGGAAGTTGAATAATGTAAAAAAAAAAAAAAAAAAATTCGAACAAATGCAACTTGCTAAAAAACTGAAAGGATTCGTTGACCAACCTAACTAATTAAAGACACATCTAGTTCTAGACTTTAAGATTGATTTTGATTTAAGTTAGACTAAAGACACGTCATAGACTTTAAATTTGATGTTTTCAATATGGATATGAATATTAATGTAAAATAAAGGGGGCATGCCATAAAATTTACTCCGGGGCCCGGCTTGGCTCTCTACAGCCCTGCACACACACACACAAACACACAGATATATATATATATATATATATATATATATATATATATATATATATATATATATATATATATATATATATATATATATATATATATATATATATATATATATATATATAAAATCACTGAAGAAACTATTTACGACTTATTTTATTAACTATATAATACAAAAAATATCATCAAGACGATGTATCTATTCCTCCTGCACTGGCTTTATATGCTAAAGCTGAATTTCCATTTGCATAGGAAGCTCCAAGTCCAAACAGGTGACCGCAGTATTTGTCATCATCGATGTTGTCTTCAAAGAACATCTATGTAATATTAACTCATATATCAATGTATATAACAAATATAATATTAAACGTGTAAAATAAAATAATGATTATTTTAAAAATTTTATATAAGTTTGCTTTATTTGAGACCCAGGTTGACTTATTTTCAAAAAACGTTTTTTCTTTTTGATAATATTAGAAATTTTAAAAAAAAACTATAAATTATAAACTATTTACTTGATTACTACTCAAGTCCAATATATCACGAAATATTTATCATGACATTAATATATAAGGATTTTTTTCTTCTGAAAGTATACCAACTTGGATCTCAAAAAAATTAGGATTTTATAGAGATTTCATAAATAGCAAATATAAAAATTTTAGAGGGTTATTTTGATATGACTTAATCAGTGTTGTTTCACTCAGCCTTAATCTAGTTGATTAACGATAAAGCAAAATATATTAGGTTAAAGTCGGGATGACTGATGCCGACACAACAAGGAAAAATAACGAAAAAGGCGAAAAGACAAGTTTTGAGGTTTGGTTAAACGAAGTGTTCTGAGAGATTATAGAAAGAAAAGGTTATTCGAAACTTAAGTTCATCAGTTGCCAGCACCATGTGCAGGCCTTGTTTTAAATAAAAAGTTAATACATAAGCTTTTTATGAATATAGAATTTATAAAATCAGTGTTGATAAACGGCGTAAATCGGTGTAGTTAGCCAATAAATTTTTAACGGCAAAATGTTCTTACCTCCGGCTCCAGTGGCTTCCGCTTTTCTATTGGCGACCTAGATAATTGCGATTTTTTTTTTGATTACGATTAGCCGCTAACTAATCGAAATGCGACTTTTTTCGATTTATGAGCACAAAAATCGCAGCGATTACAATTAACCCTTTCGCTACCGGGCTCGGCAATCTTATATTACCGTGACAAAAAATTATGTTTTAACCCAACTACCATCAAAATTATATTATGGGTTTAAAAATGTTCAATTTTTTCAAAAATTGGGTCTTCAGGTCTTGCGATCAATAATGGCGGAATTTAAAACTAAATAATATTTTTATTATAAATTCAACCAAATAAAAATGTCTTACTTTTATCAGATTATTTTCAAATTTAGAGTCAACAATCAGACATATATAAGTAATTCTGAAAAGTTTCAAGTCTTAAACATCATTTTATCATAAGTTATTATATTTATTAGGTTAGTGAGTCTTTTGGTCAAAAATTTCAATTGATGTTTTCTTCAAAAAAGAACAAATAAAAATATTAGAATCAAAAAGTAACAACAGTAGACACGTCAAATAAAAAAAACATGGATATATACTAATTTCTACACCAAATCTAGCACTATGTGATAGATTTCAAAGCAGCTATCAATATGTAGCCCTGGCTCACCGGGACAAGTTTTGCATACATGCACAGTTTTTAGTGGTTTGCCATTGTTATTAAAAATTCGTTGTGCATAGCAAACACTGCATAATTTAGATTGACGTCTATCTGTTGCATCGTGTGATGGCTGTTTCGTTCCTGGGAAATGACGCCCAGTAAGCCTGTGTATAGCACGATCAGGAACAAGTATTTTGTTTAACTTTGGTGAAGATAAAAATAATAGTTTCTAGTTTCCGATACCACTTGTACGTTTTCCGCAACAGGTGTAAACTCTGGAGTTGTTGGTTAACACGATCTTCACCACCCATGTGGCTATTGTATTCTTTTACACAAATTGGTTTTTGAATATTTAATCCACGAGTATTTTCAGTAAGTCTCATGGACGGGTTGATGATATGTTGACAGCATATAGACAACTTTTTGTTTACCTGAAGCTTTATCTTTCAATGCACAGAATTTGCAAGCCAGCATTTGACTGTTGGCATCATTATTTTTATAGAAAACTGCATACCTTTTCCTAAAACCTCATTAAGAATATCTTTTGAATAATTATATCGATTTGACCTAATTGTGCGACATAGACGTGTCTTGTTATCAAGAAAATACTTTGCAAGTGTTGTACTAGTGTAATAATTGTCTGTATAAAGAGTGTGACCTTGACCCATAAAAGGTTCCATCAGCACAGATGGTATTCTTGCTGATGAAGGCATCTGATCATTTATATCATCATCAGCAAACATTCCCTTCCCACAGTATACAAGTTGCTAGTTTATATAATTTTATACCAAAACGGGCACGTTTGGTTTCAATATATTGACGGAAATGTAAACGACCCTTATAAAGGACAAGCGATTTATCAACACTGAGATTTTTTCCTGGTTTACATGCAGTTTTGAATGCAGAATGTTTATGACTGGTCGTACTTAGTGAGGGCGACTCTGTTTTCATCAGTTGCATCATAATTTTCATCTTCACTGTTATTAAAATGAAAAAATTTCAGTAATATATTAAAACGATTTCGACTAATAACTTCTGAAAAAAATGGAGTATTATATAATGAATCTTTTCACCAATACATACTAAGTTTGGGTTTATAAATAACTGCCATTAAAAGAATGACAGCAATAAAGGTTTTAATTTCTGCAACATTAGTTTCCTCCCACAAAGAAGAGTTATCTGGATTGTCAGCAAAAATTTGCTTTGCATACCGATTGGTTTCAGCTAACAAAGTTACAAGTTCAACTGGAAAGTAGAGTTCGAAAAAATCAAGTAAAGTTAGGCTTTGCCCCATTCTAACATTTAAACCCTCTTGAAAAATGTTCAGGGAAATCCATTAGATTACCAGGAACATCTTTATTAACTTTTTCCCAAGTTGACAGAGGAAGTTTCTGACTACTATTACATACTTTACCACAACCATGCACTCTACCATGATGATGCACTGTACAATGTTTACCTTGGACAACATTATTAAGTATATTGACATTAAATGCAGCATCATCAGCGATAGCTTCTCTATAGTTAGCATGTATAGGATCAGCACCACTTTTAACAGAAATTAATTTATTATTACATTGAATACCAGTACCCCCTCGAACATGCACACGTCTGGTACCTCTACCTCTTGTACGTGGGCTCTTTTTATGAGTGACAAAAGTCTCAATTTCCCTGTCACTTGTGCTTGAAACACAAAAGCTTTCACTGTCAGTATCATTAAATGATGGCAAAATATAATTTAAAAAAGGAACAGCAGCTTCCAATTTATCGACATTGTTTCTATTTGTAATTTGAACTTTTCTTTGAATATTAGTAGCTGTCATACTGTTTTCAACTTCAAATTCTATTAAATAATCATCCTCATCATTGCTAAAGTCACTATCATCAAGATCAATTTCTTGATTGCTATCTTCGTCACTTTCTTCAAGTACAAAGTTTAGAATTTCGTCCATATGTGAGATTTTTTTTGGCATAAACACGATGAACTTGCCATTTTTCAAAATTGAATATCAGCTAATCTAACTAAGCTTTTTTCATGCGGTTTTCGCTGTATGATTGGATTATTATTCTAGTTTTTATTAGGCTAAGTTTTAAAGTCGCTCAAAAAAACCAGGGGTTGACAGAAAACTCTTCATCCACCGCTATGCGGGGTACTGGTATTTAAAGACATATTTTATTACCCGCTATGCGAGGTATCGGTAACGAAAGGGTTAAATCGTGTTTTTATCGTTATTCTCGCAACATACCGCAATTTTATCAAAAAATCGCTATTTTATAGATAATGCTTAACAAATTTTCAGTTCGCTAGAGCACTGTACAGGGCCGACGACACGAATTTTGTTGGGAGGAAGGGGACTTAAAAAAAGTCTTCTATATCTAGAATTTTATTAAAAAAAAAAAAAAAAAAGTTGAAAGATTAGGTTTACCATTTTGAATTTATATTATTTATTAGAGATAAACTTAACATATATATTTTAACTAAGTTTCTTAGTGTATTCTTCTTTTATATCCTTTAAAACTAATAAAATTTTAACAATTGCGTATTGGTTTTACAAAATTCAACTAAACTATAGCAAATAGGAATAACTCTTCCAATTAACTATCAATTATCTGCATTACAGCAGATTAATTGCTATTAGAAAACTATTTGCCATAGACCCGACAAATCGCAAAAAACTGCAAAAACAGCGGAAATTAAAAAAAAAAAATCGATGATGCGATTTTTTTTAAAAAAATAAATTGCAAAGCGATTTTTATAGAGCAAATTGCCGGGCGATATATTGCGCATCGATTTTTATCTAAAAAATTGCGTGCGATTCAATGCGATTTTTTTAATCGCTTAATCGAAAAAAATCGCTTTTGCGCTAACCGCCAATGCGGTAACGCCAGTGCTTACTTAAATTAAATTTTTTAAACATCAAAAACTTTTATGAAAAGTAGACTTGTTTTTAAAAAGTAAATTTTTTTGCAACGTAACTGAAAATGAAAAACGCTCTTTAGTGAAGCCAAATAATATTCTATGGAGATTTTTTTACCTAAATAAATTCTCGTGTAGTATGATATTTTTACTACTACGTTTTTAACTAATAAAAAATTTTTGCCCCCCAGTGAAAAGTTTGATTCAAATTTTTATTGTCATGAGATTTTTACTCCCACATAAAACTGTATTTTGCGACCACGTATTTTTTCAATACTATTGACAAAATACAACGACCACAATTAAAAGATAAAAATAAGATTTTTGTAATTAGTTTTTAAAATTTTTAAAAGTGTTGACTAAATATATCGTTTACAAATGTGTCATATTCACAACTACATACAATTATAAGTGCGTAAGATTTTAGTCTCATCTTAATTGATAGTTAAAAGTATGACTATGTTATTATTGCGATTATATGCATATATATATATATATTATCTATATATATATATATATAAATATATATATATATATATATATATATATATATATATATATATATATATATATATATATATATATATATATATATATATTAGCTATATAGTGTATTATTACACAATCATTATCAATTACAGAAGACGTCATTCACAACAAGTAATAAATAATTTGTTTAAAAAAAGTAGCCTTTTTTTTTGAGAACTTGTTTACGATAGTTTAAGCTCTATGTAGAGCAAGAAATGGAACAGTTATATAAACTTTATGTTGAAACGGTTTTTATATAACGAATAAATTTATAATATCACTTGGCAAATAAACGAGGGATCTTAATACACAATAGGGTTAGAAATATAACTGTTAAATCTAATTAACAGGAGAGTCTTAATAAACGGGAGAGCCGGAATATTAAACAATACAAAATATAAAACAGTCCGCAGTACTTTTAAACAGGAAAAACGTTATAAGGTATAGGGCAATAGCTGGGCACCACTTTTAGTGAAACTTTAAAAGTAGCAGAATCATTTTTATTGACGTCATGTTTAAATAACCTATTTTAGCGGTTTTTAAATTAGTATTATTTTAGTTCTAATTCTGAACGGTCTAAGATATTCAGTAAGAAATATAATGAAAAGATAATATTAAGAAAAGAAATATAACGAAAAGACTCAACCTGCCAAGCAAACGGGTGATTCTTAACAAATAAGAGGGCCAGAATATGAAAAAAAGTGAACAATAAAAACAACAAACTTTCGACGAGAAAATTTTCTCAACATTTTGAATGGCTGCAGCAAATAAAATTAACATTAAATAAAATTAATCAGAAGCAATTCTGTATTAAAGATAGTGTAGCTCCTTGAATGTCATAAAATCTACCTTACAAGGTAGCATTAGAATTTTTTCTATAATTTTTGTTTATTAAAATTTATACTTATTTCTTGTTTTTATATTTCAAAGTTTCATATAATAAGTGAGTGAATGCCTACTTATATATTTTTAATAATTTAATATTTGACAAATCTTTTGTTTGGTCTTGCCACACACAGAGTGCAATAATAAAAATACGCGCTAAGACATACAACATTTATAGCCATACTCGCAATGTATTGTAAATACATTGACTGACATAAATAAAGATAGGCTCAGTGGAGTAAACATGTATCAACTGAGGGTATATATTACAAATAATGCGTGTCAGCATTTTATAGGTTGGAAACCTAAAAAAAGAAATACCGCTGAAACAATTAAAACGTTTTAATACCAAATTTAAACTTTTTAAACTCAATTTAAACCCTTTTAAACTTTTTAAAGTATAGAGTCAATACTTTTTAACGTTTTATAGATTGTGTATTTTTGTTCTCGTTTTTGTTGTAGCGAAATACAACGAGGTCGCAAACTTTTAATGAATATTAAAATAATATTTTATGAAGATATTATTTTAAAATATTTAATTGTTAAAAAATAAGAATAAAACGTTATTGTAAATAGTAAAATAATAATAAAAAAAATTTAGGATGTCGACTTGTTCAAAAAAAAACTTTGATCGAAATCTGACAATTTAATTACATATAAACTTTTTCGTCTAACTATTTTTTCAACTTAATTACATAAATTTTTTGGTCGAAATTTTTTCGCCAATGGCATGGAAGTAAAATTTCCAAATTTAAACTTTTGTTTTGAATATTTAATATTCGATATTTATATTCGAATATTCGATAGTTAAAAGAAAAAAAAAATCAGAATTTTTTTAAATAGTCAAAACTTTTACAATGAATTATATAAAACGTAACTTCGATGTCAATCTTTTAACATTTATTCGTTATTTAATATTTAACTTGCTTGTTAACTTAAAAACAAACGTTTTTAAGTTAACAAGCAATTAAGTAAAGATCCAACAAATTAGGTAAGTAAACAATTAGGTAAAGGTCCAACAAGCAGAGCTATACTGTTTCTTTGCACGTGTCATCAAACCATGCTTTGATGTAGACACACACAACAAATACAGGTTGAATTTATAGTTCCTCAATTATTAAATACAGGTTACAATTATAGTTCCTCACAAATTATTTAAATCGATTCAGTTCTTTAAAATTAAAATTTTTACCAATAACCTGGCATGGTGCATGGGCCCTGGAGGTATAAACTAAACTGCATAAGCAGGTGTGCCTTCGAGAAAAATAATACATCTCTAGGCTAGTTGTTTTAAAGCTGCTGCATGACATCATCTTTATCATTCTTTCTGGATCTAGCAACAACATCATTGTCAATTCTAATTTTGTGGTTTGATTGATCTACAAATTTCCAGAATTATTAAAAACATCCTGGAAACGTCCTAATAATTTCCAGAATCGAAAACATCCTACAAATTTTCATAATACAAAAACATCCTACAAAATTGTTAAAAACGTCCTGGAAAGTTTTTAGATCAATCAAAGAAGGTGGCATTGCCCGAACCAGAGATGTCAACTGACATACTTTCATAAAACTCACTAGCCAAGATTAGCTCGATTATGTGAAAACAGCATACAAAATGAAGTTGGTTTTTTTCCAGTTTCTAATCCAGCAATATATAATACGGACACCATTTCTGCAACCAATGTTGTTTGTTGTTGTGTCAAAGAATTTAATCTTTACACAGTCTACTAGCCTTAATTCCTCCAGCAATTTGGCAACTGTGGATACATGTATTTTTCCAATACCACCAGAATGTAGCAGGTCAGATCAGAAAGTAGTTTACCATCCCAATGCACAGCTGAAGAAGTTTTTTTATTTATTTTTTTTTTAATTTTTCAACAGTTTCTTCCTGATATTATTATTGCTTTCTGTGAATTGAAGAGCAGCTGATTTTTAACTTATCTAAACTGTGGCATAGACATTTATCTAGACAGATAAATGTCTATGCCACAGTTTAGATTCGTTTCCAATGAAGGCTTGCTAAAAGTGGCAGCATCTGCTGCCACCTTTAGCAAGCCTTCATTGGAAACGAGTGCGCTTATTATTAGCTTAAGGCGTTTATTTCATACACAGAATGTTTGTGTTTCAAAGCCTACCTCTTCCCAATATTTTTGTTGTTATTTTACTTGTCCCCTTCCTTTTTGTCTGCTATGTTATTGGTGAAATATATGTAAACAATTATTAACAACTATTATTAACAATTGTATAACAATTAACAATAACTATTATTTATAATTGTTCACCAACAACATAGTAGACCAAAAAGGAGGCGCAGGTAGAACGAACCCCACAGAGCTGAATTATAAAAAGCAGTTTCCTAATTTGTTAGTTTTGCTTTTTTTTTTGTTTTTGAAACTTAGTTTTTTCCGCAACTTTTAATATAGAAAAACTTGCAAACTGCCATGACCAAGTTGTCTAAAATAAAATACTCATAAGTTGACATATGAAAAACTGAACTCGTTTCCTGAAGAGGCTTGTTTAGTGTCACAATATATATTGTCAGTCATAATTGTTTTTTCAAAATTGTTTACCTATTTGGAAAAGTTGTCAAAAAAATAATAAACCTAAATATTTTACTGTTTTTGTTTTCTTATTTTTAGAGTGTTTGTTATTTTTCACTACTAAGATTGACACAAGTCGAGGAAAAAAATAGATAAAAATATAACAAAAATAAAAAAAAATTTTAGCAAGTTTTTTTTAGTCAGTATAATGAGGAAATTCTTTATAATTTGCGCTAGAACCATGAACAATTTTTAAATTTGTTTTTCAAATGTTTTTGCTAAACTTTACTGTTTGTATCAATGCACAGGAAAGCGAGAAAATTAATTGCTATTTATTTGTAAAAATTTTTTTTGTAAACAAGTTTTCCATGTAAAAAATAAAAAAGTAAAAGTCATTATTTCTAATATTTAAATATAAAATATTTAGTTGTTTTTAATACCATCATTGAAATAGTCTGCACTTTTGTAGGATTATTCAAATTGTGCATTTAAACCTGTTAAATAGTTTATTTCCTGATAAACTATTGTTATTGACGATGATGAATTATTGAAACACTTTATAAGTTAAAAGATGCAAACTGCCGTGGTCAGTTTGTCTAAAAAAAATACTTTTAACGTGGACGAACAAGGCGTGCAACTGCACACGCTTCCCTGTAAGAATTGCTGACCAGAATTATTTCTATATGTTTTGGAACAAGATACTAAGTGGAAATAATCATATTTTAATGCTTTTTTATAATCAAATTTTAATGCTTTTCCGCATTTTACTTTATTAACTCCCATAGAAAAAATATACCTCTCTCATTTTAAAAAAAGCTGCACCAGTGAGTAGGCTATCACTACCAGCTTGGTGTTGTGGACCAATTCTTTCTAACTAAAAAATTATAAATATAATCATGGACTGTTAAAAAACATCTTATTTGCAAAAAATAAGTAAAATTAATATTTACCTCTAAAATTTCAGAAACTTCTTGTAAACCTCCCTTTAAACTCTTGCAACTTTTCATGAGGTATTTAACATCATATATTTTTGGGAAGAACATCCTTAATAATTCAAAAAAATCAGCTTCTTCTGCAGGTAGAGCTTCATTTGTAAGTAATTTGAGCAGGTAGCCAAAGTCATAGCCACTATAAAAAAAACTATTTTTCGCTTAATTTGGTTTCCTTAAATATTTTTATATATATATTTTTTAATATAAAACAACATTACAATTAAAACTACAATAATAATTATAACACACACAATTATTTTTTCAAAAACAAAGACAAGTTTGTTAAAAAAATTTTAAATAAGCACTTGCCTATGAAAAGATAGCCAAAAGACTTGTTCAGATAAAACTATGCCTGATGTGTACATGAGTTCAGCAAAGTGATTAACATCACAACCATCTTCTTCATGGCCTTTAAATTGAATACCAGATCCAACAAGCAGATCAATAGAATCTTGAGCATACATGTCTTCACTACATGGACAGAAATTTTATGCATTGTACAAAACCAGAACTAAAATTTAGAGCACAAATTTTTGCAAAAAAAAAAAAAAAAAAAATTAAAGTAGTTAATTAGACCCTTGTCGTAAAGCGTTTGGACTCTTGCTGTGAGCAATTTCTAGTTTTATTGCTTTTGAAGGCCAATTTATTTAACTATATACTTTACTGTTTTAAGAAAGGCATTCATGTGATTATTTTTTATAGATTTTTAACTGCCAATAATATTTATAGATTTTTAAATGCAATATAATATTTTATCTCTGTGACCTAGTATGACACAAAAATCCACCAACTTAATGCACATATTTTATAAAAGAAGCTGATAATTCTTTATGTTTTAATAAACAAAACTAAGACACGTGACCTAGAGGTTTGCTTTTGCAATTTTACGTTACCAATACATTAAAATTAGGATTTATTAAAAAAAAAAAAAAACAATTATTTTTTCAAGATAAAACATATACCCTAAATTAAATCGAAAATTAAACTGCCATGTTGAGCCAGTATTAGGCTGTTCTCCTTTATCGTTATAAAATGTGAAACCTATCTGAATAATTTTCAAAAGGTCAACATTACATCTTAAAAGTTGATATTGATAATCTGAAGAGCTTTTAAAATCACCAATAGGACGTGCTACTACACCTGGAAACTCTGTATCCTAAAGAAAATTTTTACTCTTGCAAAATCATTATTGTAACAGTATAATAAAAAAAAAATTCTTAAATATATCTTGTAGTAAAATCAACTTTAAGATAAAACAAGATTCAGACCATTGCAACATAAGGATAGTTGACCATAATTTCACGTATCTTATGAAATTCATCATCCATATTGTAATTCCAGACATCTATAATTGTTGGTTCTGCAACAGTAGAAGGCATGATTATATTTAATTAACACTTTTTCATTATTCTTAACTCTATGAAAATAAGTTTATATACACATGTAATAGGGTGCAAAATATTTTATTATATTTTTCACATTTTGTTGTGGAATTCTATGCTATCCTATTAATCATATGTAACAAGAACTGTAATTATTAAAAAAAACTTCAATATTGTTAAAAAATACTGTTGTTTAAATATTAAATATTATACTTGCAACAAAATACTTATTTTATTAATAATACCATTTCATAGTGATCTTATTTTTGTGACAACTTTTTTATTTCAATAACTAGAATATTGTTTTAATACTCACTTATAGTAGTACAATGGACTCAAAAATATTTCTCAAAAAGAAGTAAAATGGTCTCAAAAGAAGCAAAATCACTTAAAAAGATAATTATGTTACATAAAAATTGCTAGACTTTATAAAATTTCATCATTCATAAACTGTTTTGACATTTTGGATTGCATGTCAACAACACATTTTTTTTTTCTTAATGCATTTTTTTTTGGAGGAAGATAGAGGTGGGGGAGGGTAAGTAGGAGTAGGGATCAATAATAAGATACTTTTTTGAATTTGTTTAAATATTTTATATTTAAACTACAGATTTCCAGAAATTTGAATAACCCATATAATTTAAGAATAATAAAAATCTAATAAGAAAACACCAATCCAAGATAAAAGTAATTGTTTTATGCAAAAAATTCAAGTCTATACAAAAATCTAAAATGTGTCTTTGATGAATGGAGATTTTAATTGTATTAACTTGTATAAAACAAATCCACAAAAAATCGCATTTAGCTGATACAATTTTTGAGTGCATTTTTCAGATTCAAGAATTACGGACATTTAGTAGCTCCTGATGAAAAACATTCCGTAGCCGACAGCAAAACTGATCGTAGTTATAATTATTACCACTTGAGTGAATTTCAAATATTTTTTTAAAATCTCATTAAAATCTTTGAAAAAAGATTTTTAATTAGTATATTCTAAACTTTGACTATAACATTTAAAAAAGTAAGGATTTAACTTCTTATTTTTATGTTTTAAAACATATGATTAAGAGTATAACAATCAAGTTAAAAGAGATCGTATTTAAATTCTTCTAACTACTTAAACACAAAAGGCATGAGGTACGTTTATCGATTTGCCAAATAAGCTTTACGTCATAATTCTTTGTTTAAACATTCCCAATTTTAACAATTCGGAAAAAATATATTAATCATGTGTTTTTTATGCAACATTTTTAATATTATTTTAAAATTAAGAAAAATAAAAATAAAAACATATGAAAATACATATTATTCAGTTGAGGAAAGAATTAAAGAGTAAAAATAAAGTTTCTTTATTACAAAAGTATGTTAAAAGCAAAAGATTAAAAGTTAGATTCTCCTAAGTGTGGTGTAAAGATCAATTTAAAGCAGTCGAATCGAAATATATGGAATCGAAATAAAGAATTAAGTACTGGATGGTTTATAGAGAGCTTAGTTGTATTCTGTCTCGTGTTAGCTTATAAAACTATGAGAGTTTTAGAATATTAATATTTGACAGATATTCTACATAAGGAAGATGGTTATGGGGTCACCAAACTCAGAACATACTGGTGAGGCTATTTTTTTTAGGGCCTTATAAAATCACGTGTTTTGATGTTGTTGCTTTAAATTTTTTTAAATTATCACTTAGATTTTAATAGGCATTGAATATTTGTATAAATTTCTTTCTCTTTTCTAATATAGAATATAGATTTTAATATAGATTTTTTTAAATATAAGAACAGCCACCTGTTCCACGTTCATTTGTGCATAAAAAATTTAAATTGGATGAATATCTTAATAGTTTTATGTCACTGTCTTCAAAGTTCGAGCGCTTTCCAATGATAATCCCAATAATTTTTTTATTTACCACAATTAAACAATTATTAAAGTTTTAATTTTTTGTTTATTTGTTTAATAACAAAGACTTTTTTATAATATTTTGACCAAAATAAATTAGCATTTATTTGTTAATAAATTACAGCTTTCAACACAGTAAATACAGCTTTCAACACAGTAATTTGAAATTTGGTAAAAAAAAAAGATGTATCTTTGAGTTTATTATTATTATAATTAATGTAATTATTTCAAACTGTTTGTGCATTTTAAATAGACACAAGGTCCATAGATACAAATAGATACAATTGTATATAGAATAAAACGTATTATTCAGATATTCTGTTAATTGAATCAATAGTAATATTTTTTGTTAAGAGTTTGGAAGAAGTTGGGAACCTTAGACCTAAAAACATCTGAGTGAGAATGCAGTACTTTTCGTATTCAAAAACATAATGCAACAAATTTCCATAGGGAAGCATTATATAAGCATATGCAATGTGAGAGGAATAACTTTAACACCTGTAAAACTAAAGGCTTGGACACCTGTAAAAGAGCCTTATCCACATATTTGTTTGAGTATATAGGTTTTTCTCATTTTTTATATCCATATCTGATAGACCATTTTTTACTATATAGCCAAAGTATTTTAACAAATATTTTAGCTTTTAACAAACTCCAGTTTGCAACATGCTACACTCAATTTTGGAAATAAAAGTTACGCACACATATATTTACAGTGCTTTCAAAATAAAGGCACATTTAAACGCTGTTGATAAAAGTTTATTTAACATATCGCAAAATAAAAACTAAAAAAGATATTCTATTTTTGCATATATTTCCAAAAAAGATTTTGTTAAACAAATCTTGCATATCTTGGATGTCATACTAAAACTATACCATGTTTTAATATGACATCCAAGATATTATCAAAACCATTATCAAAGAGAAATAACTCCTGGATCCTGTTGATGTTACCTATCATTTTAAATATTGTTGCCACAGTTCTCTGAAATTTTTAATCTTTTTGCTATTTTTATGTTACTAAAAATGAAGCCATCCTTTCTATCTATTATTTGCTTTTGTACCAATTCAGTGGTACAAAAGCAAATAATAGATAATAAATCTTAACTCTGAGATCTTATCAAAATGTTCGGAAAAAGTATGTGGCTAAACTGATCATCATAAGGAATTTAATGCAACATTTTACAGGAATTGTAAAACTAATTATTTTGTTTTAATTTTTTTGATATGTTTTTTATGTTTCCTTGATAAGCTAAATTAATAACAAGAGTAAAAGTGAACATGTTTTTGAAATCTCATTTTTCGGAAAAAAAATAGCAGTGAATACCATTAATTAAGTATTTAAATTGCTAGTATTTTTTCAATACCACTGAATACAACAAATACAACATATGTAAGTTTTATTCATTGTATTGCATATAGTTTTTTAAAATAAGAAATTATGTCTTGCACACTTTTTTAATTAAAAAACAAAAACAAAAAAACAACAGCATGCAATAGAAATAAAAAATTTAAGTAGAAATAAAAGCTTAGCACAGCAACTTTCTTATTAGTGTTTTGGATTTTTTTTTATCAATTAGTACTAGTTCCATGTTTAAGGAAAACAGTCTGACCGTCGCTTGAAGGTTTCTTTTAAACCAGCAAGATTATATGCAAAATTTGAACTCCTAACTAGAAATAGTTAAAAAGTTATGAAATAAAGTCTTAAAATGTTTTTCAAGTTTAGTCAAAAGTGTTCTTGTTTCTAATCATATCTGCCAATATGGATTTTATAGTGTCACATTTTCCTGAATATATATTGGAATCCAAAAATGTAAAGAAAATAAACCATTTTTTAATATTTGATTATTTTTTGTTTTTAAAATAATCAAAGAAAATATCTGAAGATTTTTAACTTTTACATTAAAAGTGCTCATATTATTTTACAGGTAATCTTTGTGAGTATATGTCGGATACAGTGAGTTTTTGATCTAGTAATGGAAAGTCAAGTTGTACCAGGTGAAATGCTTTGTCCTCAATGCAGGTATAAGTTAACATCAAGTGAAGAAGATAAAAACTGAGATAAATTACAAGTTGAAATTGAAGACAATTTAGAAAAATATGTTGTTGGAGTCAACAAAATCATTATTCAACAGTATTTTGTGGTTCAAAATTGTCTTTTTAAAAATTTTATTCTGTCAAATTCTATAACAAACCTGTTATTTGAAAAGAAAAAAAGTTAAAGCAAGTTTAAAAAAATTTAAAATATCTACTAAAAAACTTGCAACTATTCACTGAGACCAATATTAATGCTCCCTATAACATTCCTAAGAAGATCCTAAATAAAATAGAGATGTGAACCAAAGTTTTAAATTAAAGGTGGCAACTTCAAATTTTGTCATTGATTTCAAAATCATGTTATAAAAATAGCAATAGAGCTTTCAAAAACAAAACTAAAAAGGTAACATTCTTTTGTAACAAAAAAGGTATCATAATATACCTTGATATAAAAAACATTGAATCAGCCATACTTTGTAAAACTTTTTACTGTGATTATGAATATTTAAAGCAAGCAAAAGTACATTATGATGGACCAAAAAATTATGTATAACTTCAATGAGCTCTTGAGCAACATAAAAGATAAAGTACATTAGATTGGTTTTCTGCTTAAATGGTGCATTCTTGCTGGTCTTAAAAAAAACATTCAGTTTGTGTGCAAAGTACGCCAATATTGGGGTACTGAAGTCTTAAAAAGTCTTAACATGCTAAAATTGTGGTTTAAAATGCATGTTTATTTTGCTCCATTATTTATATTAAGATGACCTAACATCTCTTTTATGTAATACAATCTTTTAAACTAAATAAAAGTTAGACAACTTCAAGGATTAGTTTAAATGCAGCCTATGGTAATAGAATAGAAAATTTGTCTTTTTATTTAATGCTGTTTTAGATAGTGTTCTCAATAGAATAGATTTTTATAATAGCTATTAGTTTAAATAACTTTTTAAACAAAGTATTAAAAATTCTAAATGGAATGAAATGGATGGTTAGGCGCCAAACCAGCCTATACAACAAAATTGAAAATAATGGGTTTAAATCAAAAAATGATTTATATAGTATTTATTTGCAAACAGCAATATATTGTAATATATTATACTTAATTTTTTTAATGCACTGGACATCGATTACTTTTGGTTTGGTGTAGCCACCTTCATTAAAAACTTTTAAATTTTGTGTCCAATTATCTTATTTCAACATATTAGTTATGTAGGTTGGTTTAGAGCTAAGACATCTGAGTACATAGGTATGAATTTGTGTGATATTGTTTATCTATGAGAAGAAATGTCTGTGCAATTTAATTTATATTCTGTAATAATGCTTTTAACTACAACTTAAATTTAGATTTTGTTAGTATATGTAAATGAGTTTTATTTTGAATGATTTTTAATGATACCTTATTTAGTGCAAGTGTCTACATTGGCCCTTGCTGAAGCTGCTCATAGAGAATATCAAGCTGGTAATTATGACCGAGCAGAAAAACTTTGCATGCAATGGTGGAGGCGTGAAACAGACAGCACTGGTTGTTTATTATTGTTGTCATCTATACATTTCCAGTGCAGAAGGCTGGATCAGTAAGTCATCCATCAATTTTAAAGATTATTTTCTCTTTAAATTTATTTTTTTTAGTTATGTTAATGAAATATTGTCATATAGGTCCTTTTGTCATTATTGCCCTTTCTAAAAATTGTTTAATAAAGTGAAAGTGTAACTTAGTTGTTTAGTTTGTAACTTTGTTGATCAGACTGTGAATAACATTTAAATTTATTAGATTGAAAAAAAAAATGTATTAAAGCTAGTTATAGTAAAACAAAAGTTGTTTAAGTAAAAATATGAGCTTTAAATTATGTAAAAAAAAAAAGTTTTTTTTTTTGTATTTAAATTTGCAATAAATGTGTAATAAGATAACTATGCTTTAGATCTGCACAGTTTAGTTCTCTTGCAATCAAACAGAATCCTATGTTAGCTGAAGCTTACTCAAATCTTGGAAATGTTCTTAAAGAGAAAGGCCAGCTTAAAGATGCTCTTGCAAATTATAGGCACGCAGTGAAATTAAAACCTGATTTTATTGATGGGTATATAAACTTAGCAGCTGCACTTGTTGCAGCTGGCGATTTAGAAGGGGCTGTTCAAGCTTATGCTACGGCTCTGAACTATAATCCAGTATGTTGGATTATAAATTTTTTTATCATCAGTTATATTATTATAACAAGTAAATTTAGCAGTTTCATGACAGTAAATAAAATATTTTTTATTTCTATAGGATCTTTACTGCGTGAGAAGCGATCTTGGTAACTTATTAAAAGCTTTAGGGCGTCTTGAGGAAGCCAAGGTTAGTTTTTCAAGTTTTTAACTGTAAATGGTTTTTGATTGTAAAAATTTAAATATTACAGCTTTGCAAAGTTGTTTTCTTTATGTCATTGTTTTATTAATTATATCACATATCAAATTTTATAATTACATTTTAGGCATGCTATTTAAAAGCTATTGAAACGCAACCGAATTTTGCTGTTGCATGGAGTAATTTAGGCTGTGTTTTTAATGCTCAAAGTGAAATATGGCTTGCTATTCATCATTTTGAAAAAGTAAAAAATAAAATGTTTTATTTAAATAGCTTTAAATTTTAATTTTGTAAAATTTTAATGTTGAAGTTTCAATTACACATATAATTGAGACTAAGAAAATTCCATAAAGTGCATTCGCACGTATGCACTTTATGTAAGATTCCTCGTATATTGTATTCCATTTTGTTACTTTACATGATTATATTATAAGGAATATGCAATGCATATTCCTTATAATCATGTAAGGTAACAAAATGATCTGTACAAAATGAACAAAATGGAAGTATAAGCTTATTTAAGAGAAATAAAAGTGTTAATAATAGAATTTGAGCTATTTTTTATGCAGTTTACACTTACTATGGTCGATTGGTTAATGCAAGTGCAACAAAGTTTTGCAAAAATGCAGACCAATTGTCTGTAATAACTGCTAAACTGTATTAACTAATACTAAGCTATCTAATTTTTTTTTTATTATTTCTTGATTAAAACAGTTAAGTTTGTTATGTTGAGCTTTATTTTTGAGTGATTATTTGTTATTTTAATGTAATTGTAATTTATTTACATTAATTACACTCAAATTAAATTTTTAATTTTAGCATGGTTTATAAAATTGCAACTTTGTAACAAAATTGTCTTTTTTTAGGCTGTACAAATTGATCCTAACTTTCTTGATGCATACATAAATTTAGGAAATGTACTAAAAGAAGCTCGCATATTTGATCGTGCTGTAACTGCTTACCTAAGAGCTTTAACAATTAACCCAAATCATGCAATAGTTCATGGAAATCTTGCTTGTGTCTATTATGAGCAAGGGTGACTTTTTTTCACTGTCATTTGCTATTGTTTTGATTTCTATAAAAATGGAGTAGTCGTAAATGTTTTTTTGGTTTTAGTTCTAAGTTTGCTTATATTTTCCCATTTAATAGATTAATTGATTTGGCAGTTGATACTTATAAAAGAGCAATTGAATTGCAACCAAATTTTCCTGATGCTTATTGTAATTTGGCCAATGCTTTAAAAGAACAAGGTAAAGTTGAAGATGCTGAGGACTGCTATGATACCGCATTACAACTTTGTCCAACACATGCAGATTCACTTAACAATCTTGCAAACATCAAGAGAGAACAAGGGCTAATAGAAGACTCTATTCGGTTATACTGCAAAGCTCTTGAGGTATTCCCTTTGTTATTATCGTTTTCAAAAAAGGTAATATTTTTTTTGTTTTAGTTTAAAAAAGATTTTTAAATCTTATTATGAGCTGCTTAAATTTTTAAATACTGCAATTTTTTGTAGTATATTTTACTATGTTTTTTGTATATTTGATTTGATATCAGTATTATTTCATTCAAATCTTTAAACTTTGCATTAAAAAAAAAAAAAAAAAACTTAACTGTAACTTTGAATAAATACTGTTGCCCTATTGTATAAGTGTCATGTGGTATATAGTTACCTATGTACAAAATGGAATTTCAGAATTTTGTGTAAATGTTGTTAGAATCCATTCTTACTTTATGCTGTACAGCATTTATATTCTATGGCAATGGTATTAGCTTAAATGAAAATCATTTGTAGGTCTTTCCCGAATTTGCTGCGGCACACTCGAATTTAGCAAGTATATTGCAACAGCAAGGGAAACTGCATGAGGCATTGATACATTACAAGGAGGCTATAAGGTATTTAGTCCTAATTTCTTAAAATAAGTTCACTACTCCTCCTCTCTCTTCAGGCATATCCTGACTTTGCCGTGGCCTACTCCAATTTAGCCTGTGTACTACAAGAGCAAGGTCGTCTTCAAGAAGCCATAATCTATTACAAGGAGGCTGTGAGGTATCACTTTATTAGCTTGAAGTGCAGATCTCATTTGAAAAATTTCCTATAATAAAAATACTATTTAAGACATCACAACATGTTATTATTTTTGTTAATAACATGTCCAATCCAATATTTAGTGTTTTAAATGCTTGTCTTATATCACATTTAATTCAAAAAAAAAAATTTTTTTAAGTCTTAATCATAATTAAAATTATTTTTTTATTTTTTTATCAAACTGTTGTTTTGATGAGTCATCTTTTATTTGCCCTATTAGGTTTTTAAAGTTTCTGACATTGACATAATTTTATGTTTTTTTGTTTTTAAATTATTAAATAAAATTACAAAATCAATTATTTCTTTTATAGAATTCATCCGACATTCGCAGATGCTTATTCTAACATGGGTAACGCATTAAAAGAAATGCAAGATGTTGAAGGAGCTATTCAATGCTATTCAAGGGCAATCCAAATCAACCCTGCTTTTGCAGATGCTCATAGTAATCTTGCATCTGTTTATAAAGATTCTGGAAATATTGCTGAGGCAATACAGTCTTATAAAACTGCATTAAAGTTAAAACCTGATTTTCCTGATGCATATTGTAACTTAGCACATTGCTTGCAGATTATTTGTGATTGGAGTGGTTACGACAACAGAATGAAAAAGTTGTTGGCTATTGTTGATGAACAACTTGGAAAAAATCGATTACCTTCAGTACACCCTCACCATACTATGCTTTATCCCCTTTCTCCAATACAAAGGAAAGCAATTGCAAATAGACATGGTAATCTATGTATTGATAAGGTTAGGTATTTTTTTCTCCTAATTTTTTTTGTTTGTTTAAGATCTTAAATATAATATATTAGCATGCTTTTCAAAATCAACTAGATTTATATTTTTTTGATTTATACTCAATACGTTCTCATAAAAGTTAGTGATGTAATGACTGCACATTTGTGTCCAATGTCGTTAGACAGAAAAGGCTGATACTGGTTTATTACCTGATTATTAAAATATTGATCAAAATAATATTTCAGGTTAAGATCACATCATCGCTGGTAACATGTATCCTTGCACTGTTTTCTCATCCAATAGGCTGAGAAGATTTAAATATGTGTTACATTGTTTTCTGGTTACAATTATGAACAACAGTTTCTCTTGACTCTACTCATAAATTTTTACATGTGCCTCCTTGGTGGTGGCCATGCATCTCTTTCTACTATTTTCTAATGAGAGTACAGTTTTAAAACTCAATTTAGTGGATTCCATCAACAGCTGTAAAATAACAGGGTGTTATGCATGTGGTTGGTATCTCTGTTAGTGCATTGCCAAGGCTGCATATAAAGCTCTATGTTACAACTTTAATTTTATTAGCAGGAAGGGTAGGTAATAGTATAATTTATTGCCTAGGGTGCCATGCACTATCTATGATTGACTCGAGTTCTCTAATGATTTAAAACAACCGTAGTACCAAAGAATATCAGGCAATGACATCATTACTACCACGTTTTTTTTCTGTACAAGTATTCATGGTCTATAAAATTATTTTTATCTGTTGAATCTTACTTTTAAAGCTCATCAGACTTACTTGCTCTTTGTAAATAAATGTTTTGTCTTTTGATGTGTTAATTGCTATTTTTCTTTTGATTCCCAATAACTTCAATAGTCATATACTTGGTCGAGGTATATTTGTTTGTATCAATTTCCTATTTATTGCTAAATTATGTATTAATCCACTAACTTTTTTGATGTGTTTTTGTTTATCACATTCTCTTCACTCAATCACTTTTCTTTTCGCTCTTTATTTTTCTCCTCAAGTTTTTAGTTTTTGGTCATTTCTATCCCTGTCTTACAATAGTATTCTAATACTCTAGAACTTCCTTTGATACTTTTTAAACTATTTAATAAGTGCTTAACTAAATCATGTTTTAACGTTTTTGAGTCTAGTTTTTTCTTATTTAAAATTAATTTCTGTCAAACTTAATTAAATAGTCTAACTTCCTCTCTGACAATCAATCAGATTTTAGCCCTCTCATTCTACTGCTCGTTTTTTTACTTTTATAAAAAAATGCTCTGTTGTACTTCAGATATGAGCGCTAAAATAGCTCTATTTACTGATGGCACAACTATATGTTCCAGTCTTGAAAAATATCAATATTTTCTTTTGGTCAGAAAAGGTAGCTCATCATAATAGTGATCTCTTTTGTTTTGTGCTCCATTGATCATATTGATCATAAATAAGATCAATTATTAATTTTATTTAGACTAGGAAAGATTTAACTGAGAGTCTCAATTAGTATTTAAAAAGACTAGTTTCTTATTTTTAGGCATTTTTCATTTTTGTCTTATTTTAAAATAACTCAAATGTTTCAGATATTCAAAACAAATGTCTTGAAATAAGACATTTGTCTTTTTAAACACGAGTTAAATAATAAGAAATAAATTCAGACAAATAATTGTAATTGGTCATGAATTTTGCAATAAAAATCATCTTGTATGTTTTCTTAAAGTTAATAAAGAAAAGCATATTTGTTGTAACTTAAGTCTATAATAAAGAAAAGCATATTTGTTGTAACTCAAGTTTATAATAAATTTCCATTAGAGATCATAATAATCAAAAAAAATTTTAAAGTTTTGAATTAGTTTACTGAAATAATAAGAATCTGGGCTCATGTTTATATCAGTTTATTATAAACTAAAGTGATTTATCCTCTATAATTATTAGTATATAATAATATAAATATAAGAATTAAAAGTTAAATTTGTATTATAAATCATAGTTTTGTCAATATTTTAATGGATTATGTGATAAAAGTTGTAATTTTAGCGCTCGTAATTTAAAAAAATGTGAAAGCAATCAATTACAATAATAAGACTTAATGTATAATAATCTATACAAGCCCTCTAGAATTTTTTTTTTTTTTTTAGGTTTCGTTACTTCATAAGAAACCATATTCTTATCCGAAAGATTTAAAATCAAGTAGTGGCCGACTTCGAGTTGCATATGTAAGCAGTGATTTTTGCAACCACCCTACTTCTCATCTTATGCAAAGTGTTCCTGGTTTTCATAATCGATCTAATGTAGAGGTAGCTACTTATTTTTAATTTTTTAATGTTCCAGTTACAAATTATCTATGACACCGATTTATGCAATCCATTGATTTATAAGTTATAATTTTTTAAATTATATTATTACATTCAATTGTTGGCAACATCTTGCTAAGCATTTCAAATTTGGTAAAAACTAAAGTATGGTGTATGACTAAGGTCATGCTGTGATTAGCCAGGATGTAGTTTAATTGAGCAAAGGTTGGCCAACTTTTGTAAGGTTATTGTACTACCAGGCTTTTGGCTCTTTTCCACTTAGTAAAATTGTTCTTAACTTTTATTAAATTTTAAAAAGTGCATAAAAATCACAGCTAATGTATAAATACGCTTTATAAGAATATATGGAGTAATTAATATAATTTTAGAAATAGTTTCTGTGCTGTAATTTAAATTTTATATTAGTATTAAATATTTTATTGCTTCATTTGCTTTACTTGTTTAAGGTTTTCTGTTATACTCTCACACCTGATGACAATACTAGTTTTCGTAAAAAGATTGAAAGTGAAAGTGAACATTTTGTAGACTTAACCCAGTATGTATGTCATGGAGATGCAGCTGATCGTATTAATAGTGATGGTATTCACATTCTTATTAATATGAATGGCTACACTAAAGGTGCACGCAATGAGATTTTTGCATTACGTCCAGCTCCTGTTCAGGTAAAGTTTATTTGTAAATATCTGTTTTTAAAATTTTTGATTTTATGGTTTAATTTTATTTATATTCATTGTAACAGCTTATGTGGTTAGGATATCCTGGTACAAGTGGTGCGACTTATATGGACTATATCATTACTGACCGCATTACATCACCAATGGCATACTCAGAACATTACTCAGAAAAGTTTGGCTATATGCCTCACACTTTTTTTGTAGGTGATCATAAACAGATGTTTCCTCATCTAATTCGAGATGTAACACATGAAAAGCGCAATGAGATTACATTAACGCAAGTTAGTACAAATTTAGAACATTCTGTTACAACAAATCCGGCTGTTTCACAGTATATAGACGAACGAATTGAAAGGCGCAAAGAAGAAGTTGCAGGAACCAAAGATAGTGGTGAGCGTGTTCCAGAGCAGATGCCACAAATGACTAGATCTACATATGGGCTTCCTGAAGATGCATTTGTTTACTGTAACTTTAATCAGTTGTATAAAATAGACCCTGCTACATTTGAATCATGGTGTAACATTTTAAAGCGTGTTCCAAATAGTGTTATGTGGCTATTACGTTTTCCTCAAGTTGGTGAAACCAATGTTAAGGCTCAAGCGGTAGCTAATGGTCTCAGTGAAGATAGAATTATATTTTCAAATGTAGCTCCGAAGGAGGAGCATGTGCGTCGAGGACAGTTAGGTGATGTGTGTTTAGATACACCTCTTTGTAATGGTCATACAACAGGTATGGATGTCCTCTGGGCTGGATGCCCTATGGTGACACTGCCATTAGAGACTCTTGCTTCCAGAGTAGCTTCATCACAACTGCATGCTTTGGGTGTAGAAGAACTCGTTGCAAAAAGTCGTAGCCATTACGAAGAAATAGCAGTTAAACTTGGAACAGACTCAGAATAGTAAGTTATTTTACTCTATTTGTAAATAATATGTTAAAACTTTCTTCCTTTTAACTTAATCTTTAAAAAAAGTTACAGTTATTATTTAGTACATTATATTGTGTTATTATTTAGTAATACGGCGTTATTATTTAATTGTATGCTATCAATTACATTTTTATTTAGAGTATATTTCTATTGAACTAAAATACTTGGTACTTCAAGCTTATTTCAAAAAACCAATATTATAATAACTTAATTTTGGTTTCGATGGTTTTATTAACTATTTTTTTTTTTCATTATAGTTACAAAAAAATAAAGTTAAAAGTTTGGGATGGTCGTTTACTGTCACCGCTTTTTAATACTCAAAAATATACACAAAACCTCGAAAAACTATATTATAAAATGTGGAGGAGATATGAAAAAGGACTACCGGCAGACCATATCACTGACGTTCTTGACTAAAGTTTATATTTTAAAATTAAATACTTCCAAAGTTAACGGAATTATGGTGAAAGTCTTGTGTTAATAGTGTTGACGATTTTCATTCCTGAAGTTCACTGCGTGAATATGGATTATCTTCCACCAACATTTAACATTGTTTTGTATCCCGTATATGTATTTATAAATTTAATGAAGGTTACTATGTAGATTAGTTATTTCTTGTTTTTTTTAACAAGAAATTTCTTGAATTATGCTAGTTCAATGGAACAGAAATATATTTAAAGTGACACATCTACCATAAATAGATTGTTTTTCTATTGACTTCACTGTTGTCTTAGATGACAGTGGTTGTTTATTAGTATTTCAGAAAATCTCTATTGAGGTTATTTCTTATAAAATTGTGATTTTTTTCTTTCAAAAATATAATTTTGAGCCTCGAGTTCACGTTCAAAAAGTTGTAAACGTTATTGCTTTCATCTATCTGTGAATAAAAAGTGCAAAATGGTTGTAGAATACATTTTAACTCAATGTTAATTTTATACTAATATTTATTTATAAACACTTTGTTTATTAACTAATAGCTTCTTTTTATAAATAAATTTAAGAAAACTTAAATAGATATTCAAAATTTGCTTCATGGGTGATCTACCACGTGCAGCCTCCAGTATTAAAAAATTCCTAAACCATGTGCGTGTATTATACATAGAGAAAAAACATCTGCAAGAGCTACATTTATGAGAAGAGCACTTGCACTCATTGTGACAGAGTGTTGGTGAGTGAGCATGTTCGTGTCAAACAAAATGTAAAAATCTTGAACCTATAAGAAAATTCTTTAGCACAATTTCTAAGAACTAATGGTTATCTTTATATAGATAATTGAAAATAAGTCTATTAAATATTTTGTTTTGGCTCAGATCCAGGAGGTTTGAGGTTCAATGCCGGTTCCGATCAGATATGCGACATTGGGTAAGGAAGGAGGCGTGAATTTATTTATATTTAAAATAAATACAGAATACAAAATGGTTAGACAGTTAATTACTAAATTTCTTTTATGTAACACCAGCAAAATAATAGTAATAAAAAAAACTTCAATAAGAATAATTGTGAAGAGAACAAGTTAGTATTCTGCACAATGACACTATCACAGTCATACTTTTTAAAATTCGATTTGAATGCAGACAGACGGCGAGTTCACTAAATGGTCTAGAAGTGAGTTCCATTCTTTAAGGGGGAAAACCCCTCAAAAACTTATTTTCTGAAGTTAAGCGTTAATAAAGTTATTACATGTTTCAAATAAAAGTATACTAAATGTTAAGAAGATCTATCATAAAAAATGGCACTCTGTTGCTATGGCAACGCGGTTACTAAGGGAAAATGTCAAATTAGTCTCTTCACCCTGGCAAAGATTGCAGTCAATTAGAATGATACTTTGAGCTGATTTTTTTCTAACTTATAGTTAAAAGATAGATCTATGCAATAAGCAGACAGTTTTTGAAAATAACTTTTCTGTCAGGTAGTAGGCCTGTTTAATTTTGGCAAAAATTTCAAGCACAAAAATGATAGATGTTTTTTTTAATTTCTTAAGTTTAAAAAACATTTTAAAAAAGTTGTCTGCTCATTGCATACATCTTTATGAGAGGAATACTCCCTGAAAATTTCATTAAAATCGGTCAAGCGGTTCTCAAGATACTTCTGCCGGGAGATTAAAAACACGCGTTCTGAGAAAAATGCCAAATAAGTTGAAATTGTGATGAAAAATATTATATAATAACAAAGATACAAAAAATATAATATAAAAAGAGCATACTGATTGTGTTTTTTAATCATGAACACCAGCTCCATACAATTTTCCTTCTTTCTGTTCAACTTTGTCAAATTTTTTAAGCTTGCGGCTTCTTAAAATCTTCCTTTTTTTTTTGATGGTGTCTTGATTTTTATACTCTGACATCATAACTCTTTTCTGGTTTAGGTAATTGCATCCAGAAATGGTATGTTGCCCTGGTATCATATTAAGTCTTTCAAATATAAGTATACTAGACTTTAATCCTATATTAAAGGCACCAATAGCATCATAGAGTCCGAATTTCAATTGCGTAAGCGAAACATACTTTGACTTAGGTATTCTAGACCATATCATTGCATTAAAACTTTCATTTTGATTCTGTGTTCTTCCATGAAGCAAACGATTTAAATAAGCATCTGATGTTAGTTCTACATAAATGGGCTTTAACTTGTGTACTATTTCAATAGGAAGACCTGGTCCGGGTTTATACTCTTTGGTTCCATTAGCTTTATCTCGATTGTATTTACACCAACTATCTGTTCCTGTGGGACAATGCGGGTAATGCCAATTATTTTTTCTTGAAGATGCTACATGAAATAAGCTAGCCAAGGCTGAAGATCTCATACCTTCAAGGTTGCCACAATTTTGCCTAATGCAAATACCAAAATAATTTTGCAACCGATCAATTGTAGCGTTTGTTAAACCGCCTTTACCATTTAAACCCTTGACTTGCTTTTTTAATTGTCTACAACGAGATCCAATGCGCTTTTGAAAATGTCCAATACAATCTAGTTTAATTACTTCAATACCCTTGTATGTGTTTTTGACAGAAGTGTAGCTTTTGCTATCACCATCACCCAAGTATTCTGTGTATCGTAAATTAAATTTTTGCAAAGAGCGATTAAATATCTTTATTGCCCCAACTGTTTCCATTCCACCGGCTGATCCTTCATAGTTTTTATTGCAAATATGTGATTTTTTTGCTGTTAGCTGCTGCTTTGAATTACCAACATCTTGATTTTTGTCACATACTTTACACTTTCTAGATAATGCTTCGACATCTAAAACCTTCCCATTTTTAATTGATAATGCTGCCGTCACCCCATTGTGTGAATTAAATCCTCTTTTTTGCCATGTTCCATCAACAGAAACTCCAATATCTAAGATCTCATTAAGAGATTTGCCTTCTCTGAGTTCTTGTACAGCTTCATTCATAGTTTCAACAGCAACAGTTTGTGCTGCAGTTGCCAATTTTTGAACAATAACATTATAGCTTTTATTGCATAATCCTTTTGGGATATTCATAAGAGTGGCAAACCGATGTAGACCAGCTTGGCCTTGACCAAGTGTTCGCATGGCATACACTATTCTTTTGTTAATATCAAACCCTGCTACATTTTTTGATGTGTCAAAGTCTAACTTGAAACCACAAACACAATTTAATGATAAATTTGATGCATATCCTTTGCAAGACTTTTTATTTTCGCTTAACGACAACTGTGATGGTCGCAAACATTCTGGACACCCAAGTTTATCAAAAATGGAAGCAAGAATTTCTAAATCAATAAACCTGTAGCCACTGACACATTTTGAGTTTCCACTTGGAACCATTAGTTGCTTTACTTTTTTTTTTGATGCACTTTTAAATACACTTTCACTTTCAATATTTACAGAGTCTACCATATTTTCATTATTACTATTTACATTATTTACACCAATATTTACACATTTTTCTTGCTTTCTTAAACCAGAAAATGTACATTTACGTTTTCGAAGACGTTTTGTAGAAAATTTTACTCTATCACTTTTATATTCAGTTTTAGACTTGTCCATTTTTTTTAATTATATAGAAAGCTTGAGTTGATTGTGTAGAAGCTTGAAAAGATGACTAATTTTAGCACTATCAGTCAAATATGTGGTTTTAAAGTATGGCTTTAGAGATAATGGGAAGCATTTCAAACTAAACTGCAAAAAAAAAAACGGTCAAAAAGCTATACTAGATGTGTTTTATTCACAGTTTTTCTGTAACTAGGGGCGTTGCTAGGTAATTTTGAACTCAGGTGGTTGTACAAAAGTGTCATTTATTGATATAAAAAAAAGCGAATTTCGACTAAGGTTTTTACCATTTGATTTCTTAATAAATTTACTTTTAAAATATCTGGAAAAAAAAAATTGAAAAAAAAAATTTTTTCTGAGAGGTTTTCCCCCTTAATGATTCTTTCGCTGTAAAAAAAATCTTCTAGTATCATTAATGTTTTTATTACGTGAAATAACCCTAAACTTTTGTGAATGACTTCTAGTAAAATATTTTGAGTTAAAAAAAGAAAAAAAATCTGAAAAAGGTAAATCAACAAGATTATGTACAATTTTGTAAGTCATATATCTTAATATATATTAAGATCAAATGTAACTCTGCGGCATTCAAAATATTCAAGTTGAAAAATAAGTTTTGAGAAGTAATCATTGTATTTAATATGACATCTTTGCAGACAGTTCTCATAAAATATTTTTGAACTTTTTCTAAGCAAATTATATCTTTTAAAAGATGAGGGCTCCAAGCTGAGTGCATGATTTTAATACTGGCCGCACATTAACTTAGTAATCTTTTAACAAAAGTTGATAATTGTTTGAGATGAAGAATTTTAAAAGTAGGTAAATGCAAGAATGTGCAATCCTTGAAATACGAGAGCAGTGATTAGAAAACTTCGTATCAAAGGACATAGTATCTATGAATATCTTTTTTAAATGCTCTTTCGGGCTGCTGTGTGATAAGACCGTTAGTTTTTGTTGGAGCAATTAAATAACTATAAAAAAAGGTAGACTACAAAATAGATGAGTTAAAGTATTGTGTGATAAAAGTAGTTCTATGTAAATAAAAATGATAAAAGAAAAGGAGTGGTAATCTAAAATCAAATATAGCGCTGTATGAAGTAAATGACGAAGTCTTGATTTCTAGCTAGGTTAAATAGTTTGTTGTAAAAAATTAATGTAAAAAACATTTTGAAAAAATTGAGTTATTGATAGTGTTATGAACCTCAAAAAAACGTTTTTCTACTGTATTGAAACCTAAGTTATAAGTAAAAAAGTAGGAGAGAAAACATACGTCATAAAAATGTTTTTATATGCCGTCTCCTAAAGTTTTTATTTTTTAAACTGTTTTTTCTCGTAATTGTTAGAAATATTGTGTTCTATCTCCACATTCTCGTAAAATGTGGAGATAAGACATAATATTTCTAACATCGCAATGTATGTATGTATGTATGTATGTATGCATGGAGTCATAATTTTATGTATTCATGTAGTAATAATTTTAAAACGCTAAGAGATTATTGCATGAAGTTTAATAATTACCGATAAATATAAATTTAGTTAAAAATAGTAAAAAAAATATTTCATCAACTTGTTGCTCTCACGTTGGGCGCAGTTGTCGCTGAAATTTTAGGATTTTTTTGTCCCCGGGCTCAATCATCGCTATTTTTTGCAAATCATTCTTATTTGATGTAAGTATTAACATTTAAATGTTTGGAGTTTGCTCCATGTTTGAAAGTTAGTTATCTCAAGCATAAAAAAATGCTGCATCCGCCCCTACTTGTAGCTAAATTTGATATACTGTAGTAAATGACGCTTTGTTCAAAAATATTACCTGGGCAACTTGCACCTTAAATGGCTCAAGAAAATTTAGCTTTATTTATGACAAAATATTATGGTAGTAAAAACACGTATATTTAAAAACAAACAATTTTATACAGAAAACTCTTTTCTCAAAGTGTTAAGTTCTTTCCATCGATTCATGTTTTCTCGAATACACAAAAGAATGCAAGACGATTCCGGAAAAATATTCGCGAGTAACCTTAAAGAAAAGAAAAATGAAGGTAAGAAGCCGTTCATATCGCACGAACAACAACAAAAAAATTCAAACTTTGGTTCCCTGACCCCTTTTTTTTACAGTGTATTTAAAGAGACTCTTTCCCATAAACTTTATGTGCTCTTTTAATTTACCCAAATTAATTATAGTCACAGTAAAAATTAAAATCTTAAAATCAAATTAATTAGTTTTTGGGTATTCTTTTTCACCTATTAATTCTAAATATAAAGATAGACATCTAATTGCAGTAATAATCGACAGGGCCGACCACACCGGGGTGTGTCACCCACTTTTTCTCTAAAGGACTTTTTTTAAAAAAAAAGAAAATTCTAAATATAGAGGAGTTTCTTTAGAAATTGACGATTGTGCCCCTCCACTTTGAAATCCGTGTCGTCGGTAATGATCGAGTTAATATTAATTTAAGTAAATTAACACAAAATACAACTATTTAAAACTAAATTGACGTTTAACTTTTTACCACCCCTATTAGCGCCACATGGCTTTTTTGTATACCTCCTAAATTATACGGACTCTTTTAATCAAATTTCAAACTCAAGAACTTGAGTTTAAAGTTTAGTTTTTTTTGTTTGATCATAAAAATTACAACAACTTACTCGTAAATAGGTAAAGCAATTTTATTTAGGAAACCATATTGTAAATCTGGAACACTAGCTTTATCGCGGTCCATCATCTCTATAGGATTGTAACCTAAAGATTTTTCCTAATAACACGAATGAGTTATCAGTAATAAAAATACTTTTGTAACAATGGTTTCTTAAAACGTTTTTTCAAATAAAGTTATTTTTACCTGGTCTCCTTGTGCAAAAAACTCAGCATATAGAAGATCAGATACACCAAATGTACTTTCCCAAGGTTTTGTTTGATCTGATAGATCAGCAGTGGTCATACACAAAGACAATATCATTTCACAATGTTTTTTATCTGCTTTATCAATACCACCTGAGTAAAAAAATATTTCTGTTTTGTTAAATTTTTACTTAAGTTTTATTTTAATAAAATCTAATTTAATTACAGCATAACTTATTTAAAAAAATCTTACTGACATCAAAGCAAGCTTAGATAATGCGAGTTACAAAATCTCAATAAAGTATTTTTATTTTTAAACATTTTTGTTATTGTTTTATAATACATTATTGTTGATTCATATTGCGAATCTATGTTTTTATTAATCTTAAAGAAGTATGAAAGTGATAAAAAAATTTTTTTTTAAGAAAATAAGTGGGCATGGCCCCCCAGCCTCTGGTCATCTGCCCTGGAAACAATTTTAACACATGTTCATTTGGACTACACAAATGCTGATAGTTTCAGAGCTCCAGTTGGTCTGAAAGGTAGTGAAAAATCTATTGCATGATTCCGCTACAAAAAAGTGTGGCACATGCCCAGGCCCCTTAGGCCTTGGATACAATTTTAATATGCACGTATATCGATATGCCAAAATCTCAAATGTTTCAGAGCTCCAGCTAGTCTGGAAGGTAGTGAAGAATCAATTGCAATATTCCGCTAAAAAAAGTGGGGACCACGCCCTGTTATCCATATATGGAAATCCATATGTTTGCAGATCAAAATCTTTATATTTTCTTAAGAATCAATAAATATAGAATGTGTAATTTTTTTTGTTGATATCATTAAGGCCACATAGGTTTCTTGAGCATTAAAAACAGGTATATAAAAAATTGCCTAAATTTATTTAATTTGATAATAACAGGTACTTAATAATAATTATTTACATTTCTGATTATTTTATTGGATTTGTCACCCCTGAAAATAACCAGATACAAATTTTCAAGTAAAAAGATCAAATAATTTTAAAATTATGTGATTTGAAATCTCTAAATAAATGTTGTAATTCTTAGGGGACAAGAGGGGCAACATCTGCTAAATATAGTAAATAAAATAAAGTAAAATAGTCATATTTTAAGATCTTCTTGGAGCTAGAGTTTGAAATTTTCAAGGATTTTCAAGGAATTCTTATTTTACTACGTATTCTCAACTGTATAAATATCTACAAAATCTAACATATATGATGACATTTTTTAAAGTATGCAACTATGTCTTGTTAGCCTGGACTAAAATGTGTAACTATGCTTTTGTTAATCATAAAAAATATTTTTATTTCTCTTTAAGAAAAATAAAAATACTTTTTATATTTATTTTTATTTATCTATAGGAAAATTCACAAGTAATAACATTAACTTGAAAAAATTAAAAAAATAAAACTCACATTTGACAAGTTTATTAATCTGAGAAGATATTTTAAAATGATTTGCTATATCAGTTGCAATTATCATCACTTTCATTAAATCCAATGCTCTTTTGTAACCCTTTGTAAAATATATTTATAAAAAAACTATTAAAAAAAAAAATCTTTTTAATATATAAAACTATAATCAAAATTATAACAAAAAGAGCACATAAGTAACATGTAAATTTACATTGATTGCACAAAGTATATGTTCGCATGGTGTGTGACATTTAAGGTTAACTACTGTAGTATACTATGTTGTAACTATGCAGAAGATTAGTGGAACTTTCAGCTTATAACCAATAGATTCGAGGTTCAAATTCAGCCTATGTCTCTGAAAGTACCACGTTCAACCTATTTCTTTGAGCAGCAGCCATGTTTAAAAAGGTTTTCGTTTTAGTGTTTATGATTGAAAATTAAAGGAGAAAAAATTGAAAAAAAAAAACGAACATCCTCAACTGCCATCCTGAATCAGGAGTCTTGAGGAGACAAGACTTTTTGGGGCATGAGGCTATTAAAAAGGGGAGGCCCTTTTCCATGTCATTAGTCAAAGATTTTTCTTTTCAGATTTTCTTTTAAAATTTTTTTTTATTTTTAATCAGGGCACTCAAAAATGTGAGGCACGGGGCTATAACTCTCCCTAGACCCTCCCTTAATCCAGCACTGTTTATGCCTTAATCCAGCACTGTTTATTTCATTTAAATTTCAACAAAAACTTTCTGGCTTTTTGTTGATAATAGGTATCCACATCCACATAACTTTTTTTTTAAATCCATGTTGAAGTTTATCAATTTTTAACATGATAATTACTGTATTAAAGCTTAGCTTAGTCCAATGAACTTTTTTAGCTCAGAAAACAACATTCATTTTAAACTTACTTCTTCAGAAAATGTTTCAAAGATATTTGTAGAGTCTGTTTGAATAATACACATTGCTTGTGCAAAATGATGTCTCTAGTAAAAAGAAGCGAAAAGTTTAATATAGATTTTTAAACACCCATAATAAAGAAAATAAACTTTTTTACCTCTAAAATTGATCCTGCTGAGCTATATAATGAAGCTAGTACAGAGTGCTGAAACAAAATTACATAAAAAATTGAGAAAAATTGAGGTAGCACTGAAACGAAAAAGTCTAAAAAAGATGAAAAAGAAACAAATATTAAAATGAAAAATGATATACTTGCAATTAACCTTTACTTTTTAAATAGTACACTTTGCACATACTTACTGAGGAGACTTGGAATGAGCTGCTAGTACCTCTATGATCAATATCATGACATAAGCAAGATATTAACAGAACAAATGATTCCAAATCACTAAAATATTTTTTTTAATTTGCAATTAGAAATCTTGTGACATAAACATGATTTTAATAATACAAATGACTCCAAATCATTAAAATACTTTTTAAACGTCATTTAAATTTCATTTACAATTAAATGTCTCTTTAAAAGATTTTTTCAAGGAAAAAATTAAATACTAGGAAAGTATGGGAGAAAAAGTTTGTTATTTAACCAAAGTGGAAAGTCATTTATATGTTGGTATTTTAATTATATTTTATATAGAATTTTTATAAAAAAAGAGTTCTTTAAAAATAACTGTCCCCAACCCAATCATCAAACAAAATATCATAAAACACCAATGAAAATTTGTTCAAAAAAAAAAAAAGACTTTTAAAATGGATTAAATATCACACTGTTTTCTTGGTATTAAAAGACATAATAGAAGAGAAAACAAAGTAGGTGCAATCAGTACCATATCATTAGAGTAAGGTAGCACATATAGAAAGATTATTTTGCATCTAGTATGCAAGTTTGTGATTGTTAAAATTAAGTTATGTATATGAAACTTAAAGAGAAGCGGTGACAGCATACCATCTTGACATTTTAAATTCTAAAACAGAATACCATCTTGCCATTTTTAATTCCAAAACTATTTGATTACCTTTCTTGCCACCTAACAGACATTTAATGATTACTATACCAAAATGCGAGCAAACAAAAATTATTTTTTTAGATAATTGCAAAATAATACCCAGTAACAGTCACATGCTTTATTGAAATCTAGGAAACACATGAATTCCTCTAGATATATATTTATAGTCAGTATAGTTATGAATCAAAAATTTTGAGCATGATATTTAAGTTTGAGTTTTTAGGTTTGAACACTAATTGGTAATTGTCATCTTTGTTATTACTATGCATATTGATTTTTTAGCAGCATTCAAATGTCGCCCAAACACTCAACACTGTTGAAAAGGGTCTAGAATAGCCTCTAACCATATTTGATTTCACTAATGGAATAATTGCTAATTGCACTAATGAAATAATTGTGGTTTCACAAAACTTAAAACATATATCCATATAGTTATGGTGGCAATACTCATCATTAAAATTTGTAGGCATGTATATATTTATCAGTAAAATGAGCCCAAAATTGACAGAAATTTGTAAAAAAGTGATTCTTGATTCTAACATTTTAACAGCAATATTATTGACAAAAATTTTTTGATAAAGAATAGCAGTACCACTGTATGGTCTATCAATCAAAATATCAGATAATATTTACTGCTGATAAACAAGTGCCATAAAGTTAGGATGAACTTCATAGCTTAAGCTCATTGGGTAATAACCAATGTTTTGTAACAGAACAAAAACATAAATATCACACATCTTTTATTGCATAAACACTGTTTTTAAAAGAACAGAAATTGAATGAATAGAAACATAAACCTTTGTTATTGGCCAATTTTGGTTTTAAAACATCTTTGATTAAGTAGACCCATAAGCCAAACTGTGACTCATAAACTTCAAATCATACCAAAAATTAACTTACAGTAAGTTATAAATGTGTAAACTACTATAACTTAGATAAACTTGCAAATATTTTTCTTGGATTAGGCTCAGCTGTGTTAAACCTTTAAGAATAATTTTGGAAACCAAGCAATGTCTGGGAAATTAAAGATAATTGGGATAATTCAATCTAAAGCCATTATTAAAATGCTCATAGTGCTTATTTAAAGAAATAAGCACTATGAGCATTTGCTTAATTCTGACGAAACAAAAATTGTTGATATTTTGCAAACCATGAAATTGCACTAAAAAATGTTTTTTTTTTTTTTTTACTAAAGAAAGTCTTTCAACATTTTTTGAGCTCCTTTAATTTTAAGATCATTTAAGACATCAACAAAACAAAGAATTTTTTTTATATTTTACATGTAAATTTATTACCTGAAGTATTCTTTAGCATGTGCTGTCTTTAAAAGGAGATATGCAAAATGAGCAACTGTCCATGCATGAGTCCAATTATGATAAGGTACATCTCTATATGCACGCCGCACAGTTAAGATGAATCTAAAAATTATTAAATTTTGTTTTGAAATCTCAGAATATAGAAAAAAACAACTTAAAACTAAATAAAAATAAACAAGGAAAAACTTTTCATAATAAATATCTACCGAACAAGTGTTGACAAATGAATCTTAAGTTTTTGAATTAAATCCAAATCTACAAACATTGCAACAACAACCTAAAAACATAGCAACAACATCTATATACATAGAAAAAAAAGATAATATATGCTAAACAAAAATGATATCTGAATACCAACAAAAAAATGTCTGAATTAAACCTCATTAAAATTACATGACAATTAAATTTCTAATTAAAATTTTTTTATCAACAGAAATGAATACTTGAACAGAGTCATGTTGAGCCAGTTCGATTCTTGGCATGAATGAAAAGTTATCCAACTGTGGATGAACACTATTTTTTGTAGGGAGCGGACCATTCAAATACTTATCTACTTCTATTGCAGGTGCCTTAAATATAAAATTATTAATATAATCATTTATTCATTTTATTCATACTTAAAAAACAATAACTATCAAACCACTGGTCATAATGATATAAATAATAATATAGTAAGTTTGAAATGCAAAAGTAGCACTTATAACTTAGTTGGTATTTAAAAACTCATTTTATTTAATCCTTCATGTAGTAAATAAGTTGTGCCCTATCAAGTCATAGAAACCCATTAAATCTTAGACAAACTTCTTCAAACTCAGGATAATTTTAACTAATATTTATAAAATTCTCCTTTATTATACTATAAGCTGCAAAACTTAATTTATTAATTCAAATATTTCCAAAAATCTTTTTGCCTAAAAAATATAGTTAACATTTTAAAATATCAACATAAATTTGTGTTAAATTGATTTCTAATTATAAACATTTTTGCAAATCAGAAAAATACAAAAAAAAAAAATACAACAAAAAGTTAAAAGTTTTTCCCCAAAAGAAAATATTCAACTGCATTTTATATCTTACTTGTTATTAAAAAGCATTTAGTAAATTTAACTTTTGTGTCATTTATTTTCTTTTATAAAAAACTACCAATTGGTGTAATATACAAAAACTTACTCTCATATGATGCAACATTAGTTCATTCGCTAATTTGCTTCTTTGTTGTGCATCTGTTGCTTTTTTATAAAGTAAACTCTAATGAAAAATTACCACAAATATAAAAAAAAAATAGTTAAAAAAACCAATTTAATACCTTAACAAAACTAAAAACTATGCAATACCTGAACTAGGCTAAGACCAACAAAAATTGCAAAAGCATTTGTTCTCTCTTCATCAAACTTTGTAAAAGAATTTCCATTGATTTTATTGCAAAGCTCAGCCACACCAATTATTTTATCTGAAAAAAAGTGCAACAGAATTTACAAAATTGAAACAGAGTTTACAAGCATTTCGGAAAATCTCAAACACATCATTTAGAGTCCAGAAGCCTTAAAAATATAAGAATAAGCATATTTAAAGTCACAACCAGGGTTGCCAGGTTTTTTTTCGGGCATAAGCCAAAAACGAAACCAGACAAAAAATAAACCAGAAATAAACCAGACCGAAAAAAAAATCATAATTTTTTGTTTCAAAGCCTTGTTTATAATTTATATTAAAAAAAAAAATGCTTTTTTATCCAAAAATTCATCCTTGAATATTAAAATTTAATTTGTGTGAGAGAGAGAGAGAGAGAGAGGGATAAGAAGAAGAACGAGTTAGTGAATGTTTAATGGGGTGCCAGTCCAGCCTTCAAAGCAGCATGGGGAAAGTAGTTCACTCCCAAACACCTATACTAAATCTGACACTATCAACTTCTAAAATATATATATATATATTTTTGCTTGCATATGGATATAGATTTTTTTTTCCAACCTTTGCGATAATTGACTCAATTATTTCAAAGTCCTGGTAAAAAATCTTTTGCCTTATTAAATATGATTTGATCCAAATAATTGCATGCAAGACTTGGTTTGATATTTTTTTAGTCTTATTTTTATGCAGATGACCTTTGAGAAGACTCAACAAAATAGTTAGAAACGGAACACATAGACAGCCAAGGCAGTAGGCATCTATGATGCAGAGGTCTAGGTCTCCGGAAACTTCTAAACGGTTTCACAAAGCAGTTTAGAATTCAGCAGTGTTTTTAAAAACTTATTTTTCTTAAAAATATTTAGACTCGCTCTAATGATGCAAAGTCAATTAATTAATGATTAATGACGATTTCTGTTATGATTTTCAATTTCTTCACTTTTTGCATCTGTAAGATTTAACAGTAGATTTGAAATGGCCTTTTTAACTTGGGAAACAACATTCTTTACAGGCAGATTTTTCTCAAAAAACGTCATTTTGAATGTAAGAATTTTCTATTATTTTGGCAATTAAGGGAAAAAAACAACATTTTAATGACATTACAACTAAAAGTTTTTAACATTTTTAAATTTTAATGTAAGCATTTCTTTCATTTCTTTTAAACTTGATTGTTCTTCTATAAAATGAAAAAATGAAAATCTTTTTTTCCCTCCAATTAACTTTTTTCATGAAACAAAAACTTGATTAAATTGATTTATTATTAAATAAACCAGAATTTAACGAGATTTTAAAAAACACACCAGAAAAAACAAAAAAAGACCAAAGACTTTAAAATAAAAGATTTAAGCCAGATTTTTTAAAATAAACCAAAACAAAAGTTCCAAGCCAAACGATAAAAAAACAAACCAGATTTGAGAAATCTGGCTTTAAAAAACACCAGATGGCAACCCTGGTCACAACATGTTTTTGTTTATTTATTATTATTTTTATTACCTTATTTCATAGTGTCAAAAAATTTAACATAACAAACCTTTCACAGAACGTATAGGGAAACAAAGTATATGTCTAAAAAAAATTAAATTTATATTATATATGTATGTGTGTATGCTTGGTCATTTTTGAATATATATATATATATATATTATATATATATATATATATATATATATATATATATATATATATATATATATATATATATATATATATATATATATATACTTTTTATGTTTATCCTAAGCATTTTTGCTTTTATTCTATCTTACCAACACTAAAATCTTAAAAAGTAATAACTCTTCTTCTGTCTCTGCAATCAAGCATAAATCATCTGCATAGAATAGCTCCCATGGTAAATCAATACTGAACTCTTTAGAGACTGCCTCCACAAAAAAACAAAAAAACAAAGGACTACAAATATCAGGAAATTTGGAGAATTGCAGATTATAATGCTTTGCCATATTTTTGTATGCTAAACCGAATATCAACCTTAATTAAGTTTTGTCGCTTGTTTTTTACATAATTAAAAAGTTTTTATTTTGTTAAAACATCAAAATGTAACTTTATTTAAAGCAAAAAAAAAAAATTATAAAAAACGATAAAAATTGAAAAATTAATATTAAAAATTATGAACGTTTTTTTTAATTTCAAGATTAAAAAAATTATTTTTAAGAATAATTAAGTAATAAACAGTTATAACTATTTGTTTAATGAAATTATTATGAACTTAAAAATAAGTGTTAAAAATGTAATATTGAATATAAATAAAAAATTTGGCATTATGTAATCCAAATCACACAAGTGTGAAACGGAGAATATCAAATTTAAAAATCAATATTAGGCAAAAGTAAAACATTAAACTGACTTGATGTTTTTGCAAAGATATCAGTTTCGATCTTCATCACATTTAATAAATAAAATTAACATGTAAAATGATTTTTGCAGCATTATAACTTGTGCAAGAAATAGATAAACTAATATATTTATTATCAACATTATTACTTACAATAAATGTTTTCTAAACTTACTTTGTTTTGAATCCTGTCATAGCATCAACATCAGGATAAAATAACGGATGGGAGTAGGCATCTTTAATATTGAGCATTTCTCCTAAAATCCATTAAAATGAGTTTACACATTTATAGACATGAACAAACAAGCATTTAAACAAAAATTATATATATATAAAACATCTACTTCTGCAAATTTAAGTTGGCACTGTCCTAATATATTTTCCAAACAATATGTTTTAAAATATTGTTATTTAAAATGTAAAACTTTCAAACAGTTTTTCCAAAAAATAAAAAAATAAAAAAAATGAAATATTTTTTTTTACTGCTTTAAGTTTAAATGTTTTCAAACATTTAAACTTTAAACATTGGCTTTTTGTTGTTGGCAATGTTGTATTTGTAATCAAAATGATATACAAACAATGTTGGCAACCAATGTTGTGCCAATGCAACTTGCAACATTGATCAAATGTTTTACCAATTTATGTGTGCTGTGTAAAGTTCTTTAGGTCTAGGTAATGTCTGCCCAAACTAAAACCTCAGTCATTATATGTGATCAGAACCTGCAGATGGCTATTTTAATGTACATACATATATCTCACCACAACAGTAATTATGTTTTAAAAAGCTGCACATGCCCATATTAAGTTTCCCTAGCAAGACATGTTTATTTTGTCGACAGAAAAGTGTTTCATAAATTTCAAAAAGCATATCCTAAATAAAAATGGTTGTTATTGTAAAAAAATTTTTTGTGTTTTTCTCTCATTGAAATATATACAGAAAAACTTTTTAGAATAAACTTCTAGGTAGAACTTATTTAAAGCATAAACCAGCAGCTAATATAATAACTTTTTAATAAATATCATTATTTAAAATAACAACAACATTTTCTATTTGTAAATCAAAGAATTCTATCAAAATCATAAAAAAAAAGTTTTTTTTAACATTTTTTTTTGTTTTTGTTAAAAATCTTAACTTTCAACAAGGCTGCAAGCAACTACTGTTAGAGTTGGAAGTTACTAGAAGAGAAAAGATGACATTTATAAAGCAAGATAACAATTAACAGACAGCAAATTTAGTAGATGGCGCAAGAGACACTAGCTCTTTAGAGCAGTGCCCATTATAGTATTTATAGAAAAGAGAAAAAGAAGCAACATTACAATGATGTGACAGTGGTTAAAGGTCAGTTGCAAGTGCAAGTCCAACTATGTTTACAATGAATTTTTGCACCTTGTCTAAAAGAGAAAAGGCATTGTCAAAGTTCCGCTCAAGATATGGCAACAATATTGCATACAAGAATCGATTTGAGAATTATAGAGATAAAGAATAGAATCTGGAGTAAGAAAGTTGAAAGCATGATAAAGAGATGCAACCTTAACAGATGCTAATTTTGCAATAGATTTTTTTTTAATTTATTTTATTTTATTTAGGTGCTCCAAGAAGTCCTTATGGTCTTTTCATGAGTACCGCGAATGCACCGCAGAGTGTATTGAGGACAACTTTTATACTACAATTGGTAAGGAAGGATTCAATAATCTTAAAGATGTTACCTGATACACTGTAAGAAGAGAGCTTATGAAGAAAACCAGCATGCCAAACCTTTATCAAAGGCTTTAGAAATGTCGAGAGCAATAGCCCTAACTTTTAAACATCTATCTAATGCGCAATAAAACCTAAAGGTTATTACTGTTAACAAATTAGCAGTAGAACAAGAAAATCGAAATCCATATTGATGATCAGAAAGCAAGTTTATTAGATTTTTCTGCAGAGTCAGATCACTCTCAAGAATTTTTTGAAATAGTAAAAACAGATGTCGCTTTCCAGCAGGCTGGAAAACAAGACTCTGATAAGCACTTGTTAACTAGTTTTGAAAGTATAGACGACAGCTCCAGATAACACTTCTGCAAGACTATAACGGGTATGTTGTCCGGACCACAAGCTGTTGAAGAGTCTAAGCAGGAAATCACTTTAAATATAGAAGCTGGAGAGATACCATTGTCAAGCAAAGGATCAAGCTGTTTGTCAACCAATTTGTAAGCAATGTACGCTGAGTGTAATTAAGCCTCAAATTCTCTCTGTATTGTATGAAAGAACAACATGCAATAGATCCTTTTTGTATGTTTCTTGTGAAAATCACTCCTCAGTTTATATCAGAAAAACTTGCTGAACCTTGAGTGAAGAGTTTCTTCTGCCATAGCCATTCTTTCTATAAAACTCATTTACATGGCAAAATAATATATGTGGCTTAGTACTCATTGTTTTGATATCTAAAGTGATAAAGTAATCAAAAAAATCATCACTTTTTTCAAAATCCATACTGAGTATCTTGTTAAAGCATAAGTAACCCAGACTTTCAAATGGATCTAAGGCATCAAAAAATCCCCTTAGATCTCCTGAAAGAGAATTTCTAAGCCCTGTGTAATTTATTTGTTAGTAAATTATCTATCAATTTCATCAATTTCCATTAAACTTTCTATCATAAAATTTTTGTCTGACAAGGGAACCAAGGTTTTGCTGTCTAATGGATCTAAAGGGTTTATTTATCTCCTGTAGAGAAATACGGATCTACACAACCTTTATTCTTTTTACAGAAGCAACAAGAAAACTTTGAAGTATGGCTTTGAAGTTCTAAACCAAGTTAAGTAGTTTCAAATCTGCACAAAGTGTAAACTGAATATTTCTGAGAAGTTCAACATTATTGTAAAAGATTTTTGAAAAAGCACACTTGTCATAAATCTTCTAAATATTTGGGATTATTAATAAAGTAATTTTTGATCAACAGATTTCATTTTTAAGCTAGGCGAAAAAAAAACTCTTGGCATAGTTTAATCTCTTGGTGATATCACCACTAAAGTTACTTTAGTGGCCATATCAAAATTACGTGTGTATGTATGTATGTATATATATATATATATATATATATATATATATATATATATACATATATATATATATATATATATCCACATAAACAAATAATTTTAAATGTATTCTACAAAAACTAGAGAGCTCAATAATAAATTAGTAGAAAATCACTTGTCAAACTTTTTTCATTTAACACAGTGTTTCATCAATACTCATCAGAAATTTTCTAAAGAGTCTTTATAGACACAATGTAAAATAAAAAAATTTTGATAAGTAATTTTCTACTAACTTATTTATTTATTCATATATATATATATATATATATATATATATATATATATATATATATATATATATATATATATATATATATATATATATATATATATATATATATATATATATATATATATATATATATATATATATATATATATATATGTGTATATATATAGTATTTTAATATATATATATATATGTATATATATATATAGAATTTTAATTGAGAATGAATATAAATGTTTCAAACGTGTAAATATAAAAATGATTTTAAATACAATTAAAAAAATTGTCTTAATTTTAAAAGTATTTACACATTTTGTTTTACAAAGAATTTTTGGATATATATATACTTATAGTGTAGTCGAAAGAGTCTTTTAATGTAAAAAAAGTCTCTTTCGACTACAATTTTAATTACCTCGTCTCTTAAGCTGTTTTTGATTGTCGTCAAAATGTCAAAGCAATTAAACTAATGCGGAAGTACATTAAATTTTATTGTTTTTTAAAAAATTTTAAAAAAACCGCAATAATAATGACTAGAAAGTTTTTTTTAATTAGTGGTGTTTTTGTTTTTGGTTTTATTAAAAAACATTTTTAAAACATGCGTAAATGTTGCTACATCGACTATCTTATAGCCTGCTGCTATAAGGGAGTGTTTCTACATTGACTATCTTACAGCCTGACTCGCAACGGAGTGATGCTACATCGACTGAAAAAAAGCCTGACTTGCAAGGGAGTGCTGCTACAACGACTGACAAATAGCCTGACTCGCAAGGGAGTGCTGCTACATCGACTGAGGGTTTGGTTTGGGCAGGCAGTCTATCATTTAAAAAAAAAAAATTTAAGTTTTTAAACTTTTTCTGGTCTGGTTTATTAACGCGCTCTTTAAAACTACAGTTTATGGGAAACTCTTTCTGACTACCATGCAAGAGTATATATATATATATATATATATATATATATATATATATATATATATATATATATATATATATATATATATATATATATAGCATATACTTCTTTTCCTAAAGGTCATTTTTATTCCTTAATAATAAATACTATTTAGAGCTTTTACACTAAATGAACAAATTTGTTTTTTTGCTTTTGTTTTTTTCCTTGATTACATATATTATATAACAAGTATATTTACAAACTTCCTAAATATACATAGAGATTAGTTAAAAATTCTTTAACAAATGTCCAACAATGAATCTGTAAAATTTTATTGAACTCAATAATAAGTGTCATTTTAAGATGGTTTCTTTTTTAAATCTTTTATTGAAATAAATTTTGATTTGAGTTTACAAAAACTAATAGTACAAAATATTTTGATAGAATGTATTGAGAATGTACTGCATGTTTTCAGGTAACGTATAGAGTAGAATTAGCACCAGATTTATTAGCATCATCAAGTCGGTAGCGGATAAATTTTTGTAGGTTTGAATAAATTGTCAATTTTGCTAGTGTGATAGGATGGTTTGGAGTGCTCAATACTTGTTTAAGTGTACTGATGCATACAGCATCAAAATGTTCCTAAATTGAAAAGATACCATCTTTGGTTGCATCATGAAGATCAATACCAGCTGCTTTTAGTAGACAGTTTAAAAACTTTGCACCTTGGATTTAGTTTTATTGATTGTGGAGGTGAAGACAACTGCATTGTAGGTAATATGCAATAGGCAGGGTAAGCAGATATTACCATATATTTAGACCATCCTCCAAATGTTCTGAGTTGCTTAAAAAGATGTTCATAAGGGGCAATTTTATTATACAGACTTGACCATTGTTTTTTAAAGTTTAGACTTAAGTTGAGGTTGATGCTGAGGTATTTGTATGAGTTTACAAGTTCGAGAATTTTGTTTTTCAATTTTATGACAGGCTTTGCGCTTCGGCCAATATAAATAACTTTGCATTTGGCTATGTTAAGAAACATTCTATTATCATTCTACCATTGTTGAAGACTGTCTGCTATTTCTTGCAGAAGGGAATAGGTTTTACCAATTATGTAACCTAAGATAAAATCTGCATATTTCTTGTGGGTAATACCCGTCAAGAGATATTGTTTATGTCTAGTACATATTAGGTTTTTCCCTTTATGCATACTAAATTTTAATTCTAATTTGCTGAACACCAATTTTATGGTAACTGACTTACATTGTCTCTTAATAGTTATCAAGAGACAATGTAAGTCAGTTAACATAAAATTGGTGTTCAGCAAATTAGAATTAAAATTTAATCTGCATTTAATGTTAACTCAGATATTTTATACATAAAAACATTTAAATAAATGAAAGTTTGCTAGGTCTTAAGATTAGGTAAAGGAACACCACAACTGTTTTTTTTTAAGTAAAATTTATTTTTTCAATTAGCCAAGAACTTTAATAAGATTTTTAATGCTGTAATATAAGTTTTTTAGGTCCATCATTTTTAGATCACTCATTACATTTTGGTGCTTCAACATAGAGACAGTCTTACCTTTCAAAACCTTAAAAATGATATGACAAATAAAATGGGCACCATTTTAAACATTTCAACAGAATTATAAACAAGAAAGATTGTTCTGCAAGAACAAATAAAGTAAGAACAAAAACAAAAAAATGAATTAATGAAAAAAAAAGAACAATAGACATTTTCACAGTTCCGATAATTTCATGCACGCATATTTAATAGTATGCCATGATTCTTTAAACACAGAATCGCATGAAAAAAATAAATACACATATAAATTAAGGTAATAACCTTGAAAGAAACAGTTGTTTACTTAAATTTTTTTTTGTTGTTTTTTCATAAAACAGACATTGATTTAGCTTTATATAAGTTTATTTTAACCATTTAAGTATATTTAAACCATTTAAGTCTAAAATCTATACAAATCGTTAGAGTCTTAAAGATTATCTATCAAAAAATCTAAGCCCGATCAGCTTGGCGTATAGTTATCTGGTAATTTATATACATAAATAAGTATTTGAGAAAAAAAAAAAAGAGGCCCAAAAAAATTTTTTTTTTTTTTCTTGAGATATTTTCCTTTTGTTTTATTTCCAAATAACTTAGCTTATAAAATATTTATTATGTTTTGCATTTAAATTTAGCATTTAAGGTGATACAATGTTGAAAACTGTAATTAGAACAACTAATCCTAAGGCAAATATAATACTTTATAGTTCTGGGGTAGAACAATATACAGGGGTATATTGTTCTGGGCCCTTGAACAGCTGGGCCCCAGAACAATATACCCCTGACTCCCCCCCCCTCTCTCTATTGCCACATACGGTCCAATTTACCAACTAAGGGTCCAATTTGCCAACTAAGGGTCCAATTTGCCGACTAAAAATCATTGATGGGGGGGGGGGGGGGGTTACACCCCCCACACACACCCCTATCGCGCCGGCCTTGTATATATATATATATATATATATATATATATATATATATATATATATATATATATATATATATATATATATATATATATATATATATATATACATATATATATATATATATATATATATATATATATATATATATATATATATATACAAGGCCGGCGCGATAGGGGTGTGTGTGGGGTGGGGGTGGGGGGGGGTGGCACACCCCCCCCCCACCCCCCATCAATGATTTTTAGTCGGCAAACTGGACCCTTAGTCGGCAAATTGGACCCTTAGTCGGTAAATTGGACCGTTTTAGACTAGTTAGTCGGCAAATGTCGACCCTTTCGATATAGGTTAGACAGTAGTCATGACAGTCGGTATATTTTGGAAAACGAGGTTGTAATGGCACCCCCCCCCCCACATGACACCTACTCGTGCCGGCCCTATATATATATATATATATATATATATATATATATATATATATATATATATATATATATATATACATATACACATATATATATACATATATATATATATATATATATATGTATATATATATGTATACATATATATATACATATATATATATATATATACATATATATATATATATACATATATATATATATATATACATATATATATATATATACATATATATATATATATATATACATATATATATATATATATATATATATATATATATATATATATATATATACATATATATATATATATATATATATATATATATATATATAATATATATATATATGGCCTTAGAGAGGGGGGGAGGAGAGTGAGGGGTATATTGTCCTGGGGCCCAGCTGTTCAAGGGCCCAGACTTGTAAATTACAAAGTATTATATTTGCCTTTTTAAATATACTGCATTTGGATTGGTTGTTCTAATTACAGTTTTTAACATTGTATCACCGTAAATGTTAAATTTAAATGCAAAACATAATAAATATTTTATAAATTTTATAAGCTAAGTTATTCAGAAATAAAACAAAAGAAAAATATCTCAAGAAAAAAATTATGTAGTAAAAAATATACTTTAAACACATTATTTGGAAGCATTTATAGTTTGTATAATTCAAGTACTTTAGATCATTTGCAGAACATTAAATCACTTGCGGTATTTTAAAATAAAAGACAAAGAATGCCAGAAAATTGTCTATTTGATTCTACAGTTTAGTTTATTTTTATGTTAAAGTTTAATCAGTTGTATATGGAGTTTTGTTATAAAGTATAAAACATTCAACTATAAAAATTGCTTTATTTAATAAATTATATGACACTTAAGATCAGTGATGAAGCGAATGTTTTTGCGACCGGCCCAAAAATGAAATAAATGCTCTTTTTTACAATAAAATTAAAAAATTATTACTTTTTATGTTAAAATTGGTTTCATTTTTTTATTTGCTCCTCAATTTTTTTGGACTTTTAAAACCTTCGCGACAGGGGCTATTTCCACTTTCTACAGGCTATTTCCATTCTCCCCTCACTACGCTAATGTTTAAGAGTGTTTATTGCACATATTGCTTTATAATACATAATATCGATATATCAATGACATATCTTTAATATGGTATATTATATCATATAGAAAATGTTTTATTTACTGGAATGATAATTAATGCCAATTTATATAAAATCTTATTTAGTAGTCAAATAAAAAATGAACTACCATCACAAATCTGGATCTCAAAAAAGGAAAGAAAAATTGTTGAGGTTAAAAAATGTAAATGAAAAACAAACTCTACTTCAAAGTTATGGATTTTCAGTGTCTTTGAAAAAGAAAGATTTAGAAAATGAATATCATAATGTAAAAGCTAATTTTAACAATAACGACAACGTTGTTGAACAAGCTGCAGATTTAATTAATGTGACTGACGACTTTCCAGATCCTGATAACATAGAAAATAAAGATGACATTGGTGCCCGGCAATATTTTAGTTTCTATCAACAATATCTCTGAGAATTATAAATCAATGTATTGTTTTCCTTGTTGCCTTTTTAGCAAACTACCAACAACAAGTCGCTTACGTTTAATAACTATATCTGGGTATTGTTTTCAAAGAAAATGGAAAAAATTACATGACAAAATTCCAGAGCATCAAAACAGCAGCAACCATAAATATTGTTATATTAAATGGTGGCAATTGGAAAAAAGTATTGATTCTAATTCCACTGTCTATATTATGCTGCTGTAGACCATTAAGAATCAAGCATCACACTGGAAACAGGTTCTTCGCCGAATTTTAGATGTCATATTGTTTCTAGCTGAACGAGGTTTGGGATTTAGAGGAACAAGTGATTTAGTTAGAGTTGCAGCAAATGGCAATTTTTTGGGCATTTTAGAGCTCTTAAGCCATTATGAGACTGTCTTGAACAAAGTGATGAAGTTGCAGAAATTGAAGAGAAGACAACAAGCAAATTAACTTGCACCGGAAATACAAAATGAGTTTATATAGTGTTGTGCCAAAAAAGTTAGACATGATTCTAAGTGAACAAGAAGCAGCAAAATATTATTCAATACTTGTTGATGTAACCCCTGATTCAGCACATATGGAACAAACCGTATTTATATTGCGTTATGTTTATTTAAATGAAGAAAATAATCTCTACGAAGTTCAAGAGCAATTTCTAGAGTTTTTTGACTGCAATCAAAAAACGGGGAAAACTATTGCTGAATTATTTTGCAGTTTTATTAAAAAACACAATATACCAATGATAGACTGTCGTGGTCAAGGTTATGACAACGATAGCAAAATGAGCAGTCAGTATAAAGGAGCACAAGCAGAGATAATTAAAGAGAACCAATTTATTCTCCATGCCAATTTATTCTCCATGTGCTTGTCACAGCCTAAATCTGTGTGGTGTCCATGCCGCAGAGTGCTGTGCAGAGGTTATAAACTTATTCAGTGTTGTGCAAAAGACTTATAACTTGTTCAGCTCTAGCCCGCAAAGATGGCAAATTTTAAAAGAAAACATTAGATGCTCTTTGCATAGCATGTCAGATGCACGTTGGTCAGCCAGGATTAACAGTGTAAAACCTTTTGCAGAACATATTCCTGGTTTAAAGAGTGCTATCCAAGACTTAAAGAAGCTAAATCTTACTGCTAAGACTTGATCAGATATCAAACATATTGAGAAATGCTTGGGTTCATTTGAGTGCATTATACTCGCAAGCACTTGGTTTAAAATTCTAACAAGCATCAATTACAGAAACACAGTTCTGCAAGCCAGAGATGCAACTTTAGATTTGGAGGTTTTAAATTTAAAAAGCCTAATTGATGACCTCTTATTATTGAGAAACAACTGGGATTCAATTTTAAATGAATGTAAACTTGTTGCCAAAAATCTGGGTATGGTTTCCAATAACATATTCCCAGAGAAAAAACGCAGACAAAAAGCTAGATTTTCAGATGAGGAACAGAATAATAAATTAGGCAACACCAGTGCAGAACTTTGTTTCAAGCGCAATGTTTTTTATGGTCTTTAAGACTGTGTGATTGGTAATATGAATCGGCGTTTTGAAGCAGCCAAAGATCTTGAGGAAACATTTGGTGTTGTATGGAAATACATGACATTAGATAAAGATCTGCTGCATGAGAAAGCTTCATCTATTTGCGTTAAATATAACATTGATGTTTCTCTTGATTTAATAGATGAGTTAGAACATTTAAAGACAATTCACGCATCAAATCTTGGCATAATACAATTATTATAGTTTCAATTATTAACTCGATGAGTTGAAGCCTGATTCTTTTTTCCCAAACATTTTAATTGCTCTTAGAATTTTTTGTACACTTCCAGTTACCGTTGTATAAGCAGAACGCTCTTTCAGCACGCTTGCAAGAGTTAAAAATGTTTTACGTTCTACAATGCGTCAAGATCTTTCTAATTTGGGAAGACTTTCTAATTTGGGAAGACTAGTGATTGAGGCACCACTTGCAAGGAAACTAGACTTTGATGCAGTTATCGAACTTTTTGCATGTAAAAAATCTCGCAAAGCTTATTTTGGTTAACTGCCTTACAATTAAATACAATTATTTGTTTTGAACACTTAGAACTCAAAATATTCTTTTTTTAAAAAAGAAAACCAAAGAATATACTTGCTTGTTTGTAAAATTCTCTTAAAGAAATTAGAGTCTTTATTAATACTTTCATTTTAACTTACATTCTTTTTATTTATATATTATATCAAGTTAATTACCTATAGTAAAAATATTAAAGAAAAAGGTTACTTAATTAAAAAGCTTTTTATTAAACTTTTTTTTGCTAAATAAACTTAATTACTCCACGCAGCGGCCTTGCTTGTCAAGGTTCGTGTTTCTGAGTTAAAGAGTTGAGAGAGGGTTGTACCATGATTAACAACATAAAATAAAAATAAAAACACAAAAAAATGAGTAGCCTCCTTGACTATAGTGGCCCCTCAGCCTTGGGAAGGTAAATAATGTGAAAAAAAAAAAAAATTCTAACAAATGCAACTTGTTAAAAAAATGAAAGGATTTGTTGACCAACCTAACTAATTAAAGACAAATCTAGTCATAGACTTTGAGATTGATTTTGATTTAAGTTAGACTGAAGACACGTCATAGATTTTAAGTTTGATGTTTTCAATATGGGTATGATTATTAATGTAAAAAAAAAGGGGGCAA
>NC_061157.1:50263242-50303242 GCF_022113875.1 Hydra vulgaris
TTAGAATTGTATTCTAGTGAGTATATGTCAAAGAAATATTAAAAATTGAAAGTACTTATGAAATTATTTGCATTATGAAGAAACATTAAATGTAAATATACAAGAAAATTTTATTCTGCCTTATTGATTTTTAGTTCAGACTCATTGCAGCCTGAACAAATATTAAAATATACAAACAATAATTTATTTAGCATTTTGATGGTTTATAATCAATCATGTCAATGAGTTAACTGTTCTAAAAAAAAACACTTATATTCTGCTAAATTTTTTATACACATAATTTACTTAGAAAATTTAAAAACATATATCTAAACATTCAACACATTTTTCTAAAAGTTTATATAAAGTTTATTACTATACCATTTTGTACAATGTATACTAATAAAATATAATAAAATGTTTTTTCTAAAAAACTTTGAAACTACTTTCCTGGTAGATTGTAAAATTACACACTGTGCAAGATGATGAAGTTTTAAGTTTTACCTCTGTTTTAATTCCATCAAATACTTTAGCAACTAGTTCAAAATTATCGTGATCAACCAAAAATAGTGAACACCTACCAAAAAAATTTAAAATACCATAATATAACATAGAATTTTTTTTGTTATATTATGCTTTAATATACCCAAAAAACTTATACTATTAAACTCTGTATATAATATTTATATTGCAAAAAATGGGATACTGTTTTGGTTTATTATACAAACTATTACTTGATACCAACCTAAAGTAATATTAATTTTTGGATTAAATAATTGCCAAGATAAATAGTAAAAAAATTTCTATTTCCTATATTTTTCTTAAAAAAATTTTTTGATAGTATTTGGTCAGATTTTTAAGGATCTTATGCAACCTCTACAAACGCTTCAAATTACCTCAAATTTTTAACAAATTTTTGTTTTAGCAGGTGGATAGAATAGAAAATTAAAAGAATAGGAAATTCCAATGTTAAAACCTTAAAAACCTTAAAAATCAAACTTTTGCCCAATCTCTATAGGTTAAGTATGTATACATATATATATATATATATATATATATATATATATATATATATATATATATATATATATATATATATATATTAGGGTAGGCCAAAAACAAAAAATTTTGAAAATTTCCTGTCTTTAAAAAAATATGATCCTTTTTCACATATGAAAACTGTTAAAAAAAATTAGAAAAAAACATTGGAAAAAAACATTATTAAGTGCTGCCGAATTTTATTTGATTATTGGCCTAATAATATGTCAAAAATAGGTATTTGTATTAAAGTGAAAACAATAAGGATTTGTATATTTATAGCAAATATTTGTCATTAGAGGCTATTTAAATAATAAGCAACGCATTTTTGAGTTTTTTTAGACTTCCCCATGTAACATTTTGTGACATGTTTATCAACTCCACCTCCCTCCCCCCCCCCCCCCACTCCCTCATCTTGTATATGCCGTGATATTATTTTTAAATAAAATATATGTTCAAGTTTGTTTTTGTTTTTTTGCTAAAATTTTACTTTTTCCGCTATAATAAGAATTGAAATTAAAAGTTTTTTTGTCACGTCACACTGTAACTAACCACCCTCTCCATGTAATATTTGTTAAAACTTTTGAAACCCCTCCCCATAAGACTGTCACGCATTATTTGAATAATCCCCAAATAGTTCTTTTTCCAAATAAAATAAATGTTATGTAATCAAGGCATTATATCATTTAAAAAGGGGTTAAAAAAGCAGTTATTACTTGCATTGTGGTAAATCAGTAAACAATTGCTTCTAATTATAATTTTTGTTGTGATTTTCAACCACTTTAAAAATTTTACGGTCTTATCAAAGAGCACCGGGGAAGACATTTAACATGAACTTTATGCCTCCTTCATATTTGATGTCACAAAACTCGCTCAAAGGTGGATTCGAACCACGGAACCCTTGCATCTGAGGCAAGCGCGCTACCACTGTGCCTTGGCTGCTCCAATTTAATAGTTTTAAAATCTATAAAGTATCAGTTGTTGTATCTTTTTGAAATAATACATGATAGCATCCGAGTCCAAAAAGAGTTTTCATAAATTTTTATTGCAAACATTTTCATAGATTGAATGTCAATTTTTTAACTGAATTTTAACAAATCATTTTTCCTACTTATTTCTCTAGTTACAACCAGGGCCAACAACTAGGGTTTCGAAGAGGGGCACAATCATCAAATTCTAAAAAAAGTCTTCTGTATCTAGAATTTTCTTTAAAAAAAAGGTCCTTTAGAAAAAAGTAGCAAAAATTTGTGGAATTGTCACTGTAAACATTAATTAGTAGAAACATTTGTATTCTTTCGAGTGAACAGAATATAAAATTAAAGTGCGCTTATGAAAAAAATTGAATACAAAAAATTAAATAAAAAACAGCTTCCATTCCCACAGCCAATCTATTGACCATTTGCCATGTACCACAACCTTTACAAATTTGCACACGCCATAGACGAGACATATTTTCAGAGTATTATACTCTTTTTGAAGTAATCTTATATTCTCCTATATATTTTTTAATCACTAAATATACTATTTTTTAGGAATTTTTTATGTATTAAATATTGTAATTTCAAATTATATTAATAAGCTATTATTAGCAATGTAATTTCAAATGTTTTTAATGTGCTTGCATAAACAGAAAATAATTGTATTTAACTGACTTCATAGAATTTGTTTTATTTATTCTCCATAACTATTTAAACCTCTCCCTGTTTTTAATTAAGTAGGTGAGAGCAGGTTAACAAATAAGGTTTGTTAAAAAGTAAGCATACAATAAGAATAATATTAGTCTTACTTAGCATTTTAAGCACGTCATTCAAATTCTAATTGCATTGGAAATTCATTGGATTGCAAAATAAATTTGTTTATGTATGGTAAAGTTTCCTATACATTATTTATATTATTATCTTGATATATTCTTACTAGATCTCAAATTGTAAATTATTGTTTTTATTTTAATCTTGCAGTATTTATGCTAAATAAATATTTAAAAAAAAGAAGACATTTAGATTAAAATACAAGAATAATATAAAAAATAGATATAAGCTTAGACAATTAAAAATATAGTACACTGGTGTTGTTTACATTATTATATGTTTTCCACATTTTTTTACATTTGTTTACATGAAAAAATAATGGAAATATGCCATTATTAGTAATTATTAAACCAAACAAATTAAAAAATGGAACAGATGTAATGGAAGTTTTGTGTTTTGGATTTATTCAAATTACTCAAACTAAAAATGAAATTCGGCAGAACTTAGAGATGAGCTACACAAACACTTTCATAACAAAAAATGATTTTTATATTAAAAGGAACAATATTTTATGCAGCAACTAGTAAAATTGATTGTTTAAAAAATTTGTGGGACTGTGGCCTGCCCTAATATATATATATATATATATATATATATATATATATATATATTATATATATATATATATATATATATACACACATGTATATAAATACATATATATGTGTATATATATTTATATATACACACATTACATATATATATAAAATCTGTAGTTTTATTTATAAATAATATATGTAAATACAGCTCTGTTTTAATTTAAATCATTTTAATTTACTTTAATTCATTGAGCACTCTCACAAAGATATATGCAAGCACTAATACGTATACGTATACATATATATATATATATATATATATATATATATATATATATATATATATTATATATATATATATATATATATATATATATATATATAAACATATACAGTTAGTTCACAATAACTTGCAACTCCAAAGGACCAAGGAAATTGGTTCAATGAATTCATGTTAAGTCAAACTTTGGCTGATATGAGATATTATTTTGAGTTAAGGTAATTTTTCTTTAGTCATTGCTAAAGTATATACATTAAGTTTACATCATTATTTTACACCATTATTTTACACCATTATACTAATAATTCAATGAAAGAAGTTACAGACTGTATTCTGGCGGTATATTCAAAAGATAACATTCAAAAAGTTTAGCGAAGCAATAACTTCCTTATTATTTGGTAATAAAACTGCGTCTAAAAGATAGCGGTCTTTTATTCAAAAATTCTTTAAACTATTAAATAATTATTTTTTAGAGATTTTATCATGATTTATCTTTTAAAAGTTTTATTATAGCATTATTTTACATCTGATAACAATCTATTTTCTTATTCAATCTTTACAACGAAAGTTGTATTTTGATCTGAACAGATCAGATCAATATCTTTAATTCCCATACAAAAAGTTTGAGTTTATCCAAATTTTAAGTTTTATCTGTAATTTAAAAAACAATTATTTTGCAATTAATTTAATGTTTTTAACTTTTAGACAACACAGAGGTGTTGGACGAAAGTTAAAATTAATTAAAAGTGACATAATTTGTTTTCAAAGAATCATTTTTTACCTTCTGTACTCATAACGTCAATAACTTATAGAACTGTGTATATATATATATATATATATATATATATATATATATATATATATATATATATATAACTATTTTTAAGATACAATAAAAATAAAAACCACTATACCTTTCAGCTTTTGTTAAATTCCTTGCCTCTTCCATGATTTTATTAAGCAATGTTGATATGTCATCTATTGTTTAAAAATAATTTTAAAAATTATTGTAATACTTGAACTTGGTATCTTCATTTCATAATTATTAATTCACAATTACATTTGAAAATTAAAAATGTTCTAAACACTCTCCACAAGTCTAACTTTGTTCTAATATAACCAAAAGTCTATATAAGAAATAAACATACAAAAAAATTTAATCAATTTTAGGGGTCAATAAGATTTCATTATTTTGTGAAATATATTATTTAGCTCACTAAGGCATTTCATGATATTTTAGAAAAAATCAATAATGATCCTTTTTCTAAGCAACTCTTTTAGAATACCATATAAAGTAATTGCTTATATTTTGTCATCAACAAGTAAGTTTTTTTTGGATTTTTTTTAGAAATTACTATTTGTATATTTGCACTATACTAAATGTAGAAGAAAAGATAAAAATGTTATTAATCAGCATTATTAGTTTTACACAAAAATATCCTAACTTGTACCATCAACTAACATGCATTTTACAATTAATAAATCAGTAACTTTGTACCAAGATTAGCCACAAGCTACACAAAGTTACAAAGCTTCAATGAACAATAGCTCAACATATAATTAAAAATGAAGCAACTGAATAGTTATTCTAACCATTATAATTCTAACCATGTTTCATAGACCATGAATTCTAACCATGTTTCATAGACCATGAATTCCATCCATGTTTTATAGACAATGAATTCTAACCATGTTTTATAGACCATGAATTCTAACCATGTTTCATAGACCATGAATTCTAACCATGTTTCATAGACAATGAATCAATATTTAAAGTAGAGTTAAGCTTAAGATAAAAAAACATTTAAAAGTTATTTGAAACTGTTTGCTATTGAGTCTTTAAATAATACAACCTAACAAGTTTTTCTTTTTTATATCCACTTTTTTGTATATTTATTTTTTGTTTTTCTAGTAATAAAAATTTGGGTGTCAAAAAATAAAAAACAAAAAATGTTGCACATAAATTACCACAACTTATACCCATTTAAAAGACAAAAATATTTGTTAAGTGAGAGTGTGGAAAGCAATGTTTCCATATACTTTTAAACATATTCCCAAAAATATTTAAAACTTGTAAATATTATAAACATAGTCTTACCTAAATTACTGAACAAATTTTTGGATATTTCAAGAAGTGCCTAAATTATACAAATGTAAATAAAATTAAGCTAGTATTTTAAGCATTTTACTGCTATTGTGTTTACTTTGATAATACTAACTTTTCGTGTCCCTTAAAAAATCCAGATTCGTCATTATTAGAAAATTGTTAAATATAATTATATATAAAAAACACACAAAAAAAACCAATTTGTAAGGTAAAAAATATAAAAGCTGTATAAAACATAACATAATAATAAAATATTATTAAATAATAAATAATTATGTATAAAGAAACAGAATAATTTAGTTTATCTTTATTAAATGAATCCTTCTTTTTTATTTTTCAATTTTAATTCATTTGAAGTTATTTTCATGTCTATGCTAGTACTAGAATCTTCTAAAATAAAGTTGAAATATTCTTGAATGTTTTTATGAATGTCTTTAAAAATAATGGATGTTTTTCATAATTTAAAATGCTTTCCTATCCTTTTAGTATTAATATATATATATAATATGTATAATACAACTCATGGTCTCATTGAAATGACTGAACTAATTAGAAAAGCACTTGATGATAAATGTTTTGCATGTGGTGTATTTGTCGATTTACATAAAGCGCTTGACACAGTGGATCATTCAATTTTGTTGAAAAAATTAGAATATTATGGGATCAGAGGCGTACCGCTTAAATGGTTCACTACATATTTAAACAATAGAACACAATTTGTTTCTATTAATGACTCAAAATCTACCCTTGTAAAATGTTTTAATGATGTTCCTCAGGTTTCAGTATTAGGACCACTGCTTTTTCTTCTTTATATTAATGATCTTCATAGATCCATTAAGTTTGCTACTGTTTACCACTTTGTTGATGATACTAATCTAATACTAATTAATAAATCTCTTAAAAAAATTAACAAACACATTAACCATGATCTTGCAAATCTAGTTCAGTGGCTTCGCTTTAACAAACTTTTTCTAAACTCTAATAAAACTGAATTCATTATCTTTAAATCAAATAAAACAAAAACCTTTAGATTAAGTGGCAAAAAAATTGAACCTGTTAACTCAATTAAATATCTTGGTATAAAAATCGATTCAAATCTTTCCTTTTTATCCCACTGTAAAGACTTAGCAATGAAACTAAGTAGATCTAATGATATGTTCGCCAAAATTCGCCATTATGTTAATTTTGAGACACTCTTGAACATATACCATGGTATTTTTGGCTTACATCTTAGATATGCATGCCAAGTATGGGGGCAGTCCCATCAACAAGCTGTTATTAGGTTATCCCACCTCCAAAACAAGGCTTTAAAAATTATTCATTTTCAGAATACTAAATTTAATCCTAATGTGCTCTACCTAACTTCTAATGTATTAAAACTATGTGACTATATTCAACTTTTAAACTGCCAATTTGTCTGGAACCACCAATACAATAACCTACCTTTAACTTTCATTAATTTCTTTTCCAAAAGTGCCAACAATCGTTATCACCTACGTTCCAATAGTAATTTAAACCTGCCTGTCTCTAAACGCCGCTCTCATAATTACGGGCATAAATCCATAAAATATCAAAGCACTACAACTTTGAACAACCTTCCTTATGAACTAAAAGCTCTCAATTCATTCTCAACCTTTAAAACCAGTTTATTCTGCTTTTTATTAAAAAAATATAGTTAATGTTTATAATTTCTATAATCAAATTTTGTTGTCTTAATATATATATACATATATATATATATATATATATATATATATATATATATATATATATATATATATATATATATATTTTTTACAATTTCTATTCTATATTTTTTATTGATTATTGTTATTTTGTTATTTTTACTAATATTTACTATTGATAATTACTTTTAAATTTTATTATTACTAATACTAATATTGTTGTTATTATTGTTATTATTATTATTATTATTGTTACTATTGTTATAACATCGTTATTTATATTGCATCGTTATTTTATGTTATAAAGTTTATTATCGTTATTATATATTGTTAAAATTAACATTATATTTATTTTAATTAGATATTATTAACATTAGTAGGTGTTTACTTTATATTAGTATATTTACTATTTGTAAACATCCTTGAATGTAAAACCTTAATTCAGAAATAAATGATTGATTAATTGATTTACTTAAATAACTAGTTATTTCTCCAATATAGTTACAATTACAGCTAACACAAGTAAATTTATATGAGACATATGACTTTAAGAAAATTGTATGGTTGTATTAATAAAGTAAACAAATTTAATGTTTACTGGATGGACACAGAAAAATCTGTTCAACTTTAAATTATGATTTTTCTATAAACTTTTTATTTCTACCTTTTTTTAAATTAAACCCCATTTCATTATCTTTAATTGTTGTAGATACCAAAATAGATACCAATGTACCAAAAAGATACCATTGTACCAAAATCTACATTTATAGATTTCATAAATAAGCTTACTTCAAGATTACTCAAAGCATCGAAAGAATGCCTGAAGTGGAAGTAAGAAAATATACAAAGATAAAGTTGACTCAGTTTTCAGTTCAGTAGCAAGAAATTTAAAACAGTCACAGAAAGATCTAAATTCAAGAATTCACATGCATACGTCTAAAAAGTATTGAAAAATGAAATTAAAGTATTTCATAAGATAAAGAAATTTGCAAAGAAATTGGTAAAAAAAATGTCAGATAAAAATATAAGACAACAAAACATATTGCAAGACAAATTTTTCACAACATCCTGGTCAACAATTGAGAACAAAGATAAACTTCACAACTTTCTGATCAATAATTGAGAAATAAGATAAACTTCTCAACTTCCTGTTCAACAATTTTACCATGAAAACAAAGGTAAACCTTTCGATGATGAACTTGAAATATTTGACAGGAAAAATTTGCATCGAATTTCCTTGCGTGGCAAAAAATTTTCAGCTGTAATATGATGTTTTTTTGATTCACCATTAAGATGACATTGATTGCTGATCTCTAAACCAAAGAATGCCTTCAAATAAGACTATTTTCATTCATAAAAAAGTCTTTTTTGGCCCAATCTAGCTGCTTCTCACTTTTCTAAGAAGATATGATAATGTGAAAACCGTTCCTAAATATGTGAATCTTTCTAACCATCTAATTATCGTAAACAAATTTAATTTATAAAAAGTTTAAAATAAAAAGTTTTTATGGTTATAGAGAAATCTTAACTTAAAGTTGATCAGACTTCCATGTGTCCACCAAAAACACTTTTTACAATAAAATTTTTTACATAAAAAACTAATTTTATTACCCACCTGGGTGATAATAGCTTCTTTTTTACTTATAAAAATTTTTTTATTAACTCAAATTTGAAAAAAAAAAAAAAATTACATAAAGATTTTTAAAGCTATTAATACTTAAAAGTTAATAATTTAGATTTTATTGATGGAAAATTATATTTATATATATATTTTGTATATATATATATATATATATATATATATAATATATATATATATATATATATATATATATATATTTATATATATATTTTATATATATATATTTTATATATATATATATATTATATATATATATATATATATTTTATATATATATATATATATTTTATATATATATATATATATATATATATATATATATATATATATATATATATATATATATATATATATATATATATATATATATATATATATATATATATATATATACTTTATATATATATTAGGACAAATCACCTTTTTTGGTATCGAATCGAATCCGAATCGAATCAGGTGTTGATTCACAAATATTGTGAAAATTGTTCCTAAATATGTGAATCCTTCTAACCATATAATTATATGTGTATATATATATATATATATATATATTTATATATCGAGAAAAAGTCATTATGTTTTGTCCAAATATATGCAAAGAACAGATAATTAAAAAAAAAAATGAAATTTGAGGAAAAAACAAGTTTTTTGAGTACAAGGAAACAACTATAGGAAAAAAAATTTGCTGATTGCAAAGCTATGCAAGATTGTGTTTTTGTTGATGGAATAAGTGATGATAACTTGCTTGTGCAGCAATGTAGTAGTATTTGTAGAAAAAGATGCCGTCTTACAACAATGAAACAGAGTCTCAAGCAATACAGCTAGAACTCATCCAACTACATTTACGATTCACTTTCGGACATTGTCTAAAAAAAGAAAAAGTACCATTAAAAGAATTTAGGTGATTTAAAAGGTAGAAAATGGAATCAGGAGTAAAAAAATGACAAGTAAAATATACAGAGACAATCTTAGCAGATCAATCATAAAACAATAGTATAAGGTCTGCAATAAATTGTCAACCTTAAACTATTTTTGATTGGCACAAGATCAGCACAAAATTTTTAACACAAAGGTTTTACTATATTAACATAGAAATAAGGTTGACAAAAAATCATGGACCTTAGACACTTTTAGGTCGCCATTACCAAATGCCAGCCTTATTTCTGAAGGCTGATATATACAGGTGCATGTGTATGTGAGTGTGTTTACATTTTTAATATATACTATTTACTATATATGAAACAACTCACCCTTAGTAAACAGCATAATAAGCCTGATTAGTTAAATTTCTTACTGAGTCCTCTACTTTGAATCTTCTAAAATTACCATTTATCACTGACTTCTCATGGAAGCCATAAATACTTAGCATCTGGTAAGATGCTAAGTATTTATTTATTTTTTTCTCTTTATTAGGCTTGCCATTTTCTCATTCCTGATTCCATTCTCTAGCTCTATAGAATGTTAATATTGGTAAATTTTATGGATTACAGTAGTCATATTTGGGCTGGTTCTTCTAATAAGCCCCCCTCTCTTTTAGAGTCCAAGGTCCAAAAATGCATTGTAAATATTCTTTACAAATATTACCATGGTTAATGCTCAAGTGAACTAACATTACTCGCTCTATCACAAAAAACTCAGCTTTATGCAATACTTCATCAGAGTTGCATCTTTTTATTGTCACTGTTCCTTCGTACTAAAAAATTTTATTTAACTAATTTTTATTCTCAAACATCAGTGCTTTAGAATTCTCTTTTGTCTTCATGTTTTCCTGATTCATACTCATTTTTTATGTCAACAATTTTTTTGTTCTTTAAACTCTTTACTTAATTAGTGGTTGCTTGTTGTTGGGAGTAAATTAGTTTAAAAAAATCCGATAAAATATCAAAACAACAAGAAAATGCTGTAAAAAGAAAAAAAAATACCAAAAAAACATCAAACATATTTTTACTTTGCTTTGTCTTTGAATAACTTCTTGACACTTCCAATCCAAAGCATTACACAAAATGAACTTGCAATTTTCAATAAAATTCAATACAAATTCAATATCTGGCATTGAAAAACTAAACATCAAATCACATAAACAAAACTTGATACTATAATTATAAAACTAAATGTTTAATATTTACAAATACATTTAATTTTGATACCTGAAAAAAACTAAAACTATTTAATATAAAAAACAAATTGAAGAATCTAAAATTATTTAAACACATTTACCTCGATGTCCCTAACTTATTAAATAAACAAAAGAAGGCAATTAATTCTTTGTCAGGTTCTTTAAAACAAGGAGCCACCAAAACATTTTTAATTTGAAAATCTAAAAAAAAATTGCTTTTCTTTGGTTTAGTTGATTTTTTGAAATTGGTTTAGTATTACTTATTTTTTTAGGGTACGTGGCTCTGCGTTTAAGTGGTTTGAACAAATTTTTTATATGCCATTTATTTATTCAAGTATGACATAATGAAAAAATTGATTTATTATCTAACTATTTTATATTATTGTAAAAAAAGCATGAGGATATCAGTTTTATTTTGATTTGCTATTTACTTTTAGCATTTTTAGACATTAATAAAAAATAGTAAGAAACTAGGACTTAATACAGGCCACTGAATCTAGGCCTCTTGATGTAACATTTTAAATATGAGATCTTTAAAAATTTTAATCTAATAAATTCATTACACCCTGAAAACAAAATAAAAAAATTCTATATTGACACAACAAACTAATATCACAAATTTCTTCACTTTTATCATCACAAAATGTTGTTACTTTTAATTCATGTATCACAAAAAAAACTGAAAAAAACTATTTCTTATGAAAACATTTTGCTATATTTAAAACCAACAATATTAAATTCAATTTTCAACTAATTACTTACGAGCAATAGTAAATTACTTTCAAGCAGTGGTAACTTACTTACAAGCAGTTGTAAATTAATTATAAGCAGTTGTAAATTACTAACAAGCAATAGTAAATTACATACAAACAGTAATAAATTACTTACAAGCAGTAATGAAGTACTTTCAAGCAGTAGTAAATTACTTACAAGCAGTAGTAAATGATGAAAAAGTACACTTAGATCAAAGTTGTAAAAATAAGTTGATCAACAAACGATTGCAAAATAATATTTTTATCTTGAAAATTTTAATCTCGAAAAAAGGGACTGTTATTTGTGTTTAGCTTGCAAAAAAGGATTTTCTAATTATTTTTTTTAGATATGTATTTGTTAAGCCATTATAAAACTGTTTTTAGATATGCAATTAAATATTACATGATTCTTTTGTACTAGTTAGTTAGGCCATTACATAAAACAGTGTGTCAATTATGTTTTTTGCACTTCACATGCAAATAGTTATTATTTCTAAACCCTGAAGCCTCAAACCAGTCCTATTTGCAAAAATAAAATTAAAAATTAAGCAAAGAAAAAAATTTACAATAAACAATTAAATGAAGATATTGTGAAATGATTTTGAAAGATATTTAAACATAATGATAGCCAAAATTTATTGAATTTCCACTTTTTTAAACAAGATATTTGAAACTAAATGCTTAAAATTTAAAAATTTTTTAAATGTTCAAATATCAATATATCTTTAAATTTGCAATTGTGATGATAAAATAAATATATTATTCCTTAACTATTAAAATTTTATATCTCATAAATAAAACTAATATATAATTAAGCAATTACCTATATTATAAAAAACTTGCAAATTCTTAAACTCAACAGCAATCGGAGAATGCTGAAAAAAAAAAAAACTCAATGTTAAAAAATATCTTTAATTAATTTGCAAACAACATTTGATATTGTAAAAAAAATATTTAAAAATAATTAAATAAAAACTTTTAAAATACTCAATAAGATTTTTATAAACTTTTTTATTATATCAAAATTAGTTTAGGTATCAAAATTTATTTCATAATTTTCAACCTTATTTGCTAAAAAATTTGAAATTTAATTTGTTACCTTAATATTAATTGTTACTATTTTCTATTTACCTAACTTTAAAAACAGAATTTGACTTAAAAATTTTTTTTTTTATGTTAAATATTTTCATGCAACTTTTTTTAAGATATTATATGAAATTTTTATGTGAAAAATTTCATTTAAAATCTTAAAAAACGTTGCATGAAACATAAATTAATAGATCAAAAGAATCGTTATCTCAAATTCAGCAAAATTTTACAAATTTATAAGATATAGTTGAAGCAAGAGAGTTTTGACAAATGAAAAAGCTTACAGGTGTCAAAGCGAAATAAAAGGCTTTAGGATGATTGAACCACTCATTGAAAGCACTCTTTGATAACTAAAATTAATAAAATTATTAGGTTATTTTAAGGTCTTTACTTATCTTTAGTAGCTTTTGATAAAACCTATCTCAGTATTTTTTGATAAAAACATACCTCAGTAGTATATTCTTCATCAACACAATGTTTATTACCAAAGCACTTTTTAAAAAAATTAGAAAATTCAAGCATATTTATAAGTTATTCAACATTGTAAATTAAAAATTATTTAAAACATAAAATAATTAAATACCGCAGAGGAGAGCTCATCATTGTCTTTATTAATGAGAAGAACTACACCAGACTCGGCTACTATTTCCTTTGTTAACTAAAAATGAATTATTTTAAGTTACTTAAACGCAGTATTACTGCACCTTTTCAAGATGTAATTGAGAACTTGAAAGTTGTAATTACGAAAAGTAAGATGTAATTGAGAAGGTGAAAGTTGTAATTAAGAAACCTTACATGTAATTGAAAAAATGAAAGTTGTAAATAAGAAATTGTAAAATCTAATTGAGAAAATGATAGTTGTAATTAAGGAAACATGAGAAGATTAGTGTTGTACTTAAGAAAAGTAAGATGTAATTGAGAAGATAAAAGTTCTAATTAAGAAACATTAAATGTAATTGAAAAAATGAAAGTTGTAAATAAGAAATTGTAAAATCTATTTGAGAAAATGATAGTTGTAATTAAGGAAAGTATAAAGAATACAAAGTTCTTTGTATTTTGAATTTTGCAGTCCTAATATACTTTGTAATTTAAGGCTGAAAATAATAATATATCAATAAAATATAAAAAGTTGTGAAAAAGACATTTGAGGTTTAGGCGGTAACTGAAAAAATCCTATTGGGTGTCAATTAAAACTTTCTTTTATTTTTGTTTGTGAAAAATTTAATTGAGATTTCAAATGAATAATAAATAAAATAAAAATAGTTACATTACTGTATTGCTGGTGCATACAAATGCTAAATTTGATATTATTAACTAATTAAAATGCATGTTCAAAAAGATCTTTTATAATGACCTTTAAGCTTACATTGTGAATTCGCTATTTAAAATAATGCATTCTCATTTACATATTACGATTTCTTAATTACAAATTTAGTTTTTCTAATTACATGTTGCAATTTCTTATTTACATGTTGGGTTTCTCAATTACATTTTAAAATTTCCTAATTACATGTTATGCTTCTTAATTACATATTGCGACTTCTAAATTACATGTTTTATTTCTCAATTACATCTTACTTTTCTTAATTACAATTTTCAAGTTCTCAATTACATACTGAAAAGGTGTAACAATATTTGATAACAAAGAATTGGTAATGTTAATATCAATGTCATTACATTTATACTTCTATCTGGTTCAATTTTTAATACAAAAGTTAACAAAATAATTACCTTAAACTTTAATCAACTGCTAATCACTGATTACAAAAATTTTTGTAATAACTATTATAATAAAAAACTAATACTGTTGAGAAAAAAAAAACAAGAAGCCATCTCATCATATGTTATATCCCACAATAGTGTTACATGTTAAGACAACTAGGTTTTCTTATAGTTTCCTTTAAATAAAATTCATTATGTAAAAGATTATTAAATGTTAAGAAAAAAAATGCAAAAAAAAATGTCTTGAATAAGAGGATGAGTAAAAATGTTACATTTTATTACATAAAATATTATGTCTCGGTTACATAAAAATAACAGACATAAAAGTAACCAAACCATAACATATGTTATGTCTCATTACATAATGTTGTTATAAGAGCAGGGCCGACGCCACCAGGGACATTGTTAAAAAAAAAGTGGGGGGCCAGTGCTGGACAATTGTGCCCCTACACTTTGAAACCTGTGTTGCAGCTCTGAGGGGTGTGTCTTCATAATCTGTATCTAACTTTTGAAACAAGTAGTAAAGCTACTTGGGTACTAAAATTGAATCTGTATATAGTATAGGCCAAAATACAGATTTAACATTAGAACATATTTCCAGTTCTAATGACAGTAAGAAAAAGATAAATACCACAAAAATAATAACCATTAATATGACTTGGCAACCCATGCCAGATCATAGGAGTACCAAATTGTGCAGGGTAGCAAGTATTTAACTAATTGCCAAAACACAGAGAACAGTCAGGGCAGCAATATTGTGATGTCCAAGTACAACATCAAGCTTTCACAGGAAGGTGTGCGATCACACGCCAATATATGATCAGGCAAATAATATTTTGCTTAAACCATTTGACAACGGCCATTTCAAAAAACATTTCAAAATGCGTAATTACTTACTAGCATGTATTTTTATGGAAACATATTTTTAAATCAGTAAAAAAAAACTATAATTTAAATTAAGTATGAGTATTTTATAAACAATCACTAGAAGTAAATAGTTTCTTTATTTTAAGGGTTTCCCGTAATATTATATAAACATTATTAAAGATAAAAGATTCAAAGTTTATTATTCCAAACATAATTAAAAACATGATTTAAATAAACTTAGTGTTTTAGTTTGTTGAGTTTTATTTTATTTAAGTTATTATTTTATATATTTTATATATATATATATATATATTTTATATATATAAGTTATATATTTTTTTGTGTGTAAGTTTTAGCTTTTGTTAAGTTCTTTTTATTTTCTCTTAAAAATTTCTGTTAAAATTTCTTTTCTTTTTTAAAGTAAAGTTTTTTTTTAAGATAAGTCTAAATAAGTTTTTTGGTCATTTTTATTCCTTATAAACATGTTAAAAGCAGTGGTCAAATTGCCAAAACAAAATATTATTTGCCTGGTCATATAATGGTATACAATCGCAAGCCTACCTGTGAAAGCCTGAACATCCACTTTCGAATCAAAATAAGTAGCATACAGTTTTCAAATACATTTATTAATTTGTATGTTTGTTTTTTTTTCTATATTTGTTAGAAATATATCAAAAGTTGCTTCTGTCATTCTTATATAGTTGCACAAAGACAAAGTTGATATTTCAAGACAAACATTAACAAGTAAAGCAGAGTAATAAGAAAGCAGACAGATATCATAAATACATTAAAAGACTGACACCAAAAAACTAAAATAATAAATCAAAGCAATTTCAGAAAAAGAAAACTGAGGTTGTAATTACTTTTTTATGTTTTTTTTTCATGTTTTTTCTTTAAAAAAAAAACCCTCAAATTTTCAAAAAAGTTTTAAAGACTCAGTGAATATTGCTAATGACTTTTTATAATAAAGTAAATACTAAATAAGAATGAAATATTAAAACACTATAAATTTGCTAATGTCAAATGGTTGTTGCTCAAATAATGTTGTACATATAGTGTCAATCAAACAAAGTTCTATAAATAACTGTCAATCAAATAATGTTCTACAAATAGCTGTCAATCATAAAATTTTTCTTCAAGTAGTTTTTAAACAAATAAAAAGATGTTATACAAATAGCTGTCAATCAAATGTTCTACAAATGGATGTCAATCAAATAAAACAATGTTGTACAAATGCTGTCAATCAAATAATGTTCAACAATAGTTGTCAATCAAACAATGTTCTCCAAATAGCTGTCAATCAAACCAAACAATGTTGTACAAATAGTTATTTCTAGTTTAATTCATCAGTTTATGAAAAAGTTTGAAAATAAATTTACCTTGTCAATTAGTCTCCTAGAAAGTTCAGCTATATCTTTTGTAAATAATGCACCTAAAAACAATAATTTAAGAGGAATTAGTAAAAATTAATATTATGAAACAAATGGATGAAAAAATTCACTTAGAATTCTTTAACACTTTAAGCAAACCAAAGATCATACTTTTAATTACAAACATTTTTTAATACTAATACATTTTTGCATTAAAATAAAGACTTTTACATTAAAATAAAGACTTTAGTTAAAAGTTTTTAGGCATAAAAAATAAACTTGAAAGAATTGAAACCTATAATGCTAAGATAAGGGCTTTGTTTAAATAATAGAAAAGATCCTGATTTGATCTTACTCTCAATAAAATGTCTCATACCACAATTTTTCATACACAATATTCTATCAAGGTGTAAATTGGCACTATTGACTTCAAAATATGAAAATAACTGAAAACTAATTTTTGTTAAAGTTTTAATCTGATGATGCAAATTTATATTCGAGTTGACATCAATAAATTAAGAACAAACAAACCACTATTTTTGCTATTTTATATGTTTTTCTAAGCAAAATAGAATAAGTTACCAGGTTCAATAAACAAATTTCTTCAAAAATTAATTTAAAATTAAAACTGAGTTTCATAAAGCTGCACTAAAATACTCTATACTAATAATTATAACAGTAAAAAAAACTATGGCACCACATTTTTTACTAATGTTTTGATTTGATTTATTTTATAATGTTAAAGTAAGATGGTTTTCTTTTTTTAATTTCTTTTTGTCTTTTTTTATTTCTAACTTTTTGTTTACAACTTAATAATTATAATTTTTACTATTAATTTGTTTTAAATTTCTTATTGATTTTATTTTCTGATCAAATGGAAAAACTTATTTCAAACACATGAATTTAAAAATTGTTTTAGATCCTAAAACAAAATTTATTAATGTAACTGTAAATAAAAATTGATGATTTTTTATTTACAAAGATGAAAACTTTTTGAATGATAAACCAGGGGATAAAATTTTTGATATGTGAAGTAAAATAAAAAATTACTTGTTACAACAAAAAGGTGGTTACAGTACGATAAAAAGATTTTAATCTTTCAGATTTTATTAAACATGATTATTTACCATTCTGGTTGGTTTAGAAACCAACCAGAAATTTTATTTTGTTTAAATTGTTTTTAAAGTCTATTTTAACTGGAAAGTTTTCAAAATTATTGAATCATTCTTTTATAATCACAGTATTATAAAAGAATGAAGTATTCTGTCAACCATTTTCTTGCTTTTTAACTCCTTTCTCTACTTCCTAGTAACTTTGAACTTAAATAATAGTTGCCTGTAGCTTTTTTGTAAGGAAACTCGTTTAAAAAAAAGTTTTAAAGAGATTTAAAAATCACATACTGAAGATCACAAAACAAGCATTGAAAATTATATAGAGAGCAATAAATAGTGCAGGCTGAATGAACTGACTAAAAAAACTTTTATAAATATATAGTTATACTACTACGAATATTTCTAAATTATAAAACTGATGTTTTAATGCCTGACTCACAAAACTATCTTTTAGATTAAAAAACTTTTAAAAGTTTAGCTTTACCACAAGCTGACAACAGCAAGATCATGTGAAACAGTGAGATCACAGAAACTGCTCATTGAATACTAAAACTGGGAAACAAACAAACTGTGAAAATCTATTTTATTTTAAAAAAAAGCTTTGTTTGCACTAGTTGTGGTTGAAATGCTGCATAAGCTTAAACATGCAATTTGTAAATTAGGTCACCCTCTTACTATTTTAGGTCACCCTTTCACTATTTTAGGTCACCCTTTCACTATTTTGCAACAACTAGTTGTGCTTGAAAACAATTTTGTGAACATTATCTAGCATAAACTAGAATTTTATCTCACAATATAACTTAAACGTGTAGGCAAAAAACATGCTCAGGTTATAGGCTTTAAATATTTTTTAATATGAATTTAAAATTGATAAAAAGTAAAATGTAGTCTTAAAAATTAACTAAAATATTATTTTAGTCAATTTTTAAAGAGTAAAATTTTAAAAAGATATATGTGAAGATGTCATAAAACTATATGACTTTGTAATAAGATGGTTCTTAAAACAAATTTGTCAAGAAATATCTGCTCTTCTTCCTAAATTTGCTTTGTATAATGAAACACCATCAATTTTATAATAAAAATAATTTTAGATCAAGACCATTAAACATCAGATGGGTCCTAATTCTATCAAAAATGAATATATTTTTTTACATGTATGTCAAAAAAATCAAAAACAATATCTCCCAAAAAACGATTTAAAAACCATATCAATAATAATTTTTTAGATTTATGTTTAAAAGCCATGGTAAAATAATAACCTTTATATAAAATTTTAGAGGAAGGAGAGATATTTCTTTAAAATATCATTTTAAGAGCCACTCTACCTTGTTACTAGAAGTCTGAAACGCCCTGTGAAACCAGCATTATCATAATTTTTGAATAACTTTTTGATCAAATTCTATCAATTCAAATCTATCATAAAGTATAAAACATTTGTTATCTTTTTACAATAATTTAATAAAATTGCAACAATATTATATAACAATATGCAAATTATATTTTGGTTTAGCTTTTACGATCTTATATTTATAAAATAACATGGTAAAATAACATGGTAAAATGCTAAAAATAAATTTTATGTGCACTAAAATGCTAAAAATTAAATTTCATGTGCACTTTTTTGACACATATTTATTACTATATTACATGAATGTAAATTACTATACTGGTTTTTACCTGGATTCATTTTTTAAAGTTTGCAAAAAAACTCTTCCTCTTTTTAGAAACTTTGGTTTCTAAAAAAAAATATTTTTTTTTTGCATTATACATAAAGTATTACAAAATTAAAAAAAAAAATGCATACCTGCCTGTGTGTGTGTGTGTGTGTGTGTGTGTGTGTGTGTGTGTGTGTGTGTGTGTGTGTGTGTGTGTGTGTGTGTGTGTGTGTGTGTGTGTGTGGTGTGTGTGTGTATATTATAATAAAAGAGAAATCAGTGTTCATTTGAACAAATATAAAGAGCAATTATAAATTAGTAATAATTAGTAAGTTATATAGCTAAAACAACATAAACAATATCAGTAAAGTTAATGCTACTTAAAAGTAAATACCTTGAAAAAATGCTTAATATCAAAATTTCTCATATTTCTTTTGCATCCAACTATAATAATTAAATTTATTTATTTTGTAAAGAAAAAAGTTTATTTTGATATGTAATTTATATAGAGATTCCTCAAATAATTTTGTGAATTCTGTTAAAATTTGAATAGTTTTAAAATAACAATATTAATTTAAGTACTTTTAGCGGAAATTTGCTTTTGGTAAAGATTGGCATATTAAATGAAATGTTGCATATCTGAAACCTAATTTTCAAGGTTAGTGCAAGACCATTTGGTGTTTTCTATTTTAAAAAGTATTTAAATACATATTAAATATTGAAATCATTTTTAAAAAAACTTTTTAGAATACTTGCACTAATTTATCGTAAGTATTTGTAAGTACATACTAATTTTTACTGATATTTATTATGTAAGTAACCTTGGTAATCTGCTAATGCTGCAAAGTTGTTAAAAATCCGCGGAATTTTATTTATTTTTATCAAAATAAAAAATGAACGTCATTTGTACAACGTTTGTTGTTTATAAAAGAGCTAAGTTATTTAAATGCTTTTTCGATGATTGGTCTAAATGAAAATCAACATTCTTTTCAAATAATAATTTTTTTTCATCAAAATGTATTTATAAAACACACGATACGAAAGCGAAATATGTAAAGAAAAGTCCTACTCAAATATATAAATAAAAGTACGTTTAAGATTACCCATATATTCTTTGACGGGTCACAGGTGTACAGGCTGCCAGTAATTTTTTTGTTTTTTTGTTTGTAAAAATATATTTTTTTCAAATTAAAAATATTTTAAATTAAATTAACTTAAAACAATAAACTCTATAACTTTAGAATAAGAGATATTGGATTTGAAAAAAATGTTATCCAATTCTATAATAAGCTTTCATACATATATTTAATAAACCAATTAAACTATTGTTGTTTGAGAGTCAAAAGAAGTTGATTTTATAACAAGGTAGAATACAATTCGTTTTATCCATTTAGATTTTTATGACGCATAATATAACATATCTACAACAAAAATCCTTTCAATGAAGAATGCTGTACACTAAATCCCGTAAAGTGTATGCAAGGTCTTGAATAAAAGCTAATCAATCAAATAAAGGCTAATCTGACCCTAAAAAGCATTTTAACATATGTTTTAAAGTAGACATTAAGTATGCAAACTTTATAGCGCTAATAAATAGTACATTAAAAATATAAAATTTTAAAAAATAGTGAAAAAGTTTCATGGAAATATCAAAGTAAAACGAGTTTTTAAGAAATCGCTAATCTTAAAATAATTTCTTTAAAAGAATTAAGAAACCTGAAGAGAAAATTTTTGAGACCAACCTGTTAAAAAGTAATTAAAAATAACTACGGATTTTAAATATGTTTAAAGTACTTAAAAGTAAACACTTAAATATGTTTAAAGTACTTAAAAGTAAACACAACAAGTAAGTACGGATGTTAGGCGGAAAACTCTACAAATTTTTAACTTAATTCATTAATTTGAAAATTTATCCATTTATCCACGGTTAAATACTTAATGTATAAAAGATTTTATTTTTAGAGTTACCTTTTTTTAAAATGCTAAAATAAAATTTAATTGATATTAACTAATAAAAAGAGTGTATCAAATTTTGAATGATCCTTCAGATCATTCAAAATTTGATTAACTCGCAAAAATGATTAACTCGCAAATAATGCATCATTAACAATACTGTCTCCTAAATATACAGTGGCGTCACAAGAGGTGCAGTGGGTGTGGTCTGCACTGGGTGGCACCATCACGACCTGACAAAGAGAGGTGACACCAAATGAAAAAAAACGCAAGTATCACAGAAGATCTGCTCCTTTTTTTTGTAAATGACCTTTTTTTTTATTTTTCCTTTTTTTTAGAAGTTTTTAGATATAGAGATCATTTTTTTAGAAATTGACGATTGTACCCACAAACCCGTGTGTCTAGAAGGGTGACACTAAAAATTTACCGCACTGGGTGACACTAATCCCAGAGACGCCACTGTGAATATAGAAAAATAAACTTTATGTTATCATGTTGCTAATGTTTTATTGTTACTAATTAATGTTACTTAAGGATTTTTTGGTATTCTTGGATATAAAAAAACAACTATTAATTTATAATACATAAATTTATATATTATTATAATAAATTGTAATAATGAATAACACTATTAAATTAATGTCAGTCAGACAGCATTAATGAAAAAGTTTTTAAGTTTTTAAAGAGTTGGTTGGCAAAATTTTTAATTTGCCACAAAAAATACAACTCTTTATGATAAGGGGTCTCGATCTCCTCGATGGTTTTTTTTTTTTTTTTTTTTTTTTTTTTTTTTTTTTTAATCAACCAACTGTTCCGTAAAAAGCTGGTGATCTTTTGAAAAATGAGCTTTTTTTTCTTTTGTGTAACGTTTAAAAAAAGTTTTGCTTTTTGCATAAAATTCAAAATACGTCTTTTTAAAAAATCGTACACATTCTTAAAAAGTTATCGATACGTTGTTTATAATACACTATTTAAAGTTTTTTTTTACTAATAATAGACAAAAAGTTCTGTTATTTTTGTATTTTACTCTATTTTTTTTTTTTTTTTTTTACGGAATAAAAAAAAATTTCAAAATGTGAAACAAACCATTACCTAAGTTTTACTTCGCATAATTGAAGCTGGAAAAAAATTGGCTGAAATAAGTAAGATTAAGAATAATTTCAAGCTATTTCACAGGTAAACTGCGCTGTTAAACAAAACACACGACTTTAATTGAAGTTCTCAATACTCGCTGTTGTGTTATTTATTAATTAAAATTTTATTAAACTAAAACATAAAGAAATTCAATAATAAATGTGCATCAATAAAGCTTCAAAAAGAATTTATACACATAAAAATAAATTTAAAAAAAATTAAAGTCAAGTAATATGGTATTAAAAAAGTTGTGTAGGCGCAAAAAAGCTTTTTTATTTTTTCATTGATTTCATCTGTCACCATTTGCCCACTTCACGCAAGAGCGTGCCTTTTACAATTTTTTAGTGAACCTCTAAAAATTTATATTAGTATTATGGAATTAAAACTGGAAATCAGTTTTAAAACTATGTTTTTATTGTGTTTTTAAAGTTTCTGATAAATTTAAATCTAGTTATGTAGAATTTAAGTTTAATTTAAAAATCAAAAATGTTTTAAAATTAGTTTTACTGTATGTTCAATTATTAGTGTCAATTAAAAGCTGATCAACTTTTTATAAACAGATGGCAAATTTAAATCCATATAATATAATGAAATAACTAATAAAGTAAGCTAAATAACGAATTAAAAGTAAGTACTTCAAAAGTAAAACTCTATAATACAACATTTTCGATGTTTACTTTTAAACAACTTTTTATAACATTAAACTTGAAAATCGTAAGTCTTTAATAGTAAGCCTTTAATTGTAACAACAACAAAAAAGTTTATTTAAGCACGTTTTAAATTTTACGTGAGAAGGATATATATAGTGTAGAAATTTCTTCACAGAAAGATTTTTATTCATTTACTTTACTTTTTTTATTTACTTTTTAATTTTTATCTGTGTGTATGTGTGAGAGGAAAAAAAAGGGGGGGGTAATTGTTTAGATCTACTTCAACTTATATGACTTTTTTTTACAAATTTTACGCTAAAAACTATTTTTGAAACCCAATAAACACTCTATTGTCGCTGCTATTGTCAAACAACTATAACTTACCTACCTGAAACTTTTAACAACATCAGCTATCAACAATATAACGTTTTTATGTAAAAATTTGTAAAAAACAAACTAACTTCTGCCTGTCTGTTGAGTGTTTTTTTTTTTTTTTAATTTTTTTTATAATTAAAAATCAAAATAGTCGGGTTTTTTTTTTATACGATCATTCATGCGCACCACAGGAACTTTTGAAGTTTAAGATATGACATTTTCAGGCATTGAGTAGTCTTAAGTAAGTTCATGCATATGTTAAATGAAAATATTTTGCATAAAATTGTATTAAATGGAGCCTCGGAACAAAAAAATTAAAAAAAAAACACATCCTAAAAGTAAGGGTTAATAAAATCTTGAACAAAACCCCATCAACAAAATATACTTTTTTACTAAACTTTTTTAATTTTTTTACATTTTTTTAAATAATATCTTAGTGTTTGAAGGTTATGCTGGCTTGAAATTTTAAGCTTCCTCATTGGGATTAAAAAAAAAAAGAGTTAAAACTCAAGTTGGAAGTTATTCTCTCTTTTAGATAAAGTTAATTAAAATATATAAAATATGTATAAATTCTATTGAAACAAGATTAACGCACACATGCAATGTAACAGAAAAAAAGAGAAAAATGGATCAAGAAACTAAATAATGAAAAAAAAAAAAAATGAAAAAAATGGATGAAGAAACTGAACAATGATTAAAAAAATTCTGATAAAAAGATTAAATTTTATTTTTAATTAAATGATGAAAAATGTTATATCAAATTTTTAGTTTGATGATAAAGACACGAAAATTCCCTGCGACACCTTAGAGAAAGCTTGAATAAAAAGGAAAAACAATGAAGGTTGCAACAAAGAGAAATTAAAGTAACCAAAAAATATTCTAGTCCATCTTTATAACTTCGTTTCTAAAAAAAAAAAGCTTATTTAACATTTGTAGAAAAAAAGAAAACTTTTACAAGGTAAACCTTTAGTAGGCTTACCTAAGTAACTACGAAAAGAACAACTTTTTTTTACTAAAAAAACATTTATATACATTTTTAGAATATTAAACCTTTAGCATAAAAGAGCCTCATTTTAGCTTTTTTTTTCTTTTTTTTCTATATCTAAATTGGTTAAACAGACTAAGATAACAAAAGGTATAAGAGTTTATCCAAATTCAAGCCACTATCACCAAATTTCATTCAGGCGTATTTAACATGAACATAATAGTAGTATGAAAAAACATTACCAGCAATTATTCTTTTAGGATGTCAATAATATTTCAAAACTAGTAGAATGCCCAGACATTAAATCAATAGAGTGTTATAACTCTATAAACTATCCGTCTGGCAGCTTCATTGTAAACAATAATTAAAACAGTTTTAAACTTGAACTTTTATCTGTACTTGATTTAAAAAACAATACCCAAAAAAAAAAAGCATAAAGTATAAATAACAAAATTGTAATATTGAATGTAAAAAATATTACTTCATATATTCATATTAAAAGTATAAAAATTCACTTTTTTTAAATTTTCTGTTTTTATATCATCAGCTTCTTCTGAATAATATAAGTTAATGAAAGAAAAACATGCAGCTTAATTAAATTCTAGAACAGAAACTAACCATGTAAAACCAAGAATATCAACTAAGTTCATCAGAACAAAGTACTGGAATTGAAAGTATGTAAAAAAATTCAAATTCATTTGAATCTATTTTTTGAACACCACCAAATATCTTCAATCAGTTAAAGGTACTAATAGTAGAAAAATTCTTTATAGAACTTGTATACAATGTTCTAGTAAACTAAAAATGTGCCAAAGCAGTACCTCTATTATCAGGAATTATTTAAAGTAAAAATACTTTATATTTGGATATAACGCTCAAATTGCGATATTTTGCGTAAAGTCTAAATTTATTTGAAGAAGTTTAATTTAAATTGTCAGATTACTTTTAAATACAAGTGCGACATTTTTTTAACTCAATCTTCTCTAACTTGGGAAGATAAATAAATAAAGATGCAATAAATCGCATTGCAATTACCTAACTAGGCATTGGAGTCGTAACTATTCGCCCGCGAATCCTCTTTTTACATTTTAACTTTGTCCTAGATTTCGCTAAAAGATTTTGAAGTGCTTATAGCCTTATGATGACTAAAATTTATATCTTATTGTAAGCATCTTTAAATAGCTTAAATACTGTTTGACTACTAGGTTGTTGCCAATTGTTGCTATGAGCTTGCATTTCAACAATTTTAATTTGGTTCCATGGTTCAATTTATGACCATGCCTAACAATTCTATCTATTGCAAGAGTCATAAATATCCATAATGCTTGTGGACGTTAAATTAAAGAGGAAACTCTTTTAAATAAACATTTTGATGTAAAGAATAGCGTAGCGACAAAAAATAGGCCTCCCCGCAAAATTTTAATCCGGGCCCCTAAATTACTTTTCTGCTATCACCCTCCTCCCTTCCCAATTTCTTGACAAAAATTATACATAAAAAAAACAACCTTATTTTTAAATTTAATTTTGATTTAATTAAATAGAAATCAGTATGTTACACTATGCTAGTCAATAAGCTTGCATAATGTAACATACTGATTTCTATTGTTGGTGCTATAGACTAGTGTTATAGATCAATTTGCCTAAAAAGTGTTATAGATCAATATGCCGCTATAAAGACAAGAAAAAAAAAACAAGAAAAAAAAACTAAATTTTCTACTTACTATATTCGTCATTTATAAATATTTTACAATGTTCTTGTTTTACAACTTTTATCAACATAATTTATATAAAAATTAATAACGACAAGAGCAAGGTTTTCTATTTACTATAGTACTACTATAGTAAGTACTATAGTAAGTAAAAAATCTAATGAAAGTTTTTTTCTTGTCTTTATAGCTGCAAATTGGTCTACAACACCTTTTAAACCAAGCGGATTTTTTTATTCGGATTAGGTTTTAATATGCGGAGTAACCCAAGGATCATACTTTTCTTTGTTTTATTAACCTTGGGGATAAAATATTCGCAAACAGTACAATTTTTAGAATATTAATAATATTAAAACTTTGATCCGCGATTTTATGCAGAAGTAAAATATTTCAGTTGATTGATGCAATAAAGTTTGATATTGAATTGTAACCACCTGCTATAACTAAACAATTGAAATTCACTTTCGGGAAACGGTTTTGAAACTAAAGTTCTTCAAGTGATACTAAAGCGGCCCTTATATTAGTATTATTACCTCATATAGCATTTAGAAACAATTTTAAAATAGAACTTTTTTTTTCTTTTTTTTTAATGTTGATTTAGGTGCCCCAAGAAGTCCTTACGGTCTTATCACAGAGCACCGCGGAAGAGCATTTAATAGGAAGTTCACGCCTCCTTCCTAACCGATGTCGCAAAACTTGCCCAGAGGTGGGTTTGAACCGCGGATCTTACGTTCCTGAGGCAAGTGCGCTACCACTGCGCCACGGCTGCTTTACTACTTCTCCAAAATATGGTTACTAAGTCCAACATATGGTTTGAGCAACCATAGGGTGTCTGGATGTAGGAAACGTGATATGTTAAAATTACCGACAATAAAGCAGCCATCATAGGGCTTCCTAATTAAGCTATGAGCTCTTTTGAAGGACTCTGTGATATATTATATTAAATTAGCATCATTTGGTCTAAGTATACCTAGATAAGTATGTGTTTATTGTTAATTTTTACATATACCAAAACTTATTTGAAAAAAGTTTTATAGAACTAACTAACTTCATGAGAGATAAATACATCAGTAATAAAGATAGCTACACTGCCACCTCAACGTTCGTCTTAGCAATCTTTTTTTTAAAGTGAGTTATTGTTTTAATACAATAACTTCAATATTGTTCTTTGCTTTAAAACCTTATTTTTAATAATAATGGCTCTTAATAACTCTGGGCCCTCCCGCGGCTGCGGGCCCTGTGGGCCCTTCGTTTAACTACTGGATGTTAAAGACTTAGATTTAAATTAAATAAAAATTCACCAAAAGTATTCAAATTATGTTTTATTTAAATTCAAACTTATGTATATTAAAATTAAATATGTTATGCCGTTTTGTATGTAAAATTAAGTATGTTTTTCCGTTAAGTATGTTATGCCGTTAAAATTAAGTATGTTATGCCTGACTAAGTGTTTAATTTATACTTTGTAAAGAATGATTGGTGATTACTGTAACCATGGTAGCTATAACAAAAGTGCAACAATTATACAAATATATGAAATTAAAAAAATTAAATTTTTTTTTTTTGTGCTTCAAAAAAATGTTTTGACACCGTTTGCATTAAAGAGATAATTTAAATCATGCTAAGTTTTTTAACTTTAAAAATTATAATAAAGTGTTGAAGAAATTTGGAACTGTAATTGTTTTGCAATAGAAAAACGCTTTTTATTTGTATGAGACAATGTTGCATTAAATTTGTTTGTGAACATAACCTTTGAAGGGATTTCTAATAGAGGTTCTCAGGGATCAGTAATAAAACAATCTCCATTAAGCTCAAATTTAACCACAATTACTTTTGCAGATGACATGAAGTTATTTATATTTTATTTTCGAATCTTGTTTTAGAATATATACAACGATCTAGTAAGAATTTCTGATTGGCTTAAAGCAAACAATTTTTTTATAAAATAAAAAACTTTTGGTATTATTAAAACGAAACGCATTTTTTCTCATCTAAATCACATAAAACATCTACAACCAAATCGAATGCCACGATATTTATTGACAATACACTTTCCAAAAAATTTCTAGTCACAAACTTTTTAGGTACTTATATTGATTAAAATATGTCATAGAAAAATCACATCAGAAATTTGAGGAGTAAAATATAAAAGAGCATTGGAATTTTAAACAATGCGTGAAGTTTTCTAAATGTACACTTTAATTAAACTATATTATTTGTTCATTTGTTGACTCATTAACTATGCAAACATTACGTGAGATATTACTATTAAAAGTATGAATGAGTTTGTTGAATTGAATCTATTTTTAACAAAAACATTATGTACGCTTTATAAAATCAACCTCCTCGTGTCATTCTTCTATCAATTGAAATGAAAGTCTTTAATATATATGACCTTGATATTTTTAATGTTATTTGTTTTATGTTTAAATGTAAAAACAAATTATACATGTATAATTTGTTTTTACATTTAAACAAATTATACATGTATAATTTGTTTTTAAATTTAAACATAAAACAAATAACATTAAAAATATTAAGGTCATATAGTGTGGAATACATTTATCATTTTATCAACTGCAGTTTATAAAATGATAATTTTATTTTAAATGTATTTGCTTCGTAATAAATTAGTTTGGAAAATTTTACTTATGAGTTTATATAGCGCTCTTTCAAATAAAAATTAAAGGAAATTTTTTTTTATCATATAATATTTCTAGAGTAAAACAATGAAATATTTATGGTTATGTTTTTTGATCTTAATTATTAATTAATCTTTTTTCAAATTTTGAAAAAAAAAAAAAAAAAAAAAAATTTTCTATAATTTTAATAAAAAGTTTTAAAATAAATATAAAAATTAATAAAAATAATTTTTTCTCATAAATTGTTTCAGTCAAAAAAAGGGTACTAAACTCACGGGAGTAAAATTTGCAATAAACTGAAAAAGTATCCTTGTATAAGTTTATACCAGAAAATATTTTAGGAAATTTTTTTTTTCAAAATTAAACTTCTAGTAAAAAAATTATAATTAAAAACGGAAACGGTGAACTATGGGCTATTGAACTATGAAATATTTATTATAATTAACTATTTATTATAATTATTTATTATAAATAACTATTTATTATAATTAACTATTATAATTAAATAATTAACTATGAAGTAAATAAAAAACGCAAATTGTTAATTTGGTAAATGTGGCTTTATTAATTAATGAGTTTAAGGTAACTAATGAATCTCTATAAATTCATCTTATAAATTTTAAATCAATTATTATTAAATTTTTTTAAATATAAATTGTTCCTCAAAAAGATTTGTTCGTAAAGAAAATAAAAAAATTATACACCAAAAAGCAAGTCGCATTTGCAGTGGCCAAAGTACGAAGCGGCGAGTTTCAGAGCCAACGATACCAGGGGAGCCGGGGGCACGTGCACTTACTTTTGTTCTTAAGGACCTTTTTTTTCTTTAAAGAAATTTCTAGATATAGAGGATTTTTTTTTAAAATTGACGATTGTGCCCCTCCATTTCGAAGCCTCGTCGGCCCTGAGTTTTCACTCAACAAAGCTGCAGTTTAATACAAAGACAAATTTCTGCAATTTATCAAAAAATGCTTCACTTTAAAGAATGCTTCACTTAAAAGAATGCTTCACTCAAAAGCATGCGCCACTTAAAAGCATGCGCTACTTAAAAGAACACGCTACTTAAAAGCGTGCGCCACATTAAAGAATGCTTCATCAAAAAAATACTTAACTGCAAGTAAAACTTTTTAGCTCCAGTAAAAATTTTACACACATATAAGATTTCTTTGGATTTCAAAATACTGAAAATTAATCAGTCAAAATTACAATTGCTTATACGTTTTAAACGTCGTAATCTCATTCTTCGTCTGCGTTATCTCAACCATTAGAATCTATATAAGAGCCAGCATCAGCAACTATACCATCTCTGAATCTCCACAAACAACATCTAGTATCAGGATAAGAAGCGATTCTACGAATAAAATAAAAGAGGGAGGGTGAATCCTTAAAAGAATAATAAAACAAAAACTAAAATTCACCCGAATGAATTGTGTCAAATACCCGACTATGTTCATCAAAAAACTGACAATAAATGAAAAACATTGTCTTTGGGGAAAGGGAGCGTTCCACCCCCTCCCCACACACACTTACACACACACGCCCTTAAAATCGCCTCTGATCAGAATACGTCTCATAGAATAAGCTCCAAAGTTAATTCAACTGCAAATAACCTTTAATATAGTAATAAATCCAGTTATTCAAAAGAAAGCTTAAAAACAATTTAAACGAAGTTAAAAGCAATTCATTGGCCTAATCGCTTGTCGCAGCTTCGTCAAAAAAGTCAAAAGCGGATGGTATCAGTGCGAAAGTTCAAAATCTTTATGTAACATAAAATAAAACTTAAATATAGCTCAAAATTCGCTACAACTTAAAAAAAAGAAATTTTTTCCTTAATAAAAAATAATTAAAACTCTAAATTGTTTCCTTTGACTGCATTTTAATTTATTTAACAAGTATCGATTTTTTTATAGAAGCAAATTTAAATGACAGATATTTAGCTACCATTTAAATTAGAATTATCCGTCATTTTTTAACGTATTTTTATCCCAGTCCATCATTTCTGTGTTTTCAAGTAATACGTTGTGCACAAAATTATTTTTTTCAATAAAAATTTTTTTTCTTAAGCAAAATTTTAATTTTATACATTTCATTGATCTCTTTTATTTTATAATATGAATTCAAGGGCGCCATAAGCATTTTTTGGTCTTTGGAATAGCTAACTTCCAGACATAGAGCAAACTCCAAACATTTATATGTTTATACTTATGTCAAATAAGGATGCTTTGCAAAAAAATTGCGATGATTGGAGCTTCGGAACAGCCCCAAAATTTTGTCCCCCCCCCCCTGCGCCAAACGTGAGAACAACAAGTTGATGAAATATTTTTTGTACTATTTTCAACTAGACTTATATTCATCTTTTTGTACTATTTTCAACTAGACTTGTATTCATAAATTTTAAATTTGATAGTAAAATATTTTAGCGTTCAAAAATTATAACCATACAAAGTTTAAGCCCCCCCCCCCTTCTCAATTTGAGGGGTTTGCAAATTTTATATTGTCATAATTGATGAAAATTTATTGTTTGAAAAAGTGTCTTTAATATTAGTTTAGTTTTTACTATTTACTCAGTCATTTTTACTATTTGAATAAAAAGTATTGAGAAATAAAACAGACCTACAATATAGATCTGTTGTTTACATTTACACTTTTACATTACAGTTCTTCTTTATATAATATAGAAGAAAACATCCATTATCAGAACATGTATATGATATATATTTTTTTCTTTAAAAAGATAATTATTTGCTAATTTAAAACGTTCTAAATTTAGATTATCAAATAGATTTTAAGGTTTCTAAAGTATTGCTAAATACAGTTTTTCATTCTGAATCTAATGGAGATTTTATTTATAACGTTTAAAAAACTATAAAGTTGTTTGATAAAAACTGAAAAATGGTCATATTTTGTGTATGTCGGTAACATTCCGTTTAAGTCGGCACCATTTCATTTATGTTAGTAAAATTTCCCTTACGTTGGTCAATAAATATTAAAATAATGATCAATTTTCTATGTGTTTTCTTTCTCAATTACTTTTGTCAAAAATTAACACAGTAATAATCTACGTATTTACTTCCTTGTTAAACTCTCTTTGATTTCTACAAACGGGCATCATTACACATTACATAATATTTATAACATGTACACTTATACCAATCATGGTGCAAAGTTAGTCTAACTGTCATAGTATTTACAAATCTGATTCGAGATAGAAAAACTACTATGTATTAGGCAGTTTGCATGGTGATTCATTCCAGCAGTTTAAGCAATTACGAAGAACACATGTATTAAATGGTCATAGAACTCATGTGTCTTTATTATTTATTTAAATATGGAAAGAAAAAAATATACGATGTACTGCGTGTATTCCAGTAGCTTCACTAAAATGCAGACAGTCATTATTTTTAAAAAAACAGGATTAATTATTTTCAATAAATCATATACTGACAAATCAAAATTGAAAATGACAGAAGTATTTGAAATCTAGTAACAGAGCCAGTAATACAATCAGCATTGACTATTTAGTTTTGTTAATTTTTTTGTGTAATATAGTTATCCACTTCATTTTTCTATTGTTTATCCGGTAAGAAAGAGCTTTAAACTTTGATTCTTTTTACATTGATTATAATGGTGACTTTAGTTATTTTTAGTAAAAATATATAAAATCGATCAAATATCGCTTTTTGTAAAATTAATATAAAAAATAGGTTTTTTATAAATTTTTTTTTTTACATATTCTTGTAGAAAGCTAAATTCTTTATACAGTGAAAAAAACTCCCATAAAAAAGTATGTTTCCTATCAAAAACAAATTAAATTTTCTAAATATTGACTAAAGTTTGGCTAAAATACCATAGAATTTTTTTTATCAAAATAGTTTGTAAAAACACAATCATTTCAAATAATTTATTGATATTTAAATGAAGATTCAGTAAAACTTACATAAGTGCCCTGATTTCTCAATTTCTTATTGTAATTTCGAATTGGTTTTTAATTAGTTTTTATCTCTGCAACCCAGCACCCTTCAAAAATTAAATTCAAGTAATCAGCAATATTTAGCATGAAACATGTAACATTGAAATTCAGAAAAGAAACATTTGACGAGAATAAAATGTCCAACAAATGTTTTTTTTTTTTTTTTTTTTTTTGCAGTTTAAAAAAAAAACAAATTATTCTGTTACCTAAGGCGCGCATTTAGCATATAAATATTTACAAATAAAATTAGGAAAAGTTGATTTAGAGTTTTGTTTAAGCTTTAATAAATTATTTAGAGTTATTTGGTTAGCATACCATATGTTACAACTACCATTGAAGTATAATTTAAAATAAAAGTTTCCGCCTTTTGCCATAGAATCTTTTAATTTTGTTATTTTAAAAGATTTTTTTTTGTTGAAATTTTGTATTTATCTACTAAAATAACAGAATATAATGAGATATCAGAGCTGATAGCACAGAGGAAAACTTGTTTTGTAATAATAAAATATATTTAATAATTTTACAATACATTATTGATCGGTAAAAGGAACTGTCTGTCTGCGATAAAATGATTTATTCTAATCTTTTTTAAAATCGATAGGATCTAGGTTTTAATCGGGATGATCAGGAATATCTTGGCTTTACATTGAAAGATCTAGGCCATATTATTTCCTAGAAGATATAAGTCTTGCTAATAAAAAACAATACTAATGTATTTTAATCTAATAGTTGAGGAAAACTCTGAGAAATATTTTTCTGAAAAATATTTTTCACCCTATATAATAATGCGTTAGAGTTTAGAGTTTTATTATAGAGTATAGAGAATATTATAAAGTGTGAGCCATTATAACTCTATATATAATAGTATATAACTCAGTTATATTATATAATGTTATATAACTATATAAAATTATATAATATAACTGAGTTATATATAATATCATATAATTAAAAAAATAGAGTTTCAAGTTATATTATAGATTATAGAGAATATCATGGAGTATAGAGATATATTATATAATACATTATTATATAATAGAGCTTAGAGTTATATTGTAAAATAAGAAAATAACTTTTTTCTTTTGTTTTTTAAAGCTTCTAATTTTTCTATTACCATAATAAAATATAAATAACTTTTTTTTCAAATTGTAACAACATTTTAAAGTTCACATTATCATCATCATCATCATCATCATCATCATCATCATCATCATCATCATCATCATCATCATCATCATCATCATCATCATCATCATCATCATCATCATTATCATTATTATTATTATTATTATTATTATTATTATTATTAAGCATTGCTCACTATATAATGTACATTAAACCACTTTACTCGCTATAAGATTGGTATTCAACAAATTAATAAAGCAACAACAACAACAAAAAAAAACTATGCAGCAGTAAAACACCAGTGTTGTATTAAACATTTAGAGAATTCTATGCAAACAAAAACTAATACCTTTTAAATACGTAAAAACTGCGTTCTTTAACAAGAAAGATAAAAGTACGATATAAACTACAATGAAAATAAATACAATACTATAATTTTTATATTTACATGTATGTTTGATTATTTGTATATCTATAATAGTATATCCTATAGCATTATCCCGATTCTGATTAGCCATCTTTTGCCACCACACATTCATTTAAAAAATAGTTAGTATGCGATAATATCTAAAACAGTTTTATGAATTTACTTTTCCATGGTGATGTTTAATTGTGATTGAGTCATTGCAAACTGGAAAATGATAATTCAGCTGTTGCTATTATAAAAGTTTTTTTTAAACTGTTTAGGAAATGGGAAAGGGGGGGGGGGGGCTAAATGGTGTGTCCGCCTTCTTAGTGTTTTTGTTGGGGGAGCCTCTGTTCCTACGCGAGAGTATATACATATATATATATATATATATATATATATATATATATATATATATATATATATATATATATATATATATATATATATATATATATATATATATATATATATATATATATATATATATATAAATATATATATATACGTATATACATATATATGTATATATACATACATACATACATACATATATATATATATATATATATATATATATATATATATATATATATATTATATATATATATATATATATATATATATATATATATATATATATATATATATACATATATATATGTATGTATGTAGACAGAGGCGTAGTAACAAGGGGGCGGAGGGGGCGATAGCCCCCCAACTAAAACAGTAAAAAGTTAAAAACAACCCTTTAAAGTTATTTTTAACTTTTTACTTAAAAACCAAATTTTGTTTTCAATATTGTTACAAATAATTAGGTAAAAAAATAAATTTTACAAAAAAATTTATTTGCTTTACTTAATTATTTGGTTATAATTGTTTTTTTGAGAAATATAGTTGGTTAGTCGAGCATTTGACACATTTCAATCGGGTGATTTTTAGTTTTGAAAATCTTTTTTATTTTAGAAAATCGTCGGCACATTTTATAAAGGTTCGCCTCCCTCCTTATTTGGTTTCTAGAACTATCCCTGATCTTGGACTTTACAAATAAAATACTTTAAGCCAAACAAAAAAAACAAACAAAAAAAACAGTTGACATGATGTACAGAACTTATCTACTCATAAATACTCAAAGTCTGAAATTGATTTTCTTTGATTTGGTGAAATCAGTAAATTCATTTAAATTTCATATAAAAAGAGATATTTTAAAATCAAATGAAAACTTTGAATAAGTTCATACTGTTTTCTGGTAATATCACCTTCTACAAACAATGCCGTTGCCTCTATAGATGTTATTTCCATTGTTTATTACATTTAACTTTTTAAAAATAGAGTTAAATAGTTTGAGATATTTCTTTACTTAAATAAAAATTTATGATATTTCTTTACTTTAATAAGCGTGACAGTAGTTTTTTTAATCACTTTTGCAACAACAGTATTTCTTGAAGTGCGCTGACTCACTCAGCGCAATTCAAGAATGCATATAAACTAATCAACAGATAGCTGCTTGTGCAGGTATTTTTTAATTGCTTTGCTGCAATCACTACGCTCTATAAATGATTTTGATGATAGTCCGGGTTCAATTCAAAAGTTAATCAACAAATAAGGTAGTTTGATGTTTTTTTTTTGAGCGAATGTTCATTGTTTTTTATGAATATTTTGTTTTTATGACTTACATCTTTTCTTGAAATCGGTCTTAAAAACTTGTTTTAGTATATCAAAAAGCATCAATCAAGAACATTAAGAAAAGTAAGATGCAACTCCTGGATATTTCATAACCTTTATAAATTGTTCATCCAAAAACAAAAACTTTTCACAATTTTTTTACCTTAGTAATCTATCGTCATTTAATATAACTCTCTTCAAGAGAACAACTTGTTGACTTCAATCTACAAATAAAAAATATTTAACAAAAACATTATTATCTTACAAGGTGACCGGACCCGTAAAATACTGTTCTTTGTAAGTCTATTCCACACTGACCATTTCTATACTTTTCCTTTATATATATATCCTAGCTTTCCGGAGCCGTAAAATTCGGGTCTTTACCAAACCGACCATTTCTATACTTATCTATTTCATACTGATCAATTCTATATCTACACACTCGTGGAAAGTGTGGAGTTTTCCTCCACACCGCACAGTCCCAGCGAACATGTCCTATTGGGGCCCATATGGGTTTGCCCAAGTGGGCCCTATGTGGGTTTTATGTATGGGACCAAATTTTTTTTTTTTTTTTTTTTTTTGTATGTATTTAGGTGCTCCCAGAAGTCCTTACGGTCTTACGGTCGGCTGCTTTAAAATGGGCCCCATGTGGGCCCATATATGTAGTTAAAAAAGTTAAAATTTTGTATTCAAGGGCTAGCCCATTTGAGGCCCAGTTCGGGCCCATATATGAAGCTAAAAAAGCGTTCCATTTATTTTTAATTCCATCTTATTTTCTAAATTTAAATGCCATCCGATCGTGCGCGCGATGGTATGAGGTACTCCACTAGGCAATTAGCTGGAAGAGTATAAATTACAATACTGAACTTACTTTATGAAAATCTTTTTACGTTTCTCAGATGTAATTGCGTCTCAAAGCTTTTCTCAAATTTTAAACTAAATTCAAATTAACTCTTTTTCGAAAAATCTTTTTTTTTATTTAAAGTCAAATCATTTTAAAGATTCCGTAATAGTGCTATCAATATTATGTAATAAAAGAGTAGAAAAAGAGTTTTAAATTGTATTTGAAAATTTTTTTTTTTATGTATAAAAAGTTTTTGAAAGTGTATACCCCATTTAAGTTTTTATAAACCCACAAGCAAAAATGTATATAAAATGAGATGTCTTGAAGAGGTCTTTTAAATGAAGTCTTATTTTAACTTATTTAATAAAAGGTTTGGATTTACTTGTCTATATAAGACTATTACTTTTACTAATTTATTATTTAAATTCTGTGGTATACTATAAATGTTTATTATTGTTTAGCTTATTCTTTCTTTGTTAGATTTCTTGTTTTACTTCTACAAAGCTAGACTCACGTGACATATTTATGACTACATATTAAATTAAATGTATTTAATTTAAAAATAAATAATTAGTTATTCAAAATATTATAAAAAATTTAAATAAATAAAAAGTGGGACCCATGTGGGTTCCACATATGCAGCCCATATGGGCTACCCACTTGGTCCCAATTCACGCCCAGCGACAATTTTCCTTGGGCGGGATGTGGGCAACCCATTTGAGCCCCATAAAGCTGCCCACTTGGGCCCCATGTGGGGCCCATTATGACATGCTGGCTGGGGTGTATTGCTTCATACAAGCTAGGTGGACAAAAATATTTTGTTTTATAACTTCATTTCTAAGAATGTAGTTAACAATATTTTGGTGTTTTATTTATTAGTTATGCAGTATGGTAACCTGGGGAGGCAGGGGGCAATTACCCCGCGCGTTTAAGCTTAAAGGGGCGCCAAGAGGTTAATTTTACTATAAAGATTATTTATTTTCTTAATTTTATTGTAAAGAAGGCGATGTTTTAATTACTTTTAAGTTTTTAAAAATTTTTGTCTTGAAAAATATAATTAAGTAATAAAAATAAATACTATATTTCAACACATAAATAATGTAAAAAAATTTTGCCTAAAATAAAAATATACTTACTAAAATATACAAAATATAAAAATATACTCACTACACTACGTAAAATAAAAAAAATACTTTAATAATGATTAATTATTATCAGATGAATCATTGTTATTTTCACTACCCGATGAAATAATCTTCATCGTCACACATAATTCTATTTTCAACAAGCTGTGGTGGTTTTATAGGTGGGATAATTAAATTCAAAACTTCCAACGGTAGTTTACCAGTTTTCCTACTTGACAATTCTCTGTGTGAGTTAATGACAGGATCTGATGTTACTAAAAGCATATTGAGCAAATCTATATTTGTGCAAATACGTGAAGTTTTTCTTGTACTCAACGGCATTAATGCAAGTTTTCATACTTTTTTGTCTTACTTGTTCTCGGTGATAACAAACATACTTTTTTTCCGGTCTGCAACATTTGTTTAAGTCATAATTAATTTTAGTCATAAAAAGTCATTCTTATAACTATGGTTTAAAACATAACATATCTTTCGCGATGGAGTAAGAAAATATGTAGTAAAGAAACACAGTATTTTGTTGAATATATATATATATATATATATATATATATATATATATATATATATATATATATATATATATAACGTTATTTTGCATAATATGGTATGCATACTGCACAAATTATGGCACAATAACTGTGTACTTGACTGTACATACAATGGTTATGCACTACATAATGATTATGTAGTAAACACATTATAAACATATTTTCTATAATATTCAAGTTATTTTATAATAAAGTAATAATAACATTTCATGTTGTTATTAAGAATAATTGTATTATTGACATAACTGCTCATAAAAATAATTTGAAAAACTTTGATATTACTAAATCAATATTATATCCAGTGATATAATACTATTTCTAGATATATTTTCAGTGTTAAAAATTTGAAAGTATTGAAGTGTGTCTAAATAAAATACGATTGCACCAACTGCGATTTTATAAGCAGGAATTTTGTGTTTGTTTTCCAAACAATGTTTCCAGCATTTGTCTAAGTACTCTGACTGTTGTTGCATCGAGGAGGAACGAAAATGGGAAATTTTTTTTTTTGAATTATTGGGGTAGTTTATATCAAAGAATACTACCCCATCTTCAACTTCTTTTCACCATACATTAATGCCTTCTACTAAATAGTATGCTGATTTTTCTAAAAGTTTTTGATATTCATTGCTATTCTTTTCAATCCAAGTCAATGATATTTTTGTATCATTAAATAGACTATGCAATGGTTGGTAGAATTTGTAAAGTATTGAAACACCATCACATAACTTTTTTCCCTCCTTTAAATATTTTTTTGCTTGGTTGCGAATTATTGCATTAAAAATAACATTATCTGAATGATAATTAGAAGATGTTTTTGTAGACAGTTTCAAATTTTGAAAAATTGCTTCTTCTTTTTCCACATTAGACGTATGACCTGCAAACAATCTATACTGTAGTGGAGCATGTGATGTGATTGAGTTATAGTATGCACCAAAGAATTTTCGCTTGTTATTTTTTAAATTTGCTTCTAAATTTTCTTTTATTATAATTGCATGTACAAATGTGGTATTTATTAATCGAAGAATACTGTGTGTTGATCTAGATTCTTCTGGCATATAAAGGATGTTTTGTATTTCACACAGTTAGTAAAAGTT